>CM021797.1:43905334-44037261 GCA_011076525.1 Nettapus auritus
GTTCAGGCAAGCCTAAGTTGTTTTTTTGGCAGCTAAATAAGCAATCATCTCCTATCAAGCTCTACCTTTCCACAGGGAGCAATCTTCTTTAGGTCCTGGCACTCAGCCAGTGTTTTTACTCCCACAGTAACAGATTTAAAAGAAAATGAAAGAAAACAAAATAAAAACCTCTTCCCATTCTCAAAGGGGAAAATAATAATAATAATAATATTCATAATAATCATAATAAAATAAAAAATCAATGTTAGGCTTCTCCCTTGGAATCTCCCAAGAAACAACTTAATATTGGTCTCAGCAGCTCCAGAGCTAATTAGAAGCTTTAGTGGTTCACTGTATGTTTCTTAAATAAAACTGGGCACAGCAAGTACTTGACAAATGAGCCTTATAGGATGGAGTTATCTTAATCTTGGAATGCCTGATTTAAGAAAAATAAATATAGATTGCATTTATTTTATTTTATTTTTTTTAGAAGAAGATGTTTCTACTAGTGGTGAAATGAAGACCACATTGTGCATGACTTGCACCACAAATTTTGATGCAAATAATTTCAAGAAATGTTTTAAAGTATAAAATTTGCATTTATATTGCACACACAAACGTACCGGGGGAATGTGCAGGGAGGGATGGGGGAAAAATATTACAAATACTTCATTGAACTAAGGAAATTTAAAAGATAGACATGTGATAGCATCAAACCAAACAGCTTACACCCTTGTGTTAGCTGAGTTATAAACAGGAATACCCTAACAGATAAGGATACAGGTTCACAAAGAAAGGTTTGCAAAGGGGACAATCTGATAAGATTTTCTGATTGTGCAGTTGTTGCTTGCTGTTCCAATCTCATCCCAAAATAGAACTGATACGTGGTTTGGGAAGCTCTAACTATATGCTAAAACTCTGGCAGCATAGAATTCAGCATGGCAGTTCTACCTCACAGTAAGATACACCTATACTGGGATCTGTTGACAAGTGTATGTTGATTTGGCCGTACAACTCAAGTTTTAGTATCAGGGTTTATTATGTAAAATAGTGCTTCAGGCTATTGGTACCTTCCATGGCCAACTTACTCTGTATATTGCAAACAAAAATCTCCATTGTTTATCCCCTTTTTTTGCTACATATTGGCTGTGCCAGCTCCACTGCAGATCAGAGGATTATATCACTGGTGATTCTTAAATGTACTTGAATGCCCCATATGCTTGTTCATATTGGTGGACAACTTGGTAACGACAGATATGGAAGCTGGAAGTATTGCAATAGCAAGAAAGTTCTGAGAAGCCAGAAACATTACTATGAAAAGTTTTTGCCAAGCTGTCCTAGCTCCACTCATGACACATGCATCTTTCAAATAACAGAACACAGCCAGAGCTTTAACTAATGGCCCTCCAGTGCTGGTTGGCTGCTTCCTATATGTGATGTAATTGTGAATCATAACATATCATGAAGTTACTCAGTAATAGAACAGCTTTTTTTTTTTTTTTTTTTTTTTTTTTCTTCACACATTTTGTTAATCTGTATAGAAAAAAAAGAAATTTAAGCCAAACTTCTACAGTCTGGGGTATTCTTAGCCAAGGAATGATTTTGTACAGATCAAAGTAAGTCCTCACCAGCTCTTGGAGGGTAAACCCCTACTGTAACTCATATTTACAACATCCTGCATATATATTGCAAATATTGTGACATAACAGACTCCACTTCTCAACCAAGTCTAAAACATACATTATGTCCAGATATAGTAATTAAAGGACTCATTAGCTCTTTTTTTTTTTTTTTTTTTTTTTTTTTTCCGGGAGTTGGGATAGCTGCTACTGCCTTCTGACCAAAATCCTATCCAGAGTATCAAATTATTTGATATTATTGAATATTTCATTCAATTTAATTAGCTGTATGCAATATGGACTTCCTGACCTATGTACTCATTTGCAGCAAGGAAGTTGTAATCACTGTTGAGGAAAGACATATATTTGAGGCTTTTGCTTTCTATGATCTGGTACTCATGCAGTGTACTGAGTGTGTTTCTCAGAATTTTATGTTTACTTCTAGTATGTGGCCTCAAGAGACATTCTGGGAATTGGCACATCAAAATAATCCTGATTTGTGCTCTCTTTTCATCAGTTCTGCACCCTACCCGGAAGCAGATCCTGCATTTAGCCTTCCATTCTTTCCATGGTTAACAATGCAATCTTTGCAATACATATGTGATACATATGTGATCCTGCAATTCAATACACTGTATCAAATGACCCAAATTCTTTTCTTCACTAGAATTAATGGTCATAAATCCAAACAAGAAGAAATAGACAGTACACTACTCCAAGCAACACTAAAGTTTGTGGGGTCTGAAATCAACAAACATTTCAATTGTGGAAGTTCCCTACTTCCAAGAAGGAGGTGAGAATAGGAAATAACAGAAGAATACACTGAAATATAAACTATGCCTATGACAAAGCTAGGGGTCTTATCCAGAGAAAGAAAAAAAGGAAAACAAATTTCAGTTATGCAATTAATGATCTATTGATGTGCAGTTTTCTTCTGTTTGGTTCACAGTTTAAAATATGGTTAATATGAAAATCAATCATTTTACTTCCATATTAGACTACAATGAAAGTAAGATTGAAGGAATGTTTATACCTGAGTGATATCTACATCCATTGCATGTAGCTTCTACTCCTGATAAAGCTTTTGGTTTCCGCTCACACTTCTCTCTTCCTTTCCCCCCATTTTCATCATTTGTTTATCATTCAGTATCTTTCACAAGACTAGGGTGGCACAGATCCATTGGAAGATTGCTTTCAAGCCTTTTCTCCTTATCTTCCTTTTCTTGGATGCTCTCCATGCTAACTTGCTGAGGATAGGAAGGCTTTCTTCCTGATCATAGGCTTGTGCTTTACCACTTCACCTTCCAAGTGGGAGTTGTTTATTATGGAAAAGGAGCAGACATTTCAAACCAAAATTGAGAACTTGCTTGACAAGAAGCAGAAAAGAGATGTAAGATTGGATGGTGCACTCTGGCTAAATGGGGTGTTGCCATTTCCTTTCACTCGACACCTAGGTTGCCCTCCCACATGATGGTGTTAAATATCAGGCAAGTGCAGAGTGATTTCTTTTGGCTGCTTAGCAGGATTCTTCTGGAGGCTATGTGGCACAGAGAATGAAAGATGAGTTATTTGATGCAGAAATAAACTTCATAGTTTAACTTTCTAATCTGAAACCAAATCTTTATCTGTAACACGTGAATGCACATCTTTATAAACTTGTAGAGCCAAAAGGATTTTGACAGTATACACAAAGTTCAGGTCCAGGGCCTCATAAGGTTTCTAATGAAATGCATCTAATTGATATCAGTAGAAGCTGGCTCTATGACTTCCAATAAACTGTAGATAAGAATTCTCCTCAGCTACTATTCCATGAAGAACTGAGACAATGCTGGCACCAAATGTTTAATAATTATCAGGTCTTCTCAGGGTGCTTTTAATTTTTTATTTTAATACTACAGAGCAGCATCAAGCCTTCTATACTTGACACTGAGCTAAGATGTTAGACCAAATAATTTAGGGAACAAAATGTGAACTGGGATATAAAAGCCTGTGGAGAAAACTGAAAAAGTGAATACACTGTGGTAAGTTGAATAAATAACAATACAGAGCATATTAGACTCTATTAAAAAAGCAAACAAACTCTTCAGTACATGGCAGGTACCACAGATATGCTATGTTTTTAAGAGACCAATACAGTACAGAATAACTAATCTGTGAGGCTGAGTCTGGTACCTCATGTTTCTTCTGACAGCTACTTTAGTTTAGTGGCAGTCTATCTTGTCAGAGCACTCAGCCTTCCTGCTGGTTTATACAGTATAAACTTTGCAAGTAATACCAATGAGAGGCTCACACAGCAGTGTCAGAGTCCTGATGAAGACTGCAGCTCTTTTCCTCAACAAAAGTAAGGGAAAATTAGGAAGTAGATAGAAGCTGCATGCAACCTGCAATGTTTCAGTGTTGCAGTCTCTTGCTTCAACTCTTCCATTGTCCAGTTTAGTATCCTCTCTTTGGAAAGGCTACTTCTAAGGTTGATAGAGATGTGGGTGATGTGGGTGATGCAGCAATTAGCAGCTGTCTTGGTCATAGCGACCATGGTCAGAGTGACCATGAAGCATTGAGTTTAAAATTTTTAGTGGCAGAAGGAAAACTGCCCCCAAAACATCAACCCTGGATATTGGGAGAGCAGACTTCAGGCTGCTCAGGGAACTAGTTAATAAGGTCCCCTGGGAAACTGCTTTTGAAGGCATCAGCATCCATCAGTGCTGGTCACTGCTTCCTAAAAGCACAGGATCAGGCAATCCCAAAATATCAGAAGCCTAGCAGGTGGGGCAGAAGGCCAGCTTGGCTGACCAGAGATATTCTTCTAGCACTTAGGGACAAAAAGAAGCAGGTTCAGGCAACGTGGTAGGAATACAGGGACACTGTTTGCCTTTGTAGGGAGAAAATTCATGCGACCAAAGCCCAATTAGAGTTGAAGCTAGCCAGGTCTGTGGGAGACAATAAAAACATTTTTTTACATATATGAACAGAAAAAGGAGGACCAGAGAAAACATAGGTCTGCTACTTGATGGGGATGGTCACCTCACAAACAACAGCATAGGCAAAGCAGAGACATTTAATGCCTTCTTTGCATCTGTCTTCAACGCCGATGATGGACTTCAGGACCCAGGGTGCCCTGAATTGGAGGACCATGACAGTGGGAATGATAAACTCCCAACCAACCCTGAACGTGTGCGGGATTTGCTGCTCCACCTGGATCCATACAAATCCATGGGTCTAGATGGGATTCATCCCAGGGTGCTCAGAGAGCAGGCTGACATCATTGAGGGACCTCTCACAATTATTTTTCAACAGTCTTGGGAATCTGGAGAGGTCCCAGTAGACTGGAAGCTGGCAAATGTTGCACCAGTTTTCAAGAAGGGCAAGAAAGAAGACCCTGGTAACTACAGGCCTGTCAGTCTCACAGCAGTGCCTGGCAAAATTATGGAGAAGATTATCCTGGGAGTTATTGAAGTGCACCTGGGGGACAATGCAGTGGTTGGTCCCAGCCAACATGGGTTCATGAGGGGTAGGTCCTGCTTAACAAACTTAATTTCCTTTCATGGTAAGATAATCCATCTAGTTGATCAAGGGAAGCCAGTTGCTGTAATCTTTTTGGATTTCAGTAAAGATTTTGATACAGTTTCTCATAGGATCCTACTGAACAAAATGTCCAGCATACATCTAGATTGAAACATAATATGCTGGGTGAACAGTTGGCTGGTGGGTAGGGCTTAAAGGGTTATTGTAAATGTGGTTACATCAGGCTGGTGACCAGTCACCAACGAGGTCCCCCAGGGCTCCATTTTAGGGCCAGTTCTTTTCAATGTTTTCATAAATGATTTGGATGTAGGACTAGGTGTTCTGAGTAAGTTTGATGATGATACTAAACTTGGAGTAGTTGTTGACTCTGTTGAGGGTGCAGGGCCTTGGAGAGAGATCTGGACAGATTGGAGAGCTGGGTGATCACCAACTGCATGAAGTTTAACAAGAGCAAGTGCTGGTCCTGCGCCTGGGACAGGGCAACTCTGGCTATACGTACAGACTGGGTGATGAGACACTGGAGAGCAGCCCTACAGAGAGGGATCTGGGGGTCTGGTTGATAGCAAGCTCAATATGAGCCAGCAATATGCCCTGGCAGCCAGGAGGGCCAGCCGTATCCTGGGATGCATCAAGCACAGCATTGCTAGTTGGTCAAGGATAGTCCTACTCTACTCTGCACTGGTGTGGCCTCAGCTCAAGTATTGTGTGCAGTTCTGGGCAACATAGTACAAAAAGGATGTTAAACTATTGGAAAGTGTCCTCAGAAGGGCTACAAAGATGGTGAAGGGCCTAGAGGGAAAGACATACGAGGAGCAGCTGAAGTTAGTTGGCCTGTTCAGCCTGGAAAAGAGGAGGCTGAAGGCAGACCTCATTGTGGTCTATAGCTTCAACATGAGGGGGAGAGGAGGGGCAGGTGCTGATCTATTCTCTCTGGTGACCAGTGATAGGACCCAAGGGAATGGTGTCAAGCTGCGACAGGGGAGTTTCAGGCTGGATATCAGGAAGAGGTTCTTCACTGAGAGGGCTGGAACAGGCTCCCCATGGATAAAGTCATGGCACCAAGCCTGTCAGAATTTAAGTAGCATTTGGACTGTGCTCTTAGTCATATGACTCTGAAGTTTTGGGTAGACCTGTGTGGAGCGAGGAGTTGGACTCGATGATCCTTGTGGGTCCCTTCCAACTTGGGATATTCTGTGATTCTATAAGATTACACTCCATAATGCATTTCCTACCAGCATTCAGAAATGAACTGTCCACTGCATATTCCAATATCAAGACAGGGCTTACTGTCTCACTGCTAAGCTTCATTTACTAACCCTCACAAGATTAAGTTTCAATGGCCCTCCTATGAACTCAAAAGGCACAATGCTGAAATGATAAATAACAGTGCCTCAGGCAGAAAGGAGAGGGAAAGAGAGTGTTTCCTTCATCATGTTCAGGCATTACTGTGACACTGAAAAAGTATTCCTTAAATAAAATAAAAGATCTCTAAAGCAAACACCTCAACTGAATTGCAAACCTTCTTTTCTAAGCAGATCTCAGTTGACCTGGGAGACACTATAAATTTTTGTTTTCTGAAAATGTCCCTAGTTCTATATGAGGAGTATATCCCAGGGAGATAAAATGTTAATATAAATAAATATATATATATATATAATTTTATATGGAAAATGAGTTATCAACAAAAGCTGCTTTTCAAGAAGTAAAGTACTTTCTTTTACCATACAGTTCTCTTTAGTTCATATTATCAATAATACCTGTCAGAGTATTATTGTTCAGTGGTGCTGTCTGTAAGTGCAAACATTAGTGTATGTTCAAAAGGAAGAATTGTCTTAAATCAAGATATACAGGATAGAATATGTGAAAAAAGATTTGTCTTCTCAGAGCCTCAGAGCCTCAAATTTCCTAAAGTCAGCACCATACTGTTTCAATATCAACTGAATCACTCAATCAAGGACTACTTATGATTCATATATTCAGACCTTCTGTGATTCACATCTTGAAGTGTTTGTTTGCAGTAGAAAATAATTTTCCATGTTCTGTAATATTTCTCAGAGTCACTCTAGTTATACTCACGAACACAAGACTAGTAGGCCCATAGCTCTAATTGGTTCATATATAGCCATTTGGAAGGCATTTTTTTTTGCTACTTATAGTCACAGAGGCCACTTTCGGGGCTTGTCTCTCTACACAAAAACATTTCCATTGTATGGAGCATGTCAGATGAGTAAAATTTGGCTGCCAATAAATCATCTTGTTCAGTAAGAAGTATTTGCTGTAAACATTGTGCAGGACTGCAGCCTTACATTACCACCACTATGGATCATAAATTCAACTAGAAATTATTCTCACTTGCTATTCTGCAGGCCTCAGGCCTATATACTGCCAAGCAAGAATCTCCTGTTCATTCTAGAATCTCTCCTCAGCCCTTAGGCTTTAGGCAAAATTAGCAACCCAAAACGGAATCCTAGCGCTCCTAGCAGAGGATTTTTCTGCTTGTATCTTGCATATGATGAACAAAATACAATCTTATCAAAGACTACACTAAGAAGAGGGAGCCTAACTTCATATGCAAAAAGGTTTGATGATTGGCACTGAGTTAGGACACAATGCTTTGTCTCAGGGCTGAGTGGTACCTCATCTCTATCCAGTCTTGAGAACCTGCCTGCACATGTCCTGCAGGTGTGGCAGATATAAAGCTGTCTGTAACCAAAAAGTTCCAGTGTAAAGGAGAGAATTCTTTAATCCCTTTGTACCAACAAGGAGTCTGCATCTATAGACAGTGTGATGAAATGCTGAACAGGAAATGAATGATAATAATATTTGTAGGACAAATTCACTCCTTGGCCCCCAACATACACACAAACAGATGTTCTATTTTTTCATGTCAGTGGGAATGGTGAGTTACGGTGCAGAGCTGAAATTCCAGAAGCTGTGTTTGAATTATGGTGTCATTTGGGGATAGCAAATATCTGCCATCTCTGCTCCATTTTTCATGAAGGAAATAAATATGGAAGTCCCTGCTCACCTCATGAAGCGGGTCTGGATTTAAGGGGGGTTGCAAAGAGGATGCAGCTAGGTAGAAAGCAGAGGTGGCCAGTTGCAGAACAAGAGGCAATGGACACAAACTGAAACACAGGAGATAATCCCTGAACACCATGAAGCACTTCTTTACTTGACTCTGTGGCTGACTGAGCACTGGCACAGAGGTTCCCTCTCTCGTTGTGGACTCTCCTCCCCCTGGAGATCTTCAAAAGTTGTCTGGACATGGTCCTGGAAAACCTGCTTCACGTGTTTATGCTTGAGCAGTGGTTTGGACCAGATGACAACCAGAAGTTTCTCACAACCTCAGTTACTCTGTGGTTCTGTGGATTGTGTGAATCCTGGAGTTAGAACTGTATGTTGTTATTGAATGTAGCAATGGAGGACATTGCAGTGAGCTGAAAGTATATTTTGGAAGGCAGAGGAATGACTACCAAAAAATGAAGTCTGCCAGTGTCATGTTAAAAGTTTGGACTATAGATTCATAATGGCATTTTCAATTATTCTCCTATCATGTGGTAGGGGGTATGACCAGAGATTCTTCCAGTCACCATTTGATAATTTGAACCTCCTCTTCCCCTCATCCCCCAAACCAAAGATACTTAATAATAGGAGGAATTGTTCTTTTTGTCCCGTTTTTGGGGAAGAATTATTCACCTTCAAAGTCTCCCCATGCAGATAATTCAATGAATCTAATAAAATAATTTAGGTCTTCTATTTATACACAAGGAAGTATTGTCGGGAGTGTACTGTCTACAACTCCGGACACCTCACTGGGGGCCTCTGTCCATGGTGCCAGCTGAGGCATTTTCTTATTTGCTGTCTGTTAGGTAAGCAGCACAACAGAAGACTAGAAAGGATAAATACTTAGGATGTAGTATCTAAAGAATCTGAAAGACATCATGTAATATGTTTCTTTAGTCTTCTGCAGGAAACTAAATCCATCAAATTACAGACTTTTTCATTTTTTTTTTTTTTTTTTTTTTTCCCCTAAAATAAAGGCTTTAAAATACTATTCATAAAACTCCACATGCAGAGAAAACGTCTTTGATCCAGAAAGCCTATAATATAGACAGATAACAGAAATTATATGCAACAATAGTAGGATGTTATAGCAATGACACTGAGCTTGTGTCTCTGCCTTTTTTCTACAAATACATTTGTTGTTTGCTTGTTTTTTTCTCCTTCTGCATTAGCTGCCATATTGCAGAACGGATTGAAAGAATTAATAAGCTAAATGCATCAGTAATGGCAACAAAATTAACATCAGCAACCTCAAAAGCCACTTTTCTGCATAAAAGTTGACCTAGCAAAAGCTATGCCTTTAAAACTATCATTTTTCTGAAAAAGTTAATTCAAGTAAATTGGATATATGACATAAGGCATCTAAACAAGAATCCCATTTGTGGAGATGTCATCCCTTTATCTGCTGTGAAAGAAAACAGGCCCTTACAGACTGCATTATAGCTCCATCTGTAGGAAGCTTGGACATAAATAATTTTGTGAGTCAGCAAATACACATATGGAGATGTGTCTCAGCTCTGGCAAGTCTAGTAACTCTTTTTGAAAGCTTGGAGTTTACAAATTAGGTCTCTAATTCTAGCTTCCCTCTGGTCCTAGAATTCCTTCCTGAAGTCAAAAGGAAAACAGGGAAAAGGGAAGATGAGAAGGAAATAAAAGTGAGATCATGTTCCATGTCTTCATCCCAGTCATCTGAACTGTTTCACATATATTTTACATATATATATATCAGAATTTAGATTAAGGCTTTTTATAAAATTCAGGTTTATGATGTGGCCGGAAAGTTTTTCAAGGTTTGGTTTTTGCACCTTAAGACTTCTTCTTTGTCAATTCCAATGATAGACAATATTTTAAAGTGATAGACTGCTATAATTGTTGTTTGAATACATGTGGGGTTTTTGTTTGCTTGTTTTCATTTTTATATATATTTTTTTTCCTCGGGAGACAATAGGAATTTTGTAGGAACTAGCCACATGACCAAGTCGTTTCTCCCTGTCTAAATGACTCTGCTACTGTTCACCCTAAGAGGCCACAGCTGTGATGCATCTGAAAGTACATATCATAAACTAGGTAAGTATTTCCATACACCTCTGAGAGTTTTTAGCTATCATTTAATCTAAACTATCTTTAAACTGACTTTCTTGCAGGCAGTTATTGGCTTTATTTCAATATGACAGAGCACAATGCAGACTGCAAAGCCTACCTGAAATAATACAAAAGCCCACACTTGCTGAGTTGATGTGGTTAAACCGCTACTTGATATCCCAGTCAGCTATTATAAAGTTATGTCACTGTAGGCAAGCAGAAGGACACATTTTCTGATGCAGTTATCTTTATGGTTATACCTGGGGACTCTTCTAATTTAAACATGAGCTGTGCTGGCACAAGAGGACTTGTTCTGAATAACTTACCATATTTGCCTAAATAAATTATTTCAGTAATTTTTAGTCTAAATATGTTGTTAGATATCATACTACTTATATTGCAATACTAGCATAAGTTTTCAGTATACATGTAAACCAGCTGTTCTTCCCAGTTGAAACAGCCTTTCCTAAATGATGGTAGCTAGTTTTGGTAATGTGTTTTCACTGAAAGTGGTATGCAGACTGAAAGAGCACTCTATTTTCTGAGCTTAGAGGCACATTCATTCCAAAACAAAGAGCACAGAGTCAATCACTGGGCAGTACAGTCTTCTCTGATTATGCAAATGACCACATCCACTTTAGCTGATATAGTAAAATGATTTCTGTGTTTATACAAAATTACGTTAACTAGTCTTGGTATGAATTATTCTATTTCATTGTAGATTTATATATTGACTTCTGTATGGAACTCTAATTTTTGGTAGAAAATAATTCATAACAATAAAAGCTGATCTTGGAATTTGAGTTTAGCTATGTGAATCTGAAGCTCTGAAATGAGAAACTAAGAATCAAAGGATTTTTATTTTTTTCCTGACTGCAGTAAGTGTTCTTTGTTCTCTGGGGCAATTCTTTCATTCAACCTCCCTGCATTTGGTTGTCTAGTTGTAAAATGTATTGCTGCTGTCAGTGTATGCTTGTTGGGTATCAGAGATGCTGTTACAGAAAATATTGTTAATATGAAGTAAATTATTTGAAGAAAATTAATTAACAACTTCCTGCAGCTTATGGTGCATTCGATTTTCAATTACAGGTTTATCCTATCACCTATTTTGCACAAATATATGCCAAAGTTGGTAATACACCAATTGTTCAATCACAGAGTTGTTTCTACATCATTTTGCATTTATAAAATACGGTGTCTGACAACAATTTGAAAATTGCTCTATGCATTTTCCCTAGTGGCTAGGTTGGTTTTTGGTGAGCAATTTAAAGGCACAAGACCTGTTTGCCTTCTAATTGATAATTAGATGGCACATTAACAATAGTCCTGATCCCTGAGAAAACTAGCCTAGATTTACCCCACAAGACATTCCCTCTGGTGTGTGAGACAAAAGCAGTTCATTTCTCAGGTATTATCATTTCTTGCCATTTATAGAATAGAAACAGTGCATTAAATATGACCTATGAATCAAATTATACACCGGGAGATTTTGACTGACTTCTCCAGATCATAGCTTTTAAAGGATCTTTGATTACAATGAATTCTGGTTGTTCCAGAGTGAGCTGTATAGCAGTTAACAGGACAAATAATATTCAGTTATGTGCAAACTGCACTTTATATTGAACTTTCTGTATTGTAATCTTCCATATAACTGCAAAGTGACGAGATGTGATTACAACATCTACCAGACTTCCCTAATAATATTCAAATCTTTGGACCAAGTACACCCAAAACGGAGACAGAACCACAAAATCTTTGTCAAGCTTAGTTGGAAGAGGTTCTACATCCAACCTCTTGCTGAAAGCAGGACTAATTTCAAGTTAGATTATGTTACTCAGGTCTTCATCCAGTCAAGTTTTAAGAATCACTAAGAATGGATTCTTTAGCTCCTAAAAAATCTCTGTGAAAACTACATATATAAGGTCTAATGAAATTTATCACCTGGGTAGGTAGGCCAGTATGAGTGGCTTTGTCAAAGGCAAGGCAGACAGGAGGCAGTTAATTAACATTTTGTTTCACTTCTACTAGTTAGCCAGTCAGGTGATAGCTGAGATTAATATTGTGCCCTATGGAGGAACTGGCAAGAACCTGATGGACAATATCAAAAGGGAAATAAACAAATAAACAAACATACAAACAAATAAATAAATAAATATAAGAAAACTTTGTTAGGTCTCCTGTTTCACTAAAAGTTTGGAGTGTTTTTTTTGTTGTTGTTTGTTGTTTGTTTGTTTCTTTTGGTTGGTTGGTTGGTTGCTTGCTTGCTTGCTTACTCTTATTGTTGTTGTTGTTTTGGTTTTGTTTGTTTGTTCATTTTGACTTCTAAAATGAATACAACATCAGAAGCAGAAGTTTCAATTTTCAACTATTTCTTCTCCAATGAAGTGGAGTTCCCCTTCATGAACAACATTTTCACAGTGGAGATACAAGAAGCAAGATACAAGATACATAATTGGCCCAGATTAAAAACTCTTATTTGATGACACCCTTCAAATAAATTTAAACCACCTAGATTTATTTTAACTAGCATTCAGTTTATTTCTGAAGGCAGAATTCAGATGTGCTAGTTTGTTTTCATCATATGTTGTCTAATCCTGCAATTCTTACAAGTTGTTTATTGTGCTTGATACAGCAGAGTACATTTAGAAATGCTCCAGAGCAAGAAAGCATCAACTGCTGTAGAGTGGATTTTAGCTTCCCCAATTAGGTTGTAACACATGAGTAATTCTGTGGATTCATACAGATTGGGACTACTAACAAACACCCAGAACTGATATATTCAGACCTTTCTAAACCTAGATAAACCTAGTTTCAAGAGCTAGAATTAGGATTACAAGACATCATCATATTCAAGAATACAGAGCTTCATTACAAGTTCAATTTAAAATTTTAAAGAAATTTTCTGACCTCTTCAGATAATTTTAGATGTTACTACATTTAGTATGAGAACAATATTTTTCTAATATAAATATGGAACTCTACCAAATGTGTTTGGTACTACTGTTGAATTTTAATGTCTACACATCTGTCCACAAGTATTTTATTACTGGTAAAATAATAAAATTATAAAAGTGATTATAGAGGTGGAACTAGGACATATAACTAAGGCATGTGAGAACACACAGAAGCACCTGAGATTTTTGGGAATGTACCAAATGACTGATAAGATCAGTAGAATAAACATTAAGCACTGTTAATATGGAAATTTATGTTCATATTTTTTCATGGTGGTTCAGAAAAGTCCACAGAATATATTCCAAATGCTGACAAACCTTATGGAAGAGGCAAAAAATGACCTCTTGCTCTGTTAAAGGTTTTCACCAGAAATAAAAATAGTATAAATATAACACATTCCTATAATTTCTGAAAGACCGTAAGCTTGTGGGCCTCTGAATGTCCATTACAGTAAGAAAACATACAGGTTTATTCAGTGGGCAGCTGGCATGCCAGTTACCTAGCAATGAAAGACAAAAAATTTTCTACATGCACCTTTTATTGCACATCTGTCAATAACCCCCCCTTAAGTTGTTTGATATAATTGCATCAGAGTCATTACCATAGCAAAAAACCTCTCCAAAGCAAGCATCTTATACAGAAATGGTTTTTCAGACTAATTTCATTGCTGTTTAAATTGGTACCTAATCTCTGAGTATTGAAGAAAAATATCTTAAAATAATACAGCTAAGTCTCAGCATAGAGGGAAAGGCTTACATTCAAACCACCCCTAAAAATCCGCTACACATAAGCATGGTAACTGTGGTTTTCTGCTTACCAGCACTGCATTCAGCAATACTTGGCAATCCAGCACTATATGTTCTTGAAAGAGAGAGTGACATCAAAACAGCTAATCATTTCAGGGATCCAATAATACAGACTGATTTCTTCTTATTTCAGACGTAGAGGACATTTGTTTAACTGACAAATTGGATTTTATTTCCCAGTCAACTATATCTTTCAATGACCGATCATCATCCAGTCCTGAAATAAATGTTACCTGATTAAAGTAGTAAAGGTTAAAACATTTAAAACACATGCTGTAGATCTCAGAAATCAAGTCAAGATGTGTAAGGGTAAGAATTATTAGAGGATTTATGAAATCCACCCTGAACAAATTAATTCATCAGTTTAGCCAAAGGCCTGTCAATGAATTCAAGAGCTTTACAAAAAATGGAACATCTGTTGCATATTTAAAGGTTCTGTTTATATGTGAATGTAGTGGATTATTCTTTCTGAGACGGGATACACAGTTTACATAAATGTATCTGGAAGTTAATTTGGAATTGCTCTCATGTCTTTGAGGATCAGGAGTAATCCATGGAGGACTCTAACAATTACTAGTCCTCAAGCCTTCAGAGTGACTGAGGAGAATTAGGTCTTGAGTGAAGCTGAAAGATACATACATAAATCTAGACAATGACATTGTCAAAACAATCTATTACCACATACGGGTTAATTTCTTTTTCCTTTTTTTTTTTTTTTTTTTTTAAGGAATCAAGATTATGTGTCTTTCTAGAAACAAAGTAGAGTCTCTCTCCCTTTTGTGGTCTTTCTGAGATGATGCAATAATTTAGGCTCTAATTTGTCCCAACACTAAGTACTTACTAATCTCATTCTGTTTTACAAAATCACATAAGTCTCATTCAGCTAAAAGAATTTAAATGTCTTGTTGTGAAAGGATGGTACTGCTCAGAAAACTTGCATTAACCTCTCAGGCACTTCGTTTTTTTCTTTTATATATATAAATAACTTTAGTGTCTGTGTTTTGTATAAATACAAAACACAGACTCTATATAAAACTGACTTAACTGTCCTAGTTATATTAACTTGACGTACATACAGGTATATATAAACACAGCCAATTACAGAGATTTTCATAATCTGTCTTTATTTTGCCTAAGGGGTTCTAAGAAAACATCACACCAGTGCAAATGCTACTCATACCACACAGAAGATGCAGAACTTTGAGACACTTTTGGCTAGGAAGTTCTCTCCTCTGCTTCATTTCTATGGTGGCTGCAGCCACTCCATTTATTTTTATGGCTCCTGTGGCTGTAGCAGTTGGGTGATAAGCATCATTGAAGGCCTAACAACTGTGCATCTCTCAAACACAGAATTTTTCCCTTCCATCTACACACATGGAGCTTGGTACAAGTGATGAGTTAATCTCTTCTTTAAGATAAAAAAAAAAGGGGGCATGCTGTACAAGCAGTGAGTGTGATAAGAATGCTCTTGGGAGCTCTTTTTTCTGCTATTTTTTCCCATTTTGTTATACCTAAGACTGTATTTTCTCTGTGTTCTTTTCATCTGGGTGGAGGTCAATGGAAAACACTTGACAGTTGGCCAAGGTAGCCAGGGATTTCTGCCTTACACTTACAGTCTGTGTCATGCCGGCAGAACCAGCCTCTAGGACAGACACAGAGGAACAGGAAATTTTGAAAAAGGGCTGGAAAGCTTTGGGCTGGCTGTAACCTTTCATGTTGTGGGAATACTCTGGTCTGTACAGCAAGCAGAAGAAACTCAGCATCTTTATCTTTATTTTTGTTTTTATCTGTGGCTGTTCTTTTCTTTTTGGCTTGCTTTACTTACCATACTTTAAGCATTTTTGTTTACAGAGAGGGGAATGAAGCTTTCAGTGCAAGAGAGCACTATGCAGGGGCAGGCAGGACCACCATGCAGTGCTGCCCTATGGCAGAGCAACCAACTTGATTGCAAGGCTATTTCAGGTTAGCAAGCCATCATGCTCAGAAAGAAAAATATTCTTCCAAATGCAGTAAATTCTCCTACTCTTTGGCACTGGTTTATGCTAGCAAAATGTGTTAGCAAAACCAATAATTTTAAACTAATTTAATATCAAACACTACACATGAACACACAAAAAGAAGTCTATTCTATTTTAAAATAAGAAAAAAAAATATTAAGGTTGTGACTCAATCCCTAAATAACACTGATTTTATTTATTTATTTAATAAAGAAGCCTATTACATCTTCTTCAGGTAAATTAAAGGTTAAAAAAAGTGTGCTTTTAATAGTAACAGTAATTTTGTAAGTCATAGATTTTTTTGTGATTTGTAGATAGTTTATTCTATATGCTACAACCTGAAAAAAATGGTATCAACATGGAGTTTACTGGTTAAAGTTATCCACAGAAAATATTTGAATGGTTACAGCTCACAGTAACTGAGAATTTGCTTATGGCTGAGGAAGGTACACACTTGCTTTGGACAGTAAGACTTTATTATGGCATATGAATTGTTTACTATTTTGTGGTTTTACAAAGTTTTAATTATTTATACTTGCATTTGGACATGCTTAATTATAAACTAGGAATGGGTTTCAGTTTGTTTGGAGGTCAGTGCCACAGTATATGCATGTACCTGTATGTGCACAAGCTTTTAGGTGACATACTGCTTTGAAACAGAAATGTGACGTACTACAGTGATCAGGTACCTGACAACAGCCATAAATGATACTAACCCAAGAAAAGGCATACATGACAACTTAGTTTTCTCATATAAAACACAAAATGTTTCTGATTATTTCAATAAATTAATTTAACTGGCATAATGATTTTTTGATGCTATAAAATCGTATCACAGAATTTCTCCAATTATACTTGCATTCGCAATTTCACACATAACCAAAGACTTGAAAATATCCACCAGTAGTTTTACTAGTACTGTATTCTGTTGCTGATGTCACAAAAAGTTTCATCTTTATATGTAACAGTGACTATTGGAAAGAGGCTCAGGATTCATGTGAATCGAAGATAGAGTTTGCAGTGCAGTTCACATCATGTTATGAAATATCTCTGTGCTTGGGTTACTGGTTTAATATATTTGTTATATTAAGAGCTGATTCTGCAGAAATAATCTCTGACATACTGACCCAGACGTTTGTGGTTTCTGGCAGCAGTGGCAGGCTGATCCTCATAGTAAAAGATGTTAACAGACTTCGGTACTGGGGAAAAATACCCCATGAACAAAAATATCCCTGCCTTCTGCATGAACACACAGCATTCTTACATTCTTTAGGGGACCAGACTAGTGAATTGTTTGACAAGCCTCCAATTTAGATTGCTTAGCTCCAATTTGCATCTTCAACATATTTGTACACAGCTATAATGTTCTTCTAAAAACTTCCACTTCATCAAGCTACCCCATTTTGCTAGATGTGCAGTATGAATAATGCAAAGAAACACAGGAAATAACTTGTATAAAACACTGCATTTTACTCACATTATTAGAATAGATTTTGTTTGTTTGTTTGTTTAAACAGGAGTTGTATCTTTTAATGGAGCTTCAGAGTTGCTTTCCAACATGTTGTAGGGTTTTTTTTGAGGGGTTGGGTAGGGAGTGACATGAGTGTATGTCTCTGCATGTTTCCTTAAAAGTGTAATACATCAGGTTATGTTTCACACAATTAAGGTAAATTGCTTAAAACAAGTCATAAAGAATAAAAAATTGTTATTTATGCTAACAGCTATATGCAGATTTTTCTTCATTTTTGAACATCATAGGAGCCTAACAATTCACTGCTGGCATCACAATTCGAGGCAACCCTACCGTTTTATTTGATGAGCAATACTTTGGCTAGGTTTGACCTGATGATTAAGTCAGATGGCCTGTTTACAATGGTTGTGCATTCCAGGTTTTCTGATTGTAGCTATGAAAGCTGCATGTCCAGTCTCATATATCACACTGCATTTGCATGTTCTCTAGTTAGGAGGCTTTAAATCATGACTTTCTTATTGCTTGAGAAGAACTCACTACATACGTCCCGACTCCACCCCCCCCCCAAAAAAGGAAAAAAAAAAAAAAAAAAAAAGTCTTTCTACTTCGTCTTTCTACTTCTAGTATTTTTCACTCTCTTTTTGCATGTGCACTACTTTTAAGTCTTTCCCTTCATGATTTGGTGTCAATCTAAATTCAAAAAAGTAAAATCAAGTATGAGGAAGCAAATGCTTTTTATTTTTTCCTGAAGGAAAAAAAAAAAGGGGGATTACGGGAACCAAACTCAACCATAATCTCCATAAACCATTTCTATGACTACTGCTCCTAATGGAAAGCTCTGTTCCATTTCTGAAATAATTTATATTTGTAAAGTGAAATGTGTAACACATAATAAAAGATCCTCTGAAGAACAATTATGCTGATTCGGTTTAACCAGGCCCAGAGCAAAACTGAGACTGTTCCACAAGCCTTTTGAATGTTCACATATTTTTTCTGAAACATTCAAAACTGCTCTACACAAATATCTGCTACAAATCCAATGGAGCTGACAAGTCTCATTAGCCAGTTCCTACTCCAGGCAATCATGAAATCTGAGTGTTGCTGACATGATCCATTTATATACAATATTTATTTAAGGACAAAACTTTACATTTTCCTCAAGTTACCCTTTAACCAGACACTTGAAGGAAATGAATCAATACTTTGTAACACTTGTGGAATCAGTCTCTCAGGTTTATTCAAGCTGAATAACACATCATCTGGCAGACAAACTTTAAAGGACAATTTTGCAGCATGTTATAAGAATTATACTGCCCTGGCTTCTAAGAGCTCAGAAGATTTAAGACTGTCTGGTCTGTTTTTGAGAAAGAATGAGTTAGCAATACAAGGTATATCTGATTTATTGAGTTAAACTCTCAAGGTGTTATCTATTTTTATATGTTATGCATACATTTTACGTGTTGTGCAGCATTTCCAGACACGCTTAGTTAGCATTTTCAGGATTTTGTTTTATGACTGAGGACAAGAAAGTGAAGAATGACTTGAAGATCTTCTGAGTTATTAACAGGAAAATGAGATTGGAAGTATGCATATACACTGGGCAACACGGGACATTCTGGTCTCTGGCTAAGCAATCCGCCTGGTATCTAAAGCTCTTCATTTTTAAGTAATAGCATAAGCAGTTAGCCAGAATTCATACTTCACAGAATGGTTAAGGTTGGAAGGCTCCAGAGATCATCTAGTCCAACCTCCCCTGCTCAGAGTAAGTCACCTAAAGCAAGTTGCTTAGGCGTATGCCCAGCTGGGATTTTAGTATCTCCAGACATTGGTATCCCTGAGCAAACTGTGCTGTAGGGGAATCACCGCCTTTTGACCATTTGGAGACATTCTTCCTTGTGCAGCCCAGCATGTCGGACTTCTGTGCTGTGAGCCTCCACTGCTACCTCATGGCCAGCTTGCTGTCCTCTGGGAACCATAGGTTCTTCCCTCCAAAGTTGCTTGCTAGCCTATCGAAGTCCCTCTCAGATGGCAGCACAACCATCCAGTCTGTCAAACACTCCTTCCAATTGTGTATCACCTGTAAATTTAGTGAGGATGTACAATGTCCCACCATCTGCATGAAAATGTTCTGGCCAGTACTGGCCCCAGTATCAACCCCAACATATCCCACTACTAATGGGACTGCAGCTGGACATTGTGCTGTTCACAATCCTTTGAGCTCTGAAGTTCATCTAGTTTTCAATCCACCTCACTACCCCTATCTCTAATCCATCGTTCATTACTACTTTCTCTGGGAGAAAGTTCTGAAATCCTTGCTGACATCAAGATAAATAACATACACTGCTCTCCCTTAGTCCACTAAGCCAATCATTTCAGAAGGCTGGTCAAGCATGAGTCTGATCTCCTTAACTACAAAATTATGATCCTGCTATTTACCTTCTTCCCTTCTCTCAAGATCCTGGACTCCACCAACTCAGGGCGGCTACCACCGATGCTGCCCCCAACCTTCACATTACCAGTCAGATCTTCTTTGTAGGTATGAGACTCAACAGGGCAGCTCCATCTGTGGAGATCACCTGTGTCAGAAAGTTGTTATCAGGGCACTCCTGGATTGCACTTGTGGGAAAAAAAAAAAAAAAAAAAATGTTATGGATTGCTTCTATGCTACAGCACTCATCTTTTGAATGTTACTGGGATTGCTAAAGTCCCAATGAGGGAAATGGCCAGCAAACAAGGGGGTTCCTCCAATTATCCAGAAAAAGAGCTCTTGTATTCCTTTCTGATCTGGCAGTCTGCAGCAGACATTCACTAGAATGTTGCCCCCTTTGGTCTGCTCTCTACTCCTGACCTATAAACTCTCAGCTGGCTTGGGATCTGTGCCCAGGCAGAGCTCTCTCAAGGAAACAGACAGTCCCACTCCTACCTGTTCTGGTCCATCCATCCTAAATGGCCCCTGTATGTCCACACCAGCACTCCATTTGTGTGAGCTATTTCACCATACTGATCACAGAGTGTTTAGCCCTACAGCTGCAAAAAAAAAGCTCTAGTTTTTCTTTTTTGTTTCCTAAGAAGTGTGTATTAGCATACAGACACTTCATAGTGCCCCAGCAGGCCAATTTCCAACAAGAACTGCAAGAGCTTCTTGAATATTATTAACTGGGGATGTGTAAAACAATGTGACAAACAAACTTTAGGTAAAGACAAAAGACCTTCCAAAATGTTAATTCAGCACATATCACATAACCAAGTTCCTCTTACTAGCACTTTTAATGCTGTCACGCTTAATATCACTGAATTGAACGACCCCTTTTTTCTTCTGGTACATAATTAAGACAATTGTCTTATATTTTCAAAAATTCCAGGTGCTTGTGCTTTCTATGGATTTCAGCTCAATTTGCAAACAATGCATCTATGAACCACTCACATGTTTTACTTTCAGACATGCTGACATGGAGGATGCTGTAAAAAGTAACTAAGCTGCCCTTTTTAGATGCACATCAATTAGTTTATTTCCTCCCTCTGTCAAAGAAGACTGAACAGGAAAGCCAAAAGTTACATGTGAAACGCTTTCAGGGATACAGCGCATCTTTGCAAAGTGCTTATCCCCATCATCCTATTCATTTTGGTTATTACCTGAGTCTAACATTTGGTCTTAGAGATCTAAAGTTAAATATGAGCAAATTTCCAATTTTCATATGGAGTTTGGATATATTGAACTTTTCAGTAATATCAACAGTTTTCAAAATAAAATCTGACAATTTTTTTCCTGCAGAAACATGGTGTGAGATATTTTTAATATCCTAGCTTCTAACTTGAGCTAGAGTGATTTCCTGGAAGGACTTCTATATTCTAAAAACTGTAACAGAGAGATCACATAAATAATGAATTCACTGACTTCTGAAAAACATTTTCATTATGGGCCGGTGCTACAAGGAAAGAATGTCCTGGTGAAAGAACTTCTCTCTCTCTGTCCAGCTTCCATTTTTTATGTTTTGGTTTTTATTTTATTTTTTTTTTCTTCCCTGAAGTGTTGTAAAGTTACAGAAACTGCTTGTAATTTGTGAGAGGAATTTTAACAGCAGAGGAAAGCTATCTGATGAGATAAAAGCTAACCAACTAAAAAGCTAAGTAAGGATGCCTTCCTCCTTTTGTTGCCCATCTTAAGAAGAGTTACAAGCGCATACCTAAGTGTAATGGAGACTCATCCTAGTTACATCAGTTGGGTTTTCACGTGCAATTCTGGCTCCAGCTAAGCCACTGAAGTCTTGCCACTGAAGGGGACCATTGGAGTGTAGTCAGAATGTTAGTCCCTGTTAGAAGAACTAAAGCCTTTAAAATTTAAAGTGTTTAAGGAGATTAACCTATCTCTTATTTCCTCCTATTGGGAAACTGTAATACTGTATTTATTACAGTAAAATAACAGATGTACCCTGCTAGGAAGAACCCTTATTAAGCACAAATATCTCTGTAGAAGAATCAAATGCAACATAATATTAATTAAATAAACACCTCGTGGTATAAACAAACCTTTATCTTCAAACATGACCCCGTTTAAAAGTTTGCCTTAGAATCACATCTTATATTCTTGCTGATCTAAGATGTTCTGAGGCTGAGGTTTGTTAAGTATGTGAGGTCGCAGTGGGGTTGCAGTGTAATTATTTTGCCAAAGCTCCAAAATCTGAGTCATGCTGCTCTCAACCTTGGTTTTCTGATGGCTCTTGTCGCATTCCTTTGGCACCAATGCAGTGCACATAACTACAAGACTACATGTATATTTTTAAGACGATATCTTTTATTAGTAGTGTATTTTTGAATAGTTTTCGCCAATATATGTGTGCCTGATATGCACTTTGTTGTTTCAGCCACACGTCGCACTTTAACGCCTCAGCAACCCACAAGCCTTCCACCCTCCACATCGCCCCCTCCCCGCCCCCTCTCGCGCGACAACCCCCAAACCTCGCGATGCTTAGCGCCGCGGCCCCACCAGCCCCGCTCTTCTCGCGAGATCTTCCCGTCCCCTCACTCCCTCGCCCCCTTCCCCAACCCCCCCAGGCCGGCCCTGCCCCGCGGGGTGGTGCCGGCCCCCAAGATGGCCTCCGCGGCCCATGTCCTCCGTGGGCGTCCCTCCGGGCGTCCCGCCGGGCCCCGGAGCCCTCCGCCGGGCCCGTCCTGTCCAGGGCGAAGCGGGCGGTGTCGGGCCCGCGGCCGCCCCCGGGGAGCGTGAGGCGCGGCCCCGCGGCCGGGATGTGTGAGGCGACCGCAGGTGAGGGATGGCGGCCGGGGGTCGCTGAGGGGGGCTCGGGGGTGACGGGGGAGGCTCTGCGAGACGGTTATTTCTGTGACAAACGGCCGCGTCCCGGGCTTGTTATTTATTATTTTTCTTTTGGAAAAGGGGTAGTGTGTGTTTAAGTGAACCCGAAACTCCCCACTTCGTCATCTTTTTGGAAGACAACGTTTATTGTAGCTTCTGTTTAGCAATTTTTAGGACTTTCAGGAAAAGTCATGCTTTTGCTTCATGGTGCGTTGAATGTGCTTTGAAGGTGGGTTGTCGGAGTGTAAAAACTTCCAGCCTCACATTAAGTGGTTCAACCGCAGTATTTACAGACCATTCGCAGTGATTTTGCTTATTTTCCACAGGAATAGTTGTTAACGTGGGCCAGTGAGTGACAGTAGGCCGTTACGTCGCTTTGCATTTTCTTCTATGTAGTTAGGGGATAGATAAAGGCAAACATCTTAAACATCCTCTTTTTCCACAGATGGTAAGTGTACTGCATCTATACTTGGAAGCTATACTAGATAATTTTCTTCATCTGTAAAGGTTTTACCCTACATGAACAATTGTTGTCTGGTTCCAAAAAAAATTAGCTAGTGAATCAGGCTAGTTAAATTATTAGTTCTTACTCCAGCTTGTACAGCATTGTTTTCTGCAGTCTTGTAGTAGTGGTATCCTTAATACCATTATCTTGCCATTCTTCCCATTTTTCTTCTTGCTTACTGGATTTGGAGTTTGGTATTTCCGAAGTTACTGTCCAGTAGTCTCTATTCTGCTTTGCACCTGGCACTCGAATTCTGACAAGTCAGAAGTGGCTTGTAAAACCGAAGTAAATGCCTTAGAAACGAAGGCACTGTCATCTTAGCATAGCTTTAACCTGAGTGTCTTCAAATGCTACATGTCGCAGACATTACTGTAAAAGACAGTAAAATCGGAAATACTCGGTATTTTAAATTCTGTTTTGCATATTTCGGTTTTGAGAAATTGCCCAGAGATTCAACTGCTAATGAGAGAAAGTCATATTCTCTCTCCCTCTTTTTTCTTTTTTTTTTTTTTTATGGATTTAGGCACGTGTGTAAGACAGTACAAATATCTTAAACTTTGAGAGATTAGTTGTTGAATATACCGTCCGTGCTTCGGCCTTTGCCTCAGAAAGATAAACTTGAGCTTCAAATTTTGGGGAAGATCGTCAGGCAGGACTGAAGGTATGTAGTGCCTTATGTACAGGGCACAAGGTGGAACTTCTCATCCCAAGCAAGGATGATGCAGGGGCAGCGTGAGAAATCTGCAGAACTATGAATCTAATGGAGGGATCCCAGTTTATGATCTCAATAGCGAAAGAACTAGTGGACCACTGGTTTAGAATGCAAGTCTCTTGCAGGTGAAACAGACCAGACCTGTGAACCTCCTAGTCATAAGACACCAGATGCAAGAAATTTGCATGTCTTGAAAGGGGAATTAAGCAACTTGGAAGAGAGGTCCACTGTGTTTTACTAAACAGACACCTGGCCCAAGAAATCTCCATAGTTCAAAAAAAAAAATCTTTAAGGCTAAAGAATTTTAGAAGAGAGGCAATCTGCACACTTGTGATTTTTTTATTGTGACCTGAAAGTCAATTTATGGCCACTGCTAGTTACAGAGTAGAGGGCTACGTGGATGTTTCTGTTTTCTTTTAGTATATGCAATTTAATTGAATGAAGTATACTTACCACTAACTAATAAAGTGTAGAGAATAATCTTGTGAGTATGTACTTCCAGGAGCTTGGGGACTGGTGAGAACAACCTGTCTCCTCCATCAGCTTTTTGCAGAGACATAGAAGTGGGGGAAGGTGGAGTTTCTTGCCTTCAAGACTTCCTCTTTTCTGTTCCTTACTTCTGAAAATTAACTTGGTTGTATTTGTATTTCTTTCATTTACTCAGCACTCAGATAACTTTTTTTCTGTACATTTGCAAAGAATTGGAGTGTGGAAGGGAGTATATATTGCCACTGATCGTGGTTATGAAGTACAAATTGTTGCAGGATTCTCTGTCTTGCTCCTTCTCAAAAAAGCCGCGCTGCCTGCTTCTGCTAATGACTTTCCCAGATGCAGCAAACTTATTGCAACAAATAAATAAGAAACAAAAGTTCTGAAATGAATTGTATTTGTCACTTTGTTTTTGGAAAGCTGAGCTGGGCAAGGCTAGAAGTTGTTTCCACAAACTCAAAGGCCTGCTTCCTCAGTTCAGATTTGAAAACCTTTTCATGCAATCATTAATTTACTAGGACTTTCTCTTTTGACTATAAAAAGTGAATGCCTCATTTTTTCTAATGAAGATACTCTGTAGGATGTTGCCTTGTCAATATGATGTGGATTCTTTCAACTGATACACTGCTGTTCTTAGCTTTTTCTGTTAGCGGCATATATATACCATTTTGAAATTGTCTTTGTATATGAAATGTGTGAGATAGCTGGAAACAAAGCTGATCAACCTTATCTGTTATTATTGGATAATGCTGTATGAAGGCTGTAAGACTTTACAGGGACCATACAGAGGAACAGATTTTAACAGTTTAAGACCTGACGGCTACATAAGGAATTTGGTAAGTAATTAGCTGCTTCAGTGAACAACACAGGCATATGCTAAGATACTGTATGTTCTTACAATTCTTACAATACACTGTGTTGTTTCTAAACATAAGTTTGCTTTTTTAACCTAATGCTAGACTTTGTAAGGAGAAAGATGATGTTTTCATACGTTATTATATTTGTAGAACCACCTACTAAAGCTGCAGTACTAGATTCAGGTAGATAAGAAGTGTATTTAATATAGAAGATCCTTTTAACCAGATTACATGGACTGTTAACTGGATGCTAAATCTGCAGGCATTGGCCTGTTAGTGTTTGTGTGGTCTGAGTGAAGCGATCACAGAACAATGTAATGTATCAGAGTTTGGCTTTTAGAAAGGGTATGTTTCGTATAGATTTTCAGGCATTTATAAAACAGCAATGCTTCAGCAAACTATAATATACCTAGCTTAGGGTTTTGATCTAATCTGTATCTAAACACTAATTCTAGTGCTGTCATCAATAAAATCTTACATCTTAAGTTATATGCATTTTTTCAAACAAATTTGCATTTAATATTCAGATTAATATGACAAATGCAATACTTTGTGCTTTTGGCTAGTTTTTCATTATGTTTTTTTGTTCTGCTTTTTTTTCCCCTCCATAGGTAGGTGGCATGTTGGAGAGAAATGCCTTGCACCTCATCCCGAAAATGGGAAACTTTGTGAAGGAACAATATCATCTATTGAAAAGGACAAGAATGGAAAATCATTTGCTACTGTATCGTTCCTGGAGTCTGAAGAAAAGAAAATACTAGTATCTAAACTCTGTAGAGTTGAAGCTGCTAGAGGTCCCTGGAAAAGCATAATATTTGATGATGGTGATCTGGAAAAGCCTTATTTTCCTGACCGAAATCCTCTGTCTTCAGCAGTGGCTTTTAAGTTATCTGACAATGGTGATTTTATTCCATATACAATTAATAGATACCTACGTGATTATCAAAGGGAAGGAGCCCAGTTTCTATATGGACACTATGTTAATAAAAGGGGATGTATTCTTGGAGATGATATGGGCCTTGGAAAGACAATACAGGTATTTATTTTATTCTTTATGACTACGCTGGCACAAAAGATTTTTTTTTTTCAGTGTGCTATCTGTGAGGTGTAAATTATATTTTTTTATATTTATATTGACTTATTTAAGAAAAGCCACCTCAGCGGAGTTTAACCTCCCTTTCTTGGTGTGAAATTGAAGGGGGCAGGATGTGATAGTTCAGAACAATACTTAGAGGCAGAAACCTTTGCTAATTTAAATCAGCCCACAGCAGGCCACAAAACTGGCATGTGACCACTTTTAGTGGAAGGCTGGGTAATTACAGTAGTTAAAATGTTGGTTTCATGTTGAATGTATTTTAAGAGTTGATACCTGCACATAATGAAAGTAATTTGCACAGGCGAATGCTAAAAGTACATACACCTTTTAACTGACTGTAGGTCTTAAAATGTCTTTTTCCATTTTTTCCTGGAAATGAATAATTTGACTGCACTGGGAACTGGAAGAAGAAGCCATGTTTACGCCCCTATCTGGGAAAAAGTGCTTAGATGTTCCATGTTACTTTTATCACTCTGTTGGAAGCACAACTTCCTTTGATGAAAGGACAAAGTATAGCTGGATTTTTCCATTATGCTGTGAATAGAGATTCAAATTATTCATTTATTTTATTAAAATTAGGGTGGTTTTGTTTGAAACTATTCCCTTTAATCTGTCTGGTTTTAATTTAGCACATTGAATGCAGTGGTAACTGGTCTTTGTCCCTCTCTCATTGCTCTCCCTCCACCTGTGAAATGCCAGCTCGTTCCCTTGCTGGCAAGTGCTGTCTGTTGCGCTTCCATTTAGGAGAATGTCGGCTGATGCTTCAGTGTGCAGAAGCTTGTTCTGTAGCAACGCGTTTAGAGAAATGAGTAAACTAAATTGGCGAAACTTGTCTGGATAGGGCATTTAGAGGTGTATCATGGATGAGCAGAGGTGCTACTGACCTGCTAATGCAGTTATTAAAACTAAACGGGATCTATTTACTTCGTGCTTCACCAAATCTTTGCCACATCTCTTGTCCATGGCAGCTTAAGAGCTAAGTAGTTATGCAAGAATTGCAAATATGCGAATTAATATTGTTGAAGCATCCACATAAGACAGTATTAAATGAGAAAAAAATAAAGTTGGGTTATCTTGCTTCTACCTCTTGTATTTCTTGAGTGTTGTAGCTGATACTGTGATGACCAGGTCATACTGAGCACGCAATGACTGTGTTCCTTTGTAGAATTTGGATGTGATGTTACGCCTTCTAATCACAGTGTCAAGTTTACATAAGGAAGTAATACCTAAGATATTCTTCAAAAAATCTACATTATTAAAACACAGTATTTATGCTCTTCTAATGCAGTGTGAGAAAGCAGTTTGGAAGATAAGAATTAAAAGATGAGTTCACTTGTTTAGTACAGATTACTATGTATGAAAGAATAAATACTACTTAAATTTGATCAAGTACCAGATAACTGACAAAGTGTTACAGAAAGTTTTGCTTTTGTTTACCAGTTGTCTGAGTCTTACCATTTCTAAATTATAGGATGATATCTGAGGTAGACTTTTCTGTAAGATTTTTGCATTGTAATGTTTTTTCTGTTTCTGTTTTTTGCTTAATTGGCTTGAGCGCATGGCTCTCTTTTCAGCTTGAAGTGGAAACAAGTGCAATAATGTTTTTAATATGACTGCAGTAATTTAAAGTTTTCTATCAAAGCCTTTAGATTGCTTCCTGCATTATCTGAAAGAGCCAAAGGTTTCTCAGCAGAGTTGCTCTTTTATAGCCTTTGCTGTTGTTAAAACTGTGTGATGCATAATTCTTCTGAAACTGGAGGATCTGGAAGGCACATGCAGATTTTGTTTGGTAGAATTTTATTCTTATTCTTGACAGGATTTAAAAATATAGTAAAGTCAAACAACATGTGCAAGCTTGCCTCTTAGTCTCAGTATATATGAAATATTATGCATTCAATTACTTTTTCCATGTATATTTTTCCCATCTAGTCCTATATGTGATGGGTTTCCTTGTGTTCTTCTCATCTAACTCTACTCTTTTCAGGTATTTTTCAACCAACTCTTGTTCTCTTGGCTGGCTATCCCCCCCATCACTGGAGAGAGAAAGCTTTGGCTACTTTTTTTTTCTTCTTTTTTGAAATCAACAGCTGACAACTTTACCTCTGCCTTGCTATGAGCAGCTGTGAAGCAGCTGCAAAAGTCCTGGCTGTTCTGAGTAAAGGGAACCCAGTGAACTTTCAAAAGAAGGGCACCTCTCTGGTGGTGCATGGGTTCTTGCTGCTGCTTAGCTCCATGGATGTCATTTGTCCCAAGTGGGTGTTGCAGATTTAAATGTTCTGGCCAGATACCTGAAACCTCTTCCTTTTGCAGAAGTAGGGTTGGAGTATGGTTAGCAAGTGTCTCTTCCTTCTCTCCTCATCCAACACTCAGGTGCCCTTCATGTCCAGGAAAATTGCAAGATGTGCTGTATTCCTTCCTGTCCTCTTTATCTTCTGTAATTTTGAGACATTTCTACTTAAAAGATTAAAGAGCAAAATAAAGCAATTAATAAATTTATAAATGCCCTTGTAAATTCAGGATGCTCCAAGGGTAGCGGTTCTCATTTTAAAAACTGAGATTGATTTAAAATAAAATAAATATATAAATATTATAGTATATATAAAAATATTAAATCCCATCCAGGATTTTGTCTGAAATATTTATTTTCAGTGGAACTTGTTCATTTTCTGTTTGTTTTTTTTTTTTTTTTTTTTACATAATTGCTGAGATTTGTTTTCTTTCTTAAGGTCATTTCGTTTCTGGCTGCAGTGTTGCACAAGAAGGGAACACGTGAAGATATTGAAAATAATATGCCAGAATTTTTAAGGAGGACAATGAAAAAAGAATCAAAGTGTAGTCCTAAGAAGGTACATCTTTTAATGATAAACTTTTAAGGATTTTGATAAAAGGCAATTGTTTGATTGTTTGTTTTGTTGTTGTTTGTTTGTTTGCTTTAGGAGTTCACATATGTTTGTTTTCAGTGTTCAGTTAATTTGGTAGGTTAGGGGTTCATGGCCTTTCTGGATGTGTCAGGCCTTCAGATTTCCAGATTGTCACAGTGCATTGTCGAACAGTTGCCTAGGCTGTTAATGCTGTCAGTATGTGCCAGTGTAAAACATTTGGAAGAATCTGGGTGAGATTTGTGGCTAGAGTACTTTAAAAAGTTTGTGTCAGCGAGCAGAACATAGTAGTTTTGTGTGGTTGTGTTCCTAAACTACAAGAAATGTTGTATGTATATGGGTGGATATGTTAATAGTACTTTTAAATATTTAAGACTAATGCATGTATTTGGAAAACTTATTGCTAATATTCTTGTGACCTTGCCTGTTGTCTTGAATGACTATTGTAATGTCATAAGTAAGGCTGATTGATCATCTATGTAATCAAATACTGTTACAGCAAATAGGGATATATGTAACTATTCTGTGTGAATGAGAAAAATAGGACATTTGTTATCTTACGCATCAGAAGACCCATGCAATTTCTGTTGTTCGATGCTTATACTATTGGAATGATTGGAGTATTTGTCTAGCAGATCCCTATGATGATAGCTTTGTGAACAGTGGTTATGGGTTCACTGAGAAATTCAGGCAAGCAGGAAGAGGTGAAGGGATAGCACATAATGCAAGAAGACGGGTGCTTCTGACTGGTTACAGGACAAGAAGAATTCTACTCCAGGGGCAATTAAGTATTGGAACAGGTCACAGAGGGAGGTCCATCCCTTGAGTGTTTTCAAGACCTGAGTGGGAAAAGCGGTAAATTACTTTGTCTGGGATCAGTGTTGCCTCTGCTTTGACCAGAAAGTTGGATTAGAAACTACATGAGGTCCCTTTCCATCTCACTGATGTTATTTTTCTGTGATAACAAATGAGTTATACAGATTGTCTTAAATTTTTAATCTTTTTTTGATGCTTTCTGTTTTAATCATGTATTGACCAGAATTATGGATTGGAGGAAGCTGCTTAACTTCTTCGTTCTTCTATTTTCAGCATCTGTAAAACATTAAATGGTATATGGATACAGATGCTCTAACAAAGCAGTGTGATAGTATATCGTGCCTTACTGCAGTTGACTGAGTATAATTTGAATAAATACCAGTACTACTTTGATTATTTTGTGTAGCATTGCAGTGATTTTTTTTTCCTGTAGTATTTACACACCCATTACTCATTTACACACTCATTAAACTTACTACTTTTGAATTTATATTGATTGTTCAGATATTTTCTATACTGTGCTTTGAAGTGACAGAATTAAACAGTTCAAACTAGAAAGTAGTAAAATAAATCTCAAGATTTTGACATTCCTTATTGAGAAAGTTCTGTGTTGAAGATTTTCGGTAGTACTATAATGGCTATTTGTTTTCAGCCTTTCCTCATAGTGGCCCCTCTTTCAGTGTTGTACAACTGGAAGGATGAGTTAGACACATGGGGGTACTTCAAAGTCTCCATCTTACATGGCAGTAAAAAGGTGGATGACTTGAGCCGCATCAAGCAGGGGAAATGTGAAGTTGCCCTTACAACATACGAGACGCTTCGCTTGTATTTAGATGATCTTAACAGGTAATGATTTTAATGTATTTTTCTACACATGCAGCTTTAAATGCCTATTTTATTCTGTGATACTCCTTGAAAGTATATATTTTTTCTGTGTGATGTATTTACTGTTAAATCTTCATTGCATGGGAGAAGTGAATCCCATTTAAATGTCTTCAGACAGTTTACCCTATACTATCTCTGCAATAGGATGCTTGGGAGAAGTGTTTGAATAGTTTTTATAAAGCTAGCCTTTGCTGTTTAACCCATTCACAAAGTGTTCTCTAACAGCTGCAGGAATTGCCTTCCTGAAACAGTGGTAGATAAAGATAAGCAGAAGGTATTTCTATGTTTCAATACAGTTTAAGGAAAAAGAATTGCGGAATTTTTTAGCAAATATTCACAAGGTATTTTCCTTCTTACTTGTATTTTTCACCTGCTTGATGAAATGCCTGAGTCCTAAAAACTTAGATATATGAGGGGGAGTATATGGGTGTTTTAAATACACAAGCAACTTAGCTGAATCAAAGTCTTTACAAGATTAGATCATATTAGAAGTCCTACTTTGTTTGCCTCCTGGCAGCCAGTGTTTTAAAGTGAGGAGTTTTGCCTTTCCCTTTGTTATATTTGGGAGTACTTAGCTTTTCACCTGATCCGAGTGGTCCTCTTTCCCAGTTTCATCCTGGAAGTAGGGTACAAGCTGCATGAACAGCTCTCTGAGTAGTAGCAGCCTGCCCTTAGCAGCTAGTGTTGCTTGTCAGTGGCTTTGCAGGCCTTCTTGTGCCAGGTGATGGGAAAGGCCAAGGGCCCCATTGTCCTGCTGTTCTGGACAGCCATCACCAAAACAGTCCGATCTCCAGATCAGTCTGTGTGCAGGGCTGGAAAAGAAGTGCAGATAGAAGACTAAAGGAGTTACGCTAGCAGTACCCTCTCTTCTTCCTGTTGTCTTTCTGAGGAATTCTTCACACTTGGAGATTGAATAGCCAGTGGCCAGGAAGTAGGTGCATGTGCACAGCCCGTGTCAGTACAGCAGTTCCCACGTGTGAATAAATGCATTGCTTTAGTGTATGGATTTACCTAACCACTTCTGCAGAGCATGTGACTAGATGAGCTTGATATTCTTGACACTGAGAGGTGTCATGCTTAGCTAGAATGATGGATTGGCCTCAGACTGGTTCTAAGTAATTATTATTAAGGATGGCTTGACAAGACTTTGTTTTCAAATGCTCTAGTTGACTTTCAAGCTTTTGTAATAAATAGGTCAGCTGTGAAAGCTTGTCATAGCTAATTTCATATCCTTGAAGTTAGCCAAGCTTTAGATTGGTCATATAGAAGTTCTGTAAAGAGTAAGAAACAACACATAGACTCCATTCTTCATGTAAATTAAGTTATTAGCAGACTTAAGGAATGTAAGAAACTTGGATATGAGTATTCAGTAGGCATCAAAAATGTTACAAGATTATTTTCCCAGTAGTCACGTAAAATGCATAAGACCTGCTCAGGAAAAAGGTTTTATATGAATGTGTCTGCTTCAGCTTTTTGCTGCTTCAAGTAACAAAGAATTTATTTGAAATATTAATTCATGTATATAAAACAATCTTATAAAATTATTAAATTTCTTCCTATGGACTTGATGATTTGAAATTTATATCACACTATACGGTCCATTTTGCCTCCAAATTTTATACCTGAACTGGTTGCAAAGTATTATTCAGTTCCTGTTTCTGCAGTTACATGCCTCTTGGTCTCAAAATCATGAAATTCTAAGACACCTCTGCTATACTGGTTTTGTATAGATACTTAAGAAGTTGTGTGATGCTTTCATTTAGGAAACTGCAGTTAGAAATGCTTTGAGTCTATTTCTAGTTACAGTGGATAGCTTTTTGGGGAAGAAAAATTGAAGCATACCTATGTTAATCATGGTTCAGAAGTTCACAGTAAGAGATTACTCCGTTTTTCTAAATCTTCTTAATGAGTGGAATTAGTGCTGGTAAGATGTGCTGATTGATAGTACTGACGAGAAGTGCTGTAGTTGATTGCTCTGGAGATGGAAAGCTTCACAGAAAATGTTTGATACAGTTGACATTGGTTCATCTGTTTGTCTAAGTATTTTAGCTGTTATACTTAACTATGGCAATTGAATTTACTGAACAAATAATATGAGGAAACTGCTTTGTATAACACAATGTAAAATTAAAAAAAATACATATTTTTAGGATATAATTGCCAAGGCTATATGTGTGACTGATGTCAATTTTTATGTGTATGTGGAATGATGGGATACATAGTTTCAGGTAAGACAGTATTTCTTCTGCTCTTCTGCAGTGTAGAGTGGTCTGCTGTCATAGTGGATGAAGCACATAGAATCAAGAATCCCAAGGCTCAAATAACTCAAACCATGAAGTCCTTAAAATGCAGTGTTCGCATAGGTCTTACTGGAACCATTCTTCAAAACAATATGAAGGAACTTTGGTGTGTTATGGACTGGTAAATACCTTTTTCTTTTTTTTTGTGGTAAAACACCTGTATATCTTAACTATGCAGTGGGATTGAGATAGAGCTGGATTTGGACTCATCTCTGACAAGACAAGAAAGTACAGTGTGTTTGTGAGAATATATTTTTCAATACATGAATTTGAAGTAAACTCTTGCTAGATCCACTAGTTATATGTATTTTGCAGGAATTTAATAGATTTGGAGTTCCTCTTAACCTTCCTTAGTGGGTGATGAGGCACTGGAACAGGTTGCCCAGAGAGGCTGGGCATGTCCCATCCCTGGAGGTACTCAAGGTCAGGTTAGATGAGGCCCCGAGCAACCTGATCTAATGGGTGACATCCCTGCCTATGGCAAGGAGGATGAAACTAGATGATCTTTGAGGTCCCTTCCAATCCAAGGAATTCTGTGATTCATTATATTCTATGCTTCCTTCTCTGAGGAACTTGGAAAGTATTTAGTGTTTTTTTCCCCCTTCATTTGTCTGTCTTTTCTAAGGATACTTTTTTTGCTCTTCTCTCTTCCACACAGTAGGTTGAGAATGATTACACAGCTTTGAATGACATCATGCCTTTGTTTTGTCCAATATGTGCAGGTCATTCTGACATACTTGGAAGTTGAAAGTAATAATATTTTGCTGCTTTTCAAAATGAGCAAGTGCAAATTTTACAATGCAACGGTCTTGTCCAAGGAAACTGCTGAGGGAGAGGTGGAAATCCTAGATATAAATCCAAACAGAGAAGCTTTACTGGGGATACTTTACAAGGGAAGAACAAAGGAAATGTTCTTTAAGTTTAAGGAAATCCAGCCTGAAGTGAAATGTCAGGAAAGAAGTTCTTTAATGCTAAGCTTAGCGTTGCATCTGGTCCATTAGAACTATGCTGATGTTCCTGATGGGTTGTTCCAATATATAGTGCTGCCAATGATTACTAAATTCATATTGCTGTTGAGTTTCTTGAAATTTTATTCAGTAAATTGTAGTATCTATATATTCTGTTTTTAATAAAAACTGTAAAAATTGAAAATGTGGCAGTCTAGCTTCCTGTTTAAGCTCCTAAAGAGGAGCAGCCTTGGAGTTTTGAGTTTTTGTATACTTGTGACTTCTCTTGGCCTGCTGAGCTGTAGATTTCTGGAGACGGCATGCCTTTTCCTAAGGGGAATCTCTTTAAAATTTGAGGATCACAATAAGTAAACAAAAAAAATTGAATGTCTGGAAGTAGTGTATGTTTCTTTTTATATACACCACTTTTATTCATTTCCTTACTGGTTGCTAATTTAACATCTCTTGCTGTTAGCCAAAACCAATTTACGATGTGCTTTTTTAATCAGTGGAAAGGGATAGGCAGTATTGATGTAAAGAAAACACTGCTATTCCTTCAAAAACAACCCCCTGCCCCACTCTTTTTTTCCCTACTTTTTTTTTTTTTTTTTAACAGGGCTGTACCCGGACTTTTGGGTAGTAGAATGCATTTCAAGAAGAAATTTTCTGATCCAGTGGAGCATGGTCAGAGGCACACTGCAACTAAAAGAGAGCTAGCAACAGGTCGTAAGGCCATGGTGAAGCTAGCAAGAAAAATGTCTGGCTGGTTTCTGAGACGTACTAAAGCACTTATCAGCGATCAACTGCCAAAAAAGGAAGACAGAGTAAGAGTGCCTGTACATTTCAAATACAATGCTAATGAATATCTCTCTTCTTTATTGTTGTTCTCTCTTTTGTCATGCCTCTACTAGTTCATGGTTTTCTTTTGGACTTATGAATTTAAGAAGAATCCAGAGCCTTGAAAAAAATGCACATGCAGTAGTGTGCTTTGTTCACATAATTACTATGATTGCATGTTGAAATGGAGTTAATCAAGCATGAAAATGCTCAGCTAGACTTCTGACTAGTGATTTACACATCTATTTTATGTGCACTTCTGTGCTTATCTTTGGAAACCTAATGCAATGTGTGTAAATCTCTTGAAATTTGATGTAGGACTTCTGAATTTGCAACTTGATACACTGTACGTAGAACAGCTTGCTTTTAATCTTTTTTAACTCTCATTGTCAATCATTAAGTAGAAGAAAAAATCCCAAACTAAAGATAATGATTAATAGGTCTGTAGTACTGTTCTTCTAGTGCTATTGCAAACATCATATAAACAATAATACTTTATAGCTAAGAGTTCTAATTAATTCTTATTAGATATATTTCTTTCTAAGTAGATGAATGCATTAATTTGAAAATGTTTTTGTTTTCAAAATTTTTTATTTGTTCTTCATCCTTAGGTTATAATAATGTTGTCTAAACTGTCTTCTAAAGGAAAGATTAACACAAATGTCAGTCAGTTGCCTTTCTAAATCTAGCAGGTTTTATTCTTTTCATTCTCTTGTTAATGTGAGTATATGTTCAAGTTACTGCTGTATTATTATAGCTCAGCATGCTGCTGTTGCTTTGTGGGTGGCCTGGGTTAAGGAATGATCTTGGGATTTCTGTCTCCTGCTGGTTAAGACTAAAGATGTCATGGAGATGCCACCCATGGTCTCTGAGAGGAGGGATAAGTTTTGGCCATAGCACTGTGTAGATCCTTGCCTTCTCAGTGCTTATTCTGTTTGTGCTGCCTGTGGTGTTGCCCTACAAACAGCTAGTGCCTAAGAAGAGGAAAGGGCAAATTAAGCAACTGGCAAAGCACAGGGGAATCCTTAATTACAATTACACATTTCTCTCACTCTTCACTCCTCCTATCCTTCCACAAAAGCCCTACTGAAGGTTTATAGAAACCTAACTGCAAGTTATTGTAGTTTGACATTAATATTCTTTGTAGAATTTTGGGAGGGGAGAAAACAATTTTATGTACATTTTGGATACTGTTTCATACTACTTTTGTGTCAAAATGCAGATTTTTTCGTTTGGGGTAGAATAAATTCCTGGAACTATTTGAGCAAATATATTACAGTTTTCCACTTCACTTGCAGTGTTCTGTGCTTTATGACTTTTGATGCAATGCTCTTTGCTTTTATTGTTTGCTGCATGTAATTGTATTTTTGGGGTTTTCTCTTTGGCAGATGGTATACTGTTCCCTGACAGAATTCCAGAAAGCAATATACCAAGCTGTGCTGGAAACAGAGGATGTAAGCTTAGTATTAAGAGCAGGAGAGCCCTGTAGCTGCAATAGTGGCCGTAAAAGGAAGAACTGTTGTTACAAAGTAAGAATTTGCACTGTCTGAATTTTAGAACATAAGACTTTCAGATTTGAGCAGTAGATGGATTTTCTCAATAGGTTCCCTGCTGAAGGTAAGCAGATTGAAGTGGCTGTCTGGCCATCAGTTTGGGAAATATGACTAGAAACACTGGAGATTTCATCATAGTAAAGTTAGGGCTTTGCTAACTGCCTTAATAAGCAGCTCTGCAGGTAATCATTATTAATACAGTAAATTTGGGATGCGTTGTATTAAGTATGTCTGTGATACAGCTGACATTGGAAAGGGTAATACACTGGAATGTTCAATATGTGTCAAGTATGCTGCTACCATGCACCTTAACTGGTTAGTGCAGAAGCTGCAAATTAGAGGCAACCTGGACCCAGCAGATTGTATGGGCTTTGGCTATGTTATGACTACAGTTAGATCATGTCTTTATTTGCCACTATACATGTGCTTTGATTTATCTTACTGAAGGGAGAACTGTGACAACAGCCATTTTGCAGGCAGAATGTTGTTCACTAGGAACAGCTCTGCATTTTCGTTCCTTCTTCTTTAATGTTGATTAATCCATCTTTGTGATTGTTTTCTCTGTATCTCTTAGTAGACTCAGGTTAAGGAAGTATTTTAAACACCTAGAAGTATATATCTCACACTTGCTTTTCCCTGTTTTACTTCTGGCCTATTTAGGTTCTCGTGTATTGGGTTTTTGTTTTTTGTTTCTTTTCCATCCCAGTAATGTACTTTATTTAGTCTTCTGCATCTTTATTTAAAAACAATGTGAGCCCTTTTAAGTATGCCATAAATACTGCCCTTAGCTCTTTGCAAGCTCTTGTTTATTGTGATGTTTTATAGAAAAAAGTAAAATGCTGTAGAATGTGATTCACAGAGGGCATTAGGCAGGTCTGGGGATACTTGAGAGGTCTTATAGACTGTCTTATTCCACAGTTAACAATGAAATTTAGTAACCTGAGCAGGGAAAGGAAAACTAGTATTGGTCAAAACAGCCAACCATAATCAGAAAAATAGCTGCTGCTGTTGCTGCTGCATTGTAGAATGTTTCAAGTTGTTTGAATTATGTTACTTGAGTTATTTGTGAAATAAATTTTTGCAGTAAAATTAGCAGTTGTAGGGTAAGAAGTCATTCAAACAACTCTGCTTTGATTTACATTTAAATCAATTGTAAGGTTACTGTTGTTATGCCTACCAAAGGATTCTTGGTTATCTTAATTTCTGCAGATATCATGGTATCTGAAGTATTTAGCAAAGAATGAACATAGGTTTTTTGTTTTTTTTTCTTCTTCTTCTTGAGAAGATGTGCTCTATTAAAAGGACCATGAAGCTAAGAAGAAAAACTTGCCACATTTTTCTTAGAAATATAGCATGCATCAGTTTGGAATCAGTTTTAGTGCTATGCAGAATTGCTAATGCATTGAACCTTGTTAGAATGGTATTTTAGCTTTTCTTTTTTTCAGGAGTATTTGTTTGCATCAAGCATTGTTGTTTCTTGTTCGTTTGTTTCTTGTAGGCCAATGCTTATGGTGAAACAATTAAGTCACTGCGCTTCAGCTACCTGACAATCCTACAGAAAGTTGCAAATCATGCTGCACTGCTGCAGACAGACAACACTAGCAAGCAGCAGGTTAGTTTCAGAAGTTTTAAACAGGTGAAATTGTGGAAAATGGGGTGAAAACTTTTGAATAAAAATTGCTGCTGTCCTCTTTTTCCATCTTTACTAACTGTAATTCAGATATTTTGCAAAATTCTCTTTCCATTCAGTAACTTTGAATGCAGCCATTATTTAGTAGATAGAGACGGCAGACAATGGAATGTTTATTTAGTTGATTATCTGGAAGTAGGGTCTGTATTAAAATTGAAGAACTCTTTGGAGAAAGAGTCATTTTTAGTGATTTCTCATAAATGCAACAGAAATAGCATTATTAGAAGTGTTAACAAAGTGTTTACTATTATAAATGTTTACTTTTGTGCAAATAACACATTCTAATTGCTTATTTATGTTTATAATTTTATTTTCAGAGATGAGCTTCTTTAAATAATATGAGAAATGTTTTGGCAGAACAAGGGGAGAACAGTATTAGTTTCTCTTGTTACTATGGCAAGTAACCACAAAAGGCAGAGGTTTTTTAAAAAGATTTCTAGTGCACCTTAACATCCCAAAATGACCAAAGATATCAGGGATATTATCACTTCCTTTCAGAAACCACAAGGGGAAGGAAATGAGAAAATCCTAGCAAATTTTGGCAAGTTTGTTCTATGAAAAAAGTTTTGTTTTGTAGAAAGTGTTACTGTTAGTGCCCAGGGCCATATATAGTTAATACGCACTTGTTTTTTGTGTGTATTGTATATGTAGTTTTTGCTGTAAAGCATTTCATAGTGATTCTTAGTTGACAGATTAGATGTTTTCTGCTCCTGTGGAAAAAGAGATGTAACGTGTGAGCTATCCAAATTTTAGCAGTAGAGTTTTATTTGGCTTTTGAACAGTTTAATTGCAATTCCCATACTGTTTTCTTTCATATCAATGGGACAGTAGAAATGCAATTACAGTAATAGAGTCAGGAGAAGTTTTGGTACACAACCATTGGGTCATGCAAACACCAAGTGAAGAGTTTTTTAAACTGAATCCTGTTGCAGTCTCTGCCCCAGAGAGGAAATCTTCACTATCTCTTACTCTAGCAACTGGATCGCATCCTTTCACATTAGGATCCTCTATATTTTTAAAATGAAGCAAACCAAAACACACAGGAGATGAGAGATACAATACTTCTGTACCAAACTGAATACAAATACATAACTCTTTCTGGTAGAGTTGCTTCAGCAGATTGTTTCAGCCTCTTTGACTCCTTTCATGGCTTACTGTTAGCTAGTACAGCTGTGACTTTTAATGCCTATTCAAACTTCCTGCTTTTCTTTCAGGAAGCACATATCAAACGGGTGTGCAGCGAGGTCTTTTCCAGTTTTCCAGATTTCGTGCAGTTAAGCAAAGATGCAGCCTTTGAAACAATTTCTGATCCAAAGTACAGTGGAAAAATGAAGGTAAACCTATTCTTTAGAGGAAAAATAAGTTTTGGTAATAATAAATCTGTCATAGTGTATGGGTGTAAGAAAATGTACGCTTAACGTTTTTTATCTTACTTACTCTGTTTGTGGTGGTAGTGTCACTGCAGAGTTCACTTGTCTTGGATCAGGGTTGCATCATACAAAGACTGGAAAAGAGTAGTTTGTGATGCTAAGACTGATATCCTAAAATACTTGCTTTGCATATTTAGTGTTGGGCACTGAAATGACCCTGATACTCAAGAATGAGAATTTGGGGTTATGACGGATGGTTCTATGAAACCAACAACTTGGTGCCAGTCAGGAATACTTAGGAAGGGGAAATAGAACAAAAGTAAATTATTATTAATCAAATGGCTTGTTCCTCCTTTAGTATTTTGGCTATCTCCACTCTCTTCTCTCAAAAAAATATGTTAGACTTTGAAAAGGTTCAGAGGAGGGTTACAAAGGTGGTCAGTGCTAATGAGTGGAATGAACCAAGTGGGCGGGGACTCTCCAGCCTGGAAAAAATGTCAAATGATAGAGTTCTACACAATCATGAATGGCATGGAGCTAGTGAAGGTGTACTGAGCACTTATTCTTTTCTAATCCTTGGGGCATCAAATGAAGCTCATAGGAGCCAGCCTGAAGATGATCAAAATAAACATCTTAAGTGTAAACCTGTAAAACTCCTAATTTCAGGAACTTTGAGTTTTCCTGGTTGGTTATAGAGGGGAACAGGATGAATAACTGAAAAAGATGTTTAATGTAGTTAATTGAAACGAAAACTATACCTGGTTTAGGAGTATTTCTGAGATGACAATAACCGGAGAATAAGAGTCTATTCAGAGTGAGGTATGCTGTATATTTCCTTTCTTTATATACTTGGATGTTTATATCTGCTGTCTGGGGCTGGAGGGAGGCAGAAGCAAGGTCACACTTTTTTTAACAGTGATGATTACTATCATTATATTGATTTGTTGTTATGCAAGCAACATCTTTTTCTGTTATTACATACATGTAAGAGGCCTGTATCTGACAGGCAATATACAGTTAATTATCTCGTGTAATGTAATCAGACCATACGGATCGCTCCTCATATATTTCAAGGTAAACAGACTATAGATAACTGCAAAAAATAATAATAATAAAGCACATGTTCACAAGGAGGGCATTGTTATGGAGAACTTCTGTTTTAAAAAAGCACAGTGTATATTAAGTATTTATGGAAAACTAGATTTTTAAAGCTGTCTTTTGCTTTTGAAACATTTATTTTGAAAAATGTTTTTTCAGTATTTTTGGTAGATGAGAGGTAAGTGCAATATAAAATGCTGTAGAAAATAAAAAGTTTTGAAGTGTTTTTCACAGACTTTATTACCCTATGACCTTTTTAAAAAAAAAAAAGGTCAGCGTAGACTTTTTGTACTAGTTGTAGACATTGTATTAGTAGTAGGCAAAAGTGCAAAGCAACGTGGACCTTTCTTTCCTCCAACATAAGAAACTATAATTACATAATCATAAAATTGTCTAAGTCCAGTGGGACCTACAGGGATTGTCAAGTCCAGTTCCTGGACCACCAAAGGATCACCCCGCAAAAAAAAAATCAGACCATGTGTCTGAGAGCACTGTCCAAATGTTTCTTGAACTCTGGCAGGCTCAGTGCTGTGACCACTGACCTGGGGAGCCTGTTTGAGTGCCCAACCACCCTCTCAGTTAAGAGCCTGTTTCTATGTCTGTCTTGAATCATGGCACTCAAAATTGCACACACTACCTCAAGGTGAGGCCGCACCAGCACAGAGTGGAGCAGGACAATCATGTCCTTGACCAGCTAATAGTGCCGTGCCTGATGCACCCCAGGGTATGTTGGCCCTCCTGCATACCAGGGCACACTGCTGGCTCATGTTCAGCTTGCCGTTGACTAAAACCACCAGATCCCTTTCTGCAGGGCTGCTGTCCAGCCTCTCATCCCCAAGCCTGTACATACACCCAGGGTTGCCCCTTGCCAGGTGCACACACTTCCAGCAAACACATCCAACACTTGCTCTTGTTAAACTTCATATTACTGGTGATAGCCCAGCTCTCTAATTTGTCTAATTTCTCTCTGCAAGGCCTCACGCCCTTGACAGAGTCAACAGCTCCACGCAATTTGATATTGTCTGTAAACTTGCTCAAAAAACCCTCAGGTCCTTTATCCAAATCATTATGAAAACATTGAAGGCACTGGTCCTAAAATGGAGCCCTGGGGAACCCCACTAGTTACAGGTCACCAGCCTGATGTGACCCTATTTACAAGAACTCTCTGGGCCCAACCCGTGAACCAGTTGTTCACACATTTTATTCTGCTTTTATCTAACTGCATTCTGGTCGTTTTGTCCAGAAGGACATCCATTTTGTCTCTCAAAGGACAGACAGTATCGAAAGCCAAACTGAAATCCAGAAAAATTACGTTGACTGACTTCCTTTGGTCAACTAGCTGAATGATCTTGTCATAGAAAGAAATTAAGTTTGTTAGACATAACTTCTCCTAGTGAACCCATGTTGGCTCTGACGAATGACTGTGTTGTCCTTTAGGTGTTTTTCAATAACTCCCAGAACAATGTTCTCCATAATTTTACCAGGCACTGAAGTGACACTGACCTAAGATCTTTTGATCTATTATTACAAGGGCTTCTTGCATGTTTATTTTGTTTTTTACTTTATGAATTATAAAATGGAGGCATTCTCAAGTGCTGCATTTATGACAGCACAGTAGATTTATAGTATGGCTTTGCATTGTTGATGACCTCTAGTTCCGTGTATTATGATGCTTCCTTTGGAAATCTGTAGCACCTGTTTTGGTGTATTGCAAACTGTATAGAATTTATCTTAGAATTATTATGTGTTAATTTAGGAAATATGTCTGAATATTCTGAGGAGTGTGATGGTTATCTCTGTGCCTGGAAAGAGAAGTTTTATGTCATGGGCCACGTAGCCATTTTTGAAGTTTTTTTGAGACCTTTGAATTTTACTTTAGAATAATTGTACTGCCAAAAATTGGTCCGTGTGTACCTGGTACTGGGGGTAAACACCCCAGGGATGGTGACTCCACCACTTCCACAATACAATGTCTTTAATAACCTTGTGTCTTTAATTTTCTGTTCTGTAGATACATTCTAGAAATTAATTGAAATGCTATCATAATTTTCGTCTGGTAGCTTAGACATAGTAGCTATTATTTAGATCTTTTAAATAAAGTTTAATATGTACTTCCCAGAAATTTTGGCACAGGTGATTCATCTTTTGCAGTTCAGCATATTTGCACAGGAAAAGTTTGTGGCGCTTTAAATTTGTTCCAGAGAGGAGGGGAAAAAGGCATGGATTCTTCAATGAAGTGCAAAACAGTTACAACTGCTAGCAAAGTAGTTGTAGCTGTTTTGCAGAGGTGAATTTCATGCCTAGATATTTAAGCTGAAATAGTTGAATATATGAGAATGGAAGTAAAAGGGGTGTGCTGCCTTGTTTGGAAACCACTATTTTTCCATCATGAAGTGAAAAAAAAAAAAAAAAAAAAAGGTTGGGAAATACAGACCATAAGGACAAATTACACTTTTACTTCTGAAAAGCAAAGATTGCAAATCACAGTTTCTCCCTCCATGCAAAGGCATCAGGGACTGTTTGGAAAAAGAAGTAAGATACACGAAAGAAGTATTTTTAAAGCTTGCAGTAATCCTCAAGGCTATCTTGTGTGATAATTTCTATAGTTTTGCTAAAATTCTCTCTAAGACTATATGCTTTTGAAGTGCGAAGGGCTATTAAATGTCTGAGCAGTTGAAATGGCACTTTTTTAAAGATACACAGATATATTTTCACAGGTATCCATTTGTGGAGTTTTGGAATAATGTTCTTAATATAAAACCCTTAAATTAATCCTATGTAGTTATTTCTATTTAACGTGTTGTAATTATTTTAGTAGGCATATGGAAGTCTGTGGGGAATACCTTGCAAATAACAGTGACTTCCACTATTGAATATAAACATAACCCAAGTACACATTGTTTTGAAGGCTTAAAAATCCTGTAATCTAGTATGGACAGGTATGTAAGAATTCTCAGATGTGTTAGGCAAAATTTCATCATAGTCAAACAACTCAATGTGTAGTGATGTAAATTCACGTGGACTCTTACAAAAATGCTTTACTTTTGTTTTGGAATCATCAGTTACTATTTTTCATGAACAATTATTTACTTTTTCAAGCTACCAGATTTCAGAGTAATACTGCGATGTGCAGGCATAGAATTTATTTCTCTTTGGTGCAAAATCATTCATTACTTTTCAGTGTTCTTTATGATCTAGAATAGCTAAAATCCCAATGGACATGACATTGATCCAATTTATTTAAACAAACTGGGCGGATTTGTTTTTATGTTCTCCCACAGGAAATTATTTGACCTATACATTACACTGATAATAACAGAAGTACAGTAACCAAATTCCTTCTGCTCTAAAAACATGGCACTGTGTGTTTTTTTTGTTGTTTTTGTTTTTTTAATTTTAGCTAAACAGAATGCAAAAGTCAGTCATTTAACTCTTGCTAAATTACCTGATGTGATTTTTTTTTCCCAGTAAAATAAATACAGTTTTATATTTTTATTTTCGCATGGTTTAACTGTAAAACATCTTGTTCTACATTGTTTTCACTTGTAACTTACTGGCTAATATATACAAATGGGTTTATAAATGGTGTAGAATGGCTATGTTATATTTTAGGTATTGTCCAGAACTGTAAAATTAACATAAACATTCCTCATTATTTGCTTGTCAAAGATTTGTTAGACTTTTAGTGAAATTAGAGTCAATTAAAAGTTTAAGTATTTATCACTGGGAGAAGAAAACAAAACACAGGTTTTTAAATATTTATTGCCCAGTGGGAGAAAACTACAGACATGGTGTAGAAAATTCCCCTTTCCCCTTTGTGTATTGCTTCTACGCAGTACTCTGGAGCTGCCATTGCCAGATGTGAACATGCTTCTTTTGAAAATAACAGTATCACTGTTATACACAGGGCTCTAGATTATTTGCTTCCCCACCAGAACAACATTGTGTGTGGGCGGATTATTGGCATTTCAAGGTCTGCACATAGTCTGGGAAGCTGGATCCTACTGTAAACAGAGCAACAGACAAGAGTGGGAGCAGGGAGGGACATATGTCTCGCTGCTTATTTTAAGAAGACAAGTTCCAAGAAGTTCTGAACTCAGATGTAGTACAGAAAACTTAAACAGGCCTTCCTGTTTTCAGGGGAATTCTGCACATTTGTTAACAGCAAAAATTCGCGACCTGACCTAGCGTGAGATAAGTAACGTTTTGTTGCAGTCTATGCACTGATACAAATATTTTCTGAATTTACCTGTTAATGGTATGACTACCTTGGAGATCACTGGAAAATGAATACATTCGGTATCTCTGTTACCTTTGAAATTTTTGTAATGTTAAAAAAAAACTTTGTTATGCCTCTGTTTGGCTTTGCTCAACAATTAGTATAGCATGTTTGAAGTCTGAAAACACAAGTAACTGCATGTGAGATGACCTGTAGATGAAATCTCTTGACTTGTGTTCTGTGGTTCATTTTTAGGTTCTTCAGCAGCTTTTACGTCACTTTAGAAAAAACAAGGACAAAGTTCTTCTTTTCTCCTTTTCCACAAAGGTGAGCTCCTTATGATTTTTATCGATTAATCACAGCAGTAAGTTCTGATGCGTAAAGCAGTAAGGACATAAACAGCAGTCAACCACCTTTTTTTTTTCTCTCTGTGCTGTGCGAAATGATGATAGAGAAGGACAGCAGATAGGACTCCAGAAGTACGTTGAAACCTTGTGTTATGATAAAAATGATGATTACAAAATAGATGTAAGACTCTGTTTACTTCCTTACAGCTTTTTAGATTTGTTTTAGTACTTTAGGTATATTTGGCTCATACTGAATTCAGTTTGTGCATCCGGAGTTAGAGCAGCATCACTGCAAAATGACTGAAGTACCATGCGGCTGTTGTGTTAGCACTGCAAAGTATTTAAATTTCCTCTTTTGCTGGCTTTTGACCGTCAGCAGTACTCGAATTTCAGCTTTGAGACTGAAACACCAAACCAGTTGTTTTAAGCTTAAGGCTGTTTAATTGGAGCTAGAGTAGTATTTGCACTTTGCTTTTAGGGACTTGCTTTATAATTTTCTTGTCAGTAAATAGTGAGTTTCTTGAAGTGGTGCAATCTATAACATTGGTTTCTTTAAACATTTGTAACGATAGCACTTTAAAAAGGCATTATAATACTGTGAATGACAATTCAGAGTCTTAAATATTTAATCACTTTGTGGCTGTAAGGAAGATTGCAAGTTAGTGTTTAAGTGATTTAAGCTGTGGTTGAGTGCTCAGGACAAGTCTGCTGGTTACTGCAATTTCTTTTACTCCATACCTCTAAACTCTGACTGCATACCAGCCTGTTTCTCTGTGTTGGCTCTGGTGCTCATTTACCATACCTAAAGTTACATTAACTTGCTAAGATGGTAGGAAACTGTTTTAAGTTGCATATCAGCTTATTGAGGTAAACTTACTTAGCATCATGTAGAGGTGGGACAGACAGACAAGGTTGGAGTACGAGACCCTAGCAGACCAATATTAATCGCCTTAGAGTGCTGTAGAATCACAGATATAGAAAGTCAAGGGCTTTGGTACCAAAATGGGGAACACTTGCTCTAATTTTTGGTTCTTTGTCTGTAAGAAATATTCAAGAATGATGGCACTAGCGATTACATGTAATTGAAAAGATACCAATGAGTACTTGATCTTTTTTCTTCCCCTCTCCTCCCCCTCCCACTCCTTCCCCCCCCAGCTGCTAGATGTTCTGGAGCAGTACTGTATGGCGTCTGGGCTAGATTACCGAAGACTTGATGGAAATACAAAATCAGAAGATAGGATGAGAATTGTAAGAGAGTTCAACAAAAATCAAGAAATTAACATATGCCTTGTATCTACAATGTAAGAGAATTTAACTTATTGTCTTTTTGTTTCACTCATATGTTCTGCTGTGTAAAAAATAGGTTGTTCTAGATTTTGCTTTATGATCTTGTGAGGGATAGCTTTTTGGAGAGAGTGAAGTATGTTTGTTGGCAAACATGGACTATCTGCTGTGGACTCAGGCTTCGTAAAATTTCTAGAGGCTTCCACCCTCCCCATCTTCTCTGTTTTTGTGGGCTTCTAAGATCTGAAGAAAGGAGATCCTCTGAATTAGTTTCAAATTTCCAGTTCCTGTAGGACTGAGGAAACAGTTATTGACATAACATCATGATTTACCAAAAGCTTTCACTGTATTATAGACAGACTACGTTTCTTGCACATTAGTAATAAAACTAGCAAGTGGGTATAAACACATGTGGTACTTTCACACTGAAGGGTAGCTATACACTGCAATACACTCAGTCCCCCTCCTCAAAACAGCAAGGGGGAAAATTTGCTGAAAAAAGGCTGATGGATTGAGATAAAGACAATTTAATTAATTAAAGGACGAATAATATTAGGGGAAAAAAAAGTAGTAAAGGTGCACAGATGCAAAATGAGAAAATTATTCTATACTTCCCATCAGCAAGCAAAGTTAGGCCATGTCTTGGGAAGCAAGGCCGCAATATGCATAGCAGTTGCACAGGGAAGGCACATGCTTACATAATGAAAGCCTCCCTGTTCTCTTTGCCCCTTCCCACCTTTTATTTCTGAGCATGATATCATATGATATGGAATATCCCTTTTGTTGGTTTAGGTCAGCTGCCCTGGCGATGTCCTCTCCTCACTTTTTACCCACCCCCTGCCTGCTAAATCTGGGGGTGTTAGAGGAAGTCCTGATGCTGTACCAGCACTGCTCAGCAGTAGGCACAATGCTGGTGTGATACTGCTGTTCTAGCTACTCGTGCATAGCACAGCACTGTATGGGCTGCTGCAGGGAAGGTTACCTCTCCATCACAGCCAGAAAAATGTTTCTTTTTTGTTTGTTTGCTTGTTTTTTGTTTGGTTGGGGTTTTTTGGACATAGAGCACCTTGTTCAACTAAAATTAATGAAAATATGGTATTATTTGATTCATTTATTTCTCTGGTTACCTCTGTGTTTTGTCTTACTTGAAATTTGTTACCAGGCAAGGATATAAAAGGAACAAAGAGGAACTTAAATTTTCTTGCCCAGAGGGAAAACAAGTGAAACTCCATGAAACGTGCAAACATGCTTTTGCCTGTACCATCACTTTGGTCCTTTGCTAAAAGAATGTGAGTTGGAGTTAAATACGAGAGTCCATAATAACTCTTTAATTAGAAGTCAGATACCATCTTAAAACACATTGCAAGCACGTGTCAGAACTGTTTTTGGATACCCTCCGGTGCATATGTGGGGGCTTCTGAGGAGATCAGTGGTGCTGATCATGTGCCTTTGCTTGTAACTTGCAGATTTTGGCCATCAGCTTCCCTAAGACCTTCAGGAGTCCCTGTTCTTTGTCCCTAAAGACAGCAAGGTGTTACTGTATCTGTAGCATAAGACGACTCACTGGTCGTGCTTACAACTAGTTTAGTTTTGTAGCTATAACCTTTTCAGTCCTCTTCTATTAATTTACACAGAAACAGTTCTGAAGGTTAGGTGAATAGAGGTGGGCCTTCTATTCTCTTACTGAGCTTGTGAATACTGAGCTGGGTGAGCAATGTGTGCCTACTAGTGGTGATTGAGAGTCACATCTGGATAATACTGGTTTTAGTGTTTCTCAGTTAGTGACTAAAGTGAAGGAGCAATCAGTGATGGAATTGCCGTCAATACCACCTGTCTTTATTAAGTTTAACAGGAGGTGCAATTCTTAGTGTAAATCACCACAAAAGACAAAAAGTGATCTTTTTGCTTGATTGATACATAGTACTGGAAGTAGCTTAAGTTTTGTAACCCTTTGGAAATCAGAAAATTATTTATCTCCATTCTGCCGTACAAGAGATTTTCCTTTTACTCAGATTTTTCAAGCATTAGGGCTTTATCTTATTGTCTTATTTCTAATTACATAGTAAGTTGACACAAGTTGACAGAATTGGGTCATGCTCTTCTGTTGATACTGTATTGCAAAGTTTTTGGCTGACTGTTCTCTGTAGTCAATTTGTATGTGTTCCGTCCCATTGCTCAAAGAGACAAATGTTGTTTTTCACCAAAAATACTTGCAATTCTTTTGGCTGTAAAAATGTGTTCTGCAAAGGATGAATTCCCAGCATAGTGATTTTGAGTCTGCCATTTTATTTGACTGAAAAAATAACAACTTTAAACAGGAAGTACCGATCAATAAATTGGTGAGTTACAGTGCAGACAGTGGTGTTGACTTCACTGTTAAACATACAGTGTTCCTGTTTTTCCTTAGACTTCCGTTTTTGTTACAAGCAAAATGGCCTTTTTGCCAGGAGTTGCCTCTCTATAGCCCATAAACATTTGAAAATTCAAATTTTAATTGGTTTATGTGTTTTTGAGAAATGGAGCCTTAAACAGAAAAGTTAAAAACTGAAGTTGTATCGCTATAGTTTGACCTCAGGTCTTGCATTTTATGTTAGTACCAAACACAGTCACATAACTATTCATAACGTTTGTAAACTCTGGATGTTGAAAGAAAATACCGTTGATTTAATCAGAGCTTGTAAATTCCATCAGGCCAGTAGATATAGATCATGAATTTCATCCTTGATCTTTATGGAAAAACAGGTGTAGATCTGTTGGAACTTCTACGGCTCATGAAGTAAAATTTGTTTTGGAGTACTTAAGTTCTGCACTGGTGTTGCTGGCAGATCACATGATTATTTGGAAGAAGAGAGTGGTATTTTTCACAGAATCACAGAATCATCTAGTTTGGAAGAGACCTCCAAGATCACCGAGTCCAGCCTCTGATGTAACACTAACAAGTCCTCCACTAAACCATATCCCTAAGCTCTACATCTAAATGTCTTTTAAAGACCTCCAGGGATGGTGACTCAACCACTTCCCTGGGCAGCCCACTCCAGTGCCTAACAACCCTTTCAGTAAAGAAGTTTTTCCTAGTATCCAACCTAAACCTTCCCTGGCGCAACTTTAGCCTGTTCCCCCTTGTCCTGTCACCAGGCACATGGGAGAACAGACCAACCGCCACCTCGCTACAGCCTCCTTTCAGGTACCTGTAGAGTGCAATAAGGTCGCCCCTGAGCCTCCTCTTCTCCAGGCTAAATAGTCCCAGCTCCCTCAGCCGCTCCTTGTAAGACTTGTTCTCCAGACCCTTCACCAGCTTCGTAGCCCTTCTCTGGACTCGCTCAAGCACCTCCATGTCCTTCTTGTAGCGAGGGGCCCAAAACTGAACACAGTACTTGAGGTGCAGCCTCACCAGGGCTGTGTAAAGGGGACAATCACTTCCTTAGCCTTGCTGGCCACACTGTTTCTTATACAAGCCAGGATGCTGTTGGCCTTCTTGGCCACCTGAGAGTTTAGAAATACTGAAATACTTGCTGGAGTTGCTAACTTGATAGAATGTGAGAGCTTAGAACTCCATTGATGCCTTGCCTGAAGAGAGGAAACTGCGTACAGACAATACTGAAGTCTGTGTGGTGAGGCTCTATCACAATTTTCTGGAAGAAATAAGAACACCAAGTATTTGCACCTTAACAGCTAAGTCACCTTTCTCTGTATTTTCCATACTAGTCCTTACTTACAATTATTCTGAAGGAATTAATTTAATGAAAATTGATTCCTCTTTCTCTTTTTTATAATATAGAGAAATTTGCTTAGATGATGATGATGGGTACAGAAATTTGTAGACTGTTTCTATCATGAATAGGTACAGTATATGTTTCCATTTTGCCTGCAGTGTTAAGAATTACTGCCCATTACTGGACTGTTCATTGCCTTAGACTTTTTTACAGGGCTTCTTTTGTCTTCACAACTATTGCATATAATTTTATGTGCATTTAATCACACTGAAAGAACACTGCCACAAGATTTCACTGAAACAGAACTTGTAAGCTATAAAAGGCATATCTCAGTGAATAGAACTAAGTAGTCACAGCTTTCATGGAAACTTTTCTAATGCAATAGTGTTTTGTAACTTTTGAACATTGTGGTATTAAGTTGTCAGTGACAGGATATAAAAAAAAAAGCAGTGCACAGTCTTAAATAAAATGATCTTTTGAAAACAGTTGTTTGCAATAGAAATGTTATAAGAGCCTTAATAAAGGGCTTTTCATTCAAGTCATATTATGCTAATTTGCATGGACCATCTTGCAGTAATATGACTTAAACAGGTGATTAAAATAATATTTAAAATGGAGGATATTTTTTACAATGCACAAACTAACTACTGCATTCATTCTGTCCATGAAGGATATAGGAGACATTGTTTTTCTGTTCTGGAGTATCTGAATTTTTGTGACATACCTAAAATTATTGAAAGGTAAAATCTTTATAAAGCTAAGTATCCCATTTAGTTATTTTTTTACGGTTAGTCCATTTTACTTGCACTGAGGCTTTTCACTGAGAATTAACATTTCAGTTCCAGCTACTACAATTTTTTTACAAGAAAGCATTTGGAAAAATGTGTTAGCTTATGCATCAGTCTGACTGCATGGTTGTCTTGGTAAGAGGAGAGTATGAATTCTGCACTCAGTAAAAAGGAATACACCAAAATTCAAAAATACAGTAAGTTATTTTGAAAACCACAAAGATTTTTATTCAACATTTCAAACGTTGAGAATGCTCATCTTCCAGAAACCTCGGTTAATATTGGCTGGTTTCTACATCTTCAACCTTTCCAGGTTTTATTAACATTACACCACACTACATCTGGTAGGAAGAGACCACAACTGTATTTACATTAGAAGAATATTCCATGTAAACCAGAAGCTGGTTGGGTTCTGTAAGCTTTTGGTTTCTGTTTCCATTTGTTCACTTCCCTGTAAACTTTACCTTTCCCACTGCTTTGAACAAGCAGATTATAAAGTCATCTGTTAAACAGTTGTTTGGTAAATTACATTGAGCAGACTCTTTAAGTTTTGCAGTAAGTCTTTGAGAAAAATCCCATTTTCAAATTAGTGCTGCCTATAACAATGTGAACAATTGTTCTAGTACTTAAATACTATTATTTAGCATGTAGTTATATAAAGAAGTTGTCTTTTTTGTAGGAGCATTAGTTGAGACAGTGGAAAAGAATTTTCAATATATGCTTATTTTGCAGTCGGATGAGAAGTTATATTTTCCTCACCGTGGTTCCTATCAGTTGATACAGCTATGCACATTTCAAATTCAAATAACTGAGCAGTTTTGTTGGATTCAGCCAGGGCATTAAGTAGTTACCTCAGGTTAAATGTATATTCTAATTCTCTGCTGGATTGCAAGCTTTACCTGTAATTGTGCCACAGCTATTAAATAATTATGGTGATTTAACTGGTACCCCTGCAACTCTTTTCCCCAACAGTAGAAATTTTTTTTTACAATAACTTTTTTTTACATGTAACGTGTATGAGTACTGCTCATACACAGATGTGTGGCTAGCTGTATTTTTAGCAGTTGTCTTAAATACTGTACAAATAGAGTGGTGACAGTTGTTGATTCTTCGAGATGCAACTTACCCTAGATTTTGACCATTTCAATACAAGAAGCATAGCACTATTGTCCAGACCATGTACTGGGACTAGAGGAAATAAAGTTCAATGCAGACACTTAAGTTCCTCTTTACTTAAGCTATACTTCTCCTGTTTCTGTCATGGTTCTTTAATATTAATTGCCAAAAGTATGATTATGAATCACAGTATACTCCTTGGGCGAATTGCGCTGCATAGCTCTCAGTGTGCATGGAGAAGTCAGGACTTCTGCTGTAGTGAAGGTCACAGCAGTTGGTGGTGACTGAGTGGGTCATGCAGTTCGTAGTCATCTTGCTACTTTGGTGAGGAGACCACGTCTCACAGCAGAGGTTATTTAGCTCAACATTAACACAAAGCTGTCAACACAGCATTAACACAAAGCCATACCACAATTTCCACTATCTCTGTTGTGCTGTTTTAATGAGTCAAGGAAGATTCATGCTTATATGGACTTAATACATTGGGAGAGAAAAAAAAAGTATTGTTCTCGCTATCACGTAATTCTGCTGGTTTTGTTCGTTTTGTTTTATGTTTTTAGGGCTGGTGGACTGGGGCTTAATTTTGTGGGTGCAAATGTTGTTATACTGTTTGATCCGACATGGAACCCAGCAAATGATCTTCAAGCTATTGACAGGTATATCCTCAAAATGCATAACTTGATCTATGTTGTACTCTTTTGGTTTGGTTTGGTTGTGTAATCTAATTGTCCAACTATAATTTTCCTAAGGGATGCATATTTTTACATAGTCTGGCTTATCTGTAAAACAATAAGAAATGTCTGGTTAAATTATTTTTTTTAGCTTTGATGTTCTTGTTTTTAATCCTTATTTTGTATCTTATTTAATATCTTAATCTTGTATTTTATTTTCCATTTTATTTTTGTGGCACTATTACAGTTGGCTCATAAAAAAATGTCATAGTTATTGTAACTCTTTGTTATCTGTAAAAACAAGTGCTTGGGTAGAGCCGGATGGCATTTTTCCTGTGTTTGTCAGGGCAAACTATGTTGTCATTGACCCTAGTTCAAGTGATGTTTTGAATTCCAGAATCCTTTAAGAATAACATTTATGTTCTTTTCTACCACACCCTTGTGGAGATTAGTCTTTTACCGGCACTCACTTCCATGATAGTATTCCTTTGTGGAATATTTCTAGGAATCTTGATTTGTCTTTCCAGGCTCTTTGACCACAGGATGTTCCCTAGGAGTTCAGGACAAACATTTGAATAGTGGAAGTAAAGCACATTGGAAGCCTTAAAAATTCAGTAGATACGTGTATTTTCATGAGGAGAAACAAACTTCTTTTTGTTGTCGCATTCAATTTTGTAATTCTGCTTTCAGGGTCTTTCTGATATCTAAGAGGTGTTTATGTGCACCTGTCCTACAGAAATGCATATATCAGAAATACGTGTTGTTGAAAGGGACCATCTTTAAGAGAGTCTCATAAGATCACATTCTATAAATTGGTTCAGCGTCTCATTAACTTTATACATTGAATTTTCTGAATATAATGTTAGTAATCTCAGAATTTGCCTGCTCGTTAGTTGTTTTTATGATGTTGTAACTTGCAAAGTGCTTTATAAAGTTAAGAAAGAACAGACTGCCCCAAGTAATCCATGATCTAACTCATGTATAATGCAAATACAATAATATCTTGTGCAAGAGCAGATGCAGAGGGAGAGGAAAAAGACCCTGAAAAAACATAGTGGAAGTGTTTTTTAGAGAAATGGGAGACAAGCCTTGTGATACAAAGAGATGAAAGTTTTTGCAGCTGGATAGGCCTGAGAAGAAACGTGGAAAACTAAGGATAAATGAAAAGGGAATTAAATACTGAGAGAGTTTGGAAAAATTGAAAAGTAACTCATAAATGATTTAGAGTATTCCATTTTGCTGGAATGGTGATTTTTATTTCACTGCCCTACAAGCTTGCTTTATTCTTTAATGATTAAAAAAAATGTTTTTTAATAAGTCACTTTCTTTGCAGAGCTTACAGGATTGGTCAATGCAAGGATGTTAAAGTGTTTAGACTGATATCCTTGGGAACTGTGGAGGAGATGATGTACTTACGTCAAGTATATAAGCAGGTAAAGTTCACAAAGTATTTTAAATCAAGAGGGTTTTATAGGTGTTTCAGTTTTCGTTTAGTTGTCTGACCTAGCCATGTGTCTGATACAAATAAAATTGAAATCTAATGTACAGAAACTCAAATGATATATGTATCCTAAAGTATACTTTTGTAAATACCATGCATAATTCAAGAACAATGTAAACTGTGCCTTTGGTTGCTAAAGTTAAACTGTAATTTGGTTATATATTCACTGGCCTACATAAAGAGACATGCTGTCTAGGAAAATGCCTATTAAATGCTAGAACTAGAAGTGAGTAGAGCTCAAGTACTACCAACAGCTTAGAGACAGATACAAAAAGTATTACATCTCTGGTATCCATAAAACAATAGTTTTGACATGCTTTTTCTTAAAGTCAAATACACCGATTATTCCAAGGACTGCAAATTTTTCAGTATTTATATGAAACTAAATCTCCGTGACTTCAAGAATTCTTGATTTCTGCCTGAGAAACTATTTACTTAATGTTTTTGTTCCGTGTGGAAGGCTTTTTAGTCTCTTCTGTTTAAGCTACTTTGGAAGAGTACATAATAATTAAAATATTCAGAGATCAATAGAAGTTATCTTGTGGCTGTATTTAGTGTTCACTAAGTAAGTATACAATGCCAAAGGCTGTTTAAAAAATAAGTAGTCAAGATACAGAGGAGTGTCAGTAGTTCTTATAGTAGGTATCTGGTACTAGATAACAGTGAAGTAAAAGATTTGAAATATATATGTATTCATTTATTCCGTAAAACCAAGCAGGTTCATACTATACCACAGTCTATTATACCACCATCTGCCAGGGAAATTAAAGTAAAATATCCTCCCTTAGGAATTGCTGCCTTCTCTAACTAAAGCTGTGTATATAATGTAGATGCCAGGAAATTCTGACATGTTGTTGGAGCAAACACTTCTGAAATCTCTTGTGTTGTTCTGTTTTAGCAACTACACTGCGTGGTGGTTGGAAGTGAAAATGCCAAGCGGTATTTCGAGGCAGTGCAAGGATCAAAGGAACATCAGGGAGAGCTTTTTGGGATCCATAACCTTTTCAAACTTAGGACTCATGGGTCTTGTCTTACTAAAGAAATCCTGGAGGTGTGAAGTCTTTCCCTTTCACTTTTGGTTATTAGTTTTATGTTTTTCCTTTCTCGTGAGATATTTTGTCATGATTTTGAATGGAAGCGCTTTAAAAAACAGAATGGTGAAACTCAACCATGTGTCTTGGTAGTACCTTAAATGAAATAGGCCTGATAATTTCTCAGCAGAATATAAGCTAAAAAAATTTCCTTAAATCAAAAAAAGGGGGGAAAAATGAATTTTAATTTGCAAAAGTTTGCTTCTAATATATTTCTCTTCTTAATAAAAATGTAGTTAACTTAATTTTGTGATAGTTTTCTATGCTTTCAACTTCATGCACAGTTAAGTTTTATGTTATCAGTAGCTCACAGTGACATTTTAAGCTACAAATCCTTTTGTGAAATATTTTGATGATTATAGTAGTCTTTGTATAGTACATGTGGAGATGGCAAAAACTATTTAATAAAATTTGCTTAAGGCTGTTTTTTCTCAATGTTACAGGATGGAGTTGTACAACTGAGGTTTCATATTCTGTAGGCTGTTGTCCCAGTGTCCCAGTTCCAAAACTTGTAGTGCAAATTGTTTTTAAGTATATGCAGTACATATTCCTTTTCTACTGTGCATGTTCGCTGCAACTACTTTGCATCTTAGAATTTTATTCTAGGCTTCTTTCGGTCCTTCCCTTTATGTTGCTATTTTGCCTAAGAGCAGGCTGGGGAGAAGCTGGGGTATTTGTAAAAAAAAAAAAAAAAAAAACATAGCCAAAAGAGTAACACTAAGGTGTAAATACATGTACTTTGGAAATATTTAGCTCAAAACTTCTCTAAATTAAATGTAAAATTAAATATGGCTTGTAAGATGAACATTGTAGCCAGTATTCTGCTGTGGGGGGGAAAAAGGTGTAAAAAACATTGAACCCATGTAAGATACAATTTATGCAATAGGTCAGTTTTCCTGTGGGTTGTGTGCTCCTGCAGGTTACGGGTTGGATCAAAGGAGAAGTAAGTTTATTGCTAAAATGCAGGTCTTAGTCTGGGGTTTGCTTATTATACTTCTGATGCTTTTACCTCTATAGTAAGGGGGAAGAAATGTATTGCTAGGTTTGCCTTTGTTAATGTGAGAGACTACAATTTGTGTTCTATATATATTTTTGATTGTTTTAGAGGGAAGGGCGAGTAGAAGCAGGAGTTATGACAGCAACTACTTGGCTAAAGGAAGAGTCTCCCCCACACAGCTCAGAAAAGGTGAGTTATCTCTGTGGGATACAGGGCAGTGTGTGAAAGTCTCTCTAATTCCTGACAGTACAGGAGCAAATGTTGTCAGTATGTTGTTAAGCTGGTAGTGCTTTTATGTGCAATTGCACTTGCTGTCTTTCATTGGCTGCTTGCCTTTTGTTGTACATACTGTAAATCATTAGATAATGTTCTGCTGTCTGAATTTAAAATAGAATATTTTGAACATCTGGTGTTACAGTATTCTGTGACCTTTACCTTACTTAGGTATTGTCAGGCTCAATGAAGGTTTTACTAACATATTGTTACTATACAACAACATTCTTTACTGATGGATTGCTCTGTACTGTCTTAAGAGCCTTATGCTATGATATGACCTGATGTAACAACCAGTCATTTAAGAATCTGGCACCTACTCCTGTTTGAAAGATTATGGTTAGGTAATTGTGAAAAGGAATAGGCTTGTTCTAGGGGACTGAAAACTTGTTTCAGGCTTTTTGGCCCTCTGTGGAAGACATGGGCTATTTAGTTGATGGAGTAAAACAGTGATTACCACTGCATCAGTGGTTTGTTCAGTCATGGCTTTTTAACTTAAATAATGAATCTAAAGGCTTACTTCTGGAACAAGAAAAGTTTTTCTGTAAAGGCTAGGCTTAAATGGAAACAATTTATTTTTTTTGACTGAACACTGTATTGAATTGATGTGGGAAATAAGCAATGGAGTCTACAATACGGCCTCTAAGGGTGAAAATACCATATCACAGTGAATTATACTGAAAATTAGCCACTATCATGTTTTGGAAGGGAGGTTCTGCAGATAATTATCAATACTAATTTAAATCAGTGTGACCTCACAGTGGTCATGACCTCAAATTGGACTTGGTGACAAACAGTAACTTTTTGGAGTTATATTAAATACTCTTATACGCAGGATTGTATCAAGATTAATATATTGAGCTGAACTTTTAAAACTTTTCTACTTGGAAAAAAGTTGAGTATTTACCCTCTGACTTCCCATTTACATATTGTCTTAGTTCTTGTCTCAGTAATGTACAGTTTTGGAGCTGTATTCTGGAATCCTATAGACTTTAAGTGTTTTAAGGTTGCCTGAAGGTAATTTTTGCCGGATTGCAGTAGGCTTCAACTAATTTTAGAGCAGAATCTTAAGAACTTAGTTCATTTAAACTGTTAGCTGCCTTATACAAGGAGGTTGACCATAGAGCAAAAAGATTTTTTATGAATACCATTCATAAAAAGGCTTTTTTATGGCTTGAATCATGAAGTCACTTTTCAAACTACCTTTGAAAGATGGAAAGTTGCAACAAGATTAGTGTAAACTCAAAAAATATGGGTGTGAATTAGGAAAATGAGTGTTGATTTAGACAACATATGCTGCCCACTACTGAGATACATAATAATTTTTGAGTGTTATCTTCATTATTGTTCTGCTAAAGACTTTGTTCTGCCTCACTTTGTTTTCAATATCTAACTGCTATAATTTTTTTTTCTTTTTTTAGTATGAACGACCAGACTTTGGAGGAGATGGAGATCCCCCAAGCTCTAAAGCACAGTTAGAGAGAGAAGAAATAGATTTTCATTATGATTTTAGTGATGATGATATACTGGAAATTTCCATGAAGAGAAATGACAGAAAGAAGCCTTGCAGTGCAAATAATTTAACAGTAAAAAAGGGAGAGCTTTCCTTAATGCAGTGTGGTTTTTCTAAATTGTTGCAGAGAGAAATTGAATATTCCCAAAAAAATGATAATAATGACAACTCTTATCATTCAAGTTCTGATGGTCAGACTACAAGAACAAATGTAAGTAGCAAATGTACTGGTGTTCAGAAACATCAAAGCCATGTGCATGTTTTAGAGCACAGCAAAGCTGCTCAGTCACCAAATGGAACTGACAAACAAGAAATGTGTAGTGCAGATTGGCTTGTTTTATCAAACTCTGAGGAGGAAGAGGACAGAGAAGATGAGGATCAGTGCATTTCAAAGCAAAATGATATAGTCATGGAAACTGAAAGCAGTTCTGAAGAGAATGATATCATCTTTCCAACCCAAGTTCCAGCATGCCACCAATCAGTGCTTAATAAAAGCGCTGAAATATGTAGATCAACATCTGAAAATTATGTAGAGTCAGCAAAAGAAAAAGATAGGTTTGTATTTAAGAGAGAAGGTAGGCAACTTGGATTCTGTAGTACTGAGTCAAATTTCAACAAAATCGGGTCTTCTGTAGATGTTAAGAAAAGTGCAAGGGATTTGAAGGGTGCAAGTGACATGAGTGATGAGTCTGATGATATTGAAATTCCCTGTAATTCTGAATCGGAAAAGTTGAGAACTTCCAGCTTTCCAAGGCAGAAACAAAGGCATGCCCATGGGAATGAACTAGGTAATTTCTCCAAATCTCGTCTGCAAACGAAGCCCAGTAGAAAAGAAAAGGAAAGTGAATCTCAGAATATAGATGAATTTTCATCCTCTGAAGATAACTTACCAGTTGAGAAGATCCATGCCAGAAAGCAAAGCTATAAGAGTAAAAGCCAGAGACGGACAGTTCGGTTTGGGTCCAAAATCCTCCATCCAGTTCAAGATAGAATGTGCTGTGTTGCAGAAAAGAAGTCCAGCAGTTATGCTGGGCATAAAACTTATGCACATAAAGCAGAATTTGACCATCAGGATCACAAAGTGGAATCAATGGACAAATATTTAGGTAACTAGTCATTTAATTACCTTGCTTTTCTTTAATCTAGAGTAGTAACATGTTTAATTTATCACTGTTGGAAGGTTTTAAGTTCTTTTATTCATTATCTTGTTACAATGTACTAAGTTATCTAGTAATGTCTTTCTGTTACTCTTTCTACCTGCTAGCTTTACTGTCCTGTCTTCTGGGAAAATGGGCTACTCTGCAGTATTTTCTTGAACATATACTGTCCACTGAAAAATGCTAGGATTAAAGATTTACTAAGAATTCACAAATTGAACTATTTAAACAGTAAAACCTTGAAAGTCTTGACAGGGATGGTAGTTTTTCCTCGTGTGCCTTAGTTTTTATTTATGTGACATAAGAGTTTGAAATACCGTGCAGAAGATTTGGTTCTGGTAGTGACTGAACTTTAAACATCAGTGTTGCAGCCATTAAATCATGGACACTTGGAAACTTCTCCTTTCTCAATCTGACAAAGTCCCACGCTGAAATGGCAGCAGCATTAAACTGGATAAACAAAATGATTGTTGTCAGTTTCATAGAACTGGGAAACCTAGTGCTGAGTGAAATAAAAACAAAAATTACAACTTTCAAGTAAAAGTTTTTTTAAGATGCGATATCCTTCTACAGGGGAACTGTGTACTTTGAGAGTTTTGGAATAACCAAGATCTTTGATATCTTTCTCCTAATATTTCAGATGGTGTTCAGGAAGTGGCTTATATACATTCAAATCAGAATGTGGTTGGATCCAGCAAGGCTGAGAATCACTTGAGCCGATGGGCAGTGCGAGATGTATTTGAGTTGAAGCAATTTTCCCAGCTCCCTGCTAATGTAGCAGTCTGTAGTGCCAAGGTAAAGAGAAGTGTTTGGGAAATGTTGGTTTTAGTCTATTTTTACCCTCATTTTTCATCTTAGAAAACTCTAACAAACTTGGTGGGTTTTTTGTTAATGGCCACCATGAATGATCAAAGTCACCGAGGTTAGGAGGAGGAGGAGGTCCAAATGGTGGTCTAATAAATTACCTTTGTTGGTTTTTTTTTGTATTGGTCAGCTATGAAAGATTTGGGAATTGATCAACAGAGCACTCCTCTGCGTGATTTTTCTCTGAGAGAAACAGTAGGAGTAAAGATTAGGTGTTTGAAATCAAATTCTGTGCCATGTTGTTCTGATTTGAGGCTTGAAAAATCTTCAATTTGACCTGGATTCAGTTAAAAATCCAGCTTCCACAGCACATGCTAAAATCTCTGTGGCATGGAAAGTCAAACATTAATCAGTTTGAAGATTTTTTTTGAGGGTGGAAACATGCAGTTGCTATAATGGGTTAAATTAATGGTCATTAGAGTCTGCGCTTTATGTCTGAAACATAAAACTAGAATTTACTGGGAGAGCTTCTTTGCAGAAACAGATCGTTTTGTGCTTTTTGTTGGTCATGCGTCTTTTTTAATTATATTTGGAATACATACAATCTGGAATAAATTCAGGTACAGTTTGTGTATTTTTATTCTTATTACATAGTGGTTTTAATCTACTCTGATTATCTGGACACTTTGATGTTGTTTGCATTGTAATAAACATTTGCATTTTCCTAGACTGATTCTTAAGATAAACCACAAGCATATAGTAAGTAATTGGTGAATAAGCAGTTTAGTCTTTACAAAAATATTAGCAATTACTGTAGGAATTGTAGATATAAGATTTTGTCATTCTAGGATGTTGAACATCCACAGTGGCTAAAAGAGTTTCTTCCAGTGTTGTTGATGTACTGTAACTAATAGAGCCATTAGCAGGGATGCCAAAGAATTTTTACACTGGGAAGATCAAACCAGGCCAACTGTTGTAAAGTGAGGCCTTTCAATTCCAACACATTTGCATTAGAATGTCCCTTCTTAGCAGAAAAGTAGGTCAAAAATACTCAGGAATACCGTAGAAAGATGCCTTCTTAATGGCAGTTGCTGGTAACTTTAATAAAATTAAATACAAATACAAGAAAATGTTGAAGGGACAACTTTGAGCGAATGTGTGTTGATCCACCTCTCTCAACATTTATTTTGTGAGAGTACAATTGTATTGCTTGTGTAATTTACCTTTTATTACCTAGAGCTTGTGCGACTACAAATGTTATAAATTAATTTCTCTTGATTAACGTGTCAGTCAGTTTAAGCTGTCTATTTTTTGACTCAGAAGCAATGGTAGTATCAGTTCTCTTGGAGATTGAATGAGGCAGGAAGACATCAGTAATTACGGAGAAGGCTGCCTCTTGATTTCAGTTCCTGTTCTTGCTTTGACAAAGAAGCATTAATCTAGAAATAATCCTTCTGTAGCTGCCTATTCTTAAACACGGAGCTTGAAATTTCTTATTCTATGCTTTAAAAAAAAAAAAAAAGAGCCACGAAAGCCTCATAAAAACACCTGAAAAGAGTAACTACTTAGAATGCAACTGTTATTATGTTTATTTATTCATTATTTTAGTTTCAAAACATTTTCTATGAAAAACGTGATCATTTTTGCTCTTTTGGACATCAGACCAGTTTTCAATTAATTTGCATTAGCTGAAGTTTGGTTTCATTGTCAGAGCAACTAACTTATTGTAATTAAAAGGCTGATTTCAAGTGGAGCTTACACAAAAATATTTTAACAGATTAAAAGAGTATTACATATAATATTAAAAATACAGCTAACAGTTTAAGTTTCCATCACAATTTTAGGGAAATAGTGATAGTCTTAAACCCTGAAGTCTTAACTCTAACCTGATAGCTCCTGAAAGAAAAAAATTTTTGATAACTCAAATTTCTCATTGATTTTGCTTTCTAGCATCATTAACGGGGGGTCTAAAATTATTGTGTAGCTGTTTCTGTTCATTTTGAACTATCACTTTTTTAAATAGTTTTTTTGTAGTTATTTTATATTGAAGCTTTATTTGATAGCATCATGAAGACCTATGAATGATATGTTCTTCTTTAAAGCACATTTAATCAAATTTTCTGATTCTCTATGCAAGACCGATCAAAAATTGATATTTTAAATTCATAAGTCTCTTTTAGACAATCATAAACTGAACAGCACAAAAAATATTTTATCTGTGCCAACTCTGTCTTCCTGCTTTGATCTGCAATCTGTCTATAATAAGGTGTTTTTGCCTTTAAATTTTTATTTTATTTTTTTTAAGAAATGACTCTTTGGGAAAGGAATGCAAGAACACTGAAAACTAACACAGCAATCCACTGAAGGGAATGTGTTTTCTGTTTGGAAATACTCTTTTTTCTTGCAGATCTCAAAGACTGACTGAAGCATTTTTCTTTCTACTTATGTATGAATCTAGAAGAACAGGAGCAGAAAGCAACAACATAATAAGCATTAAGTCATAAGCAAAAATAATAAATAATAAGCAACTAAGACATTCTCATGAGAATATTGAGGTTTTGTTGAATTCATCTTGTTTCCTATCCACAGTGGATAAACTAGGTTTATTAGTCTATTGCTGAAGCATGAAGACTAATGTAGGCACTTAAGTTGCCTACAAGTTACAATACACGTGAAGATGCTTTCTACAAAGTGTGAAAAATTCCATGGGGAGAATGTCCTTGGGAGTCAAGGTAGAAGGGTTGGGAGACAGGAAGTTTTCATTTGTCAAAGAAAGCTTTACAGGAATTTAGGAAATCTTACTTAAGAACATGAGTAACTAATGAATAAATAAGCTTGGATTTGAATTGATTATAAAAAGTGTAAGATTTGAACTTAAGGATAGGAAAAGGTGCCTTGACGATAGTTTCTTTCCTTAATTTGACTTCAGGAAGTCTGTGAGATCTGGGCAGTGGGTACTAATGTATGTTTTTTGAAGTGTAGGTTTCAGCTGAGCATGTTTTCTATCCAGTAATGCATAGTCAGTCTGTCCTTAATGTTACTTGTGCTATCATTCATGTATCATCTGCCTTTTCTCTGATTAATGAAACACAGTATGTTAACCTGCTATTGTTCTGTACCTCTAAAGGCACAGGAAAACAAAATCCTGGTTCTTTTTCACAATAAATAGCTCTTGCTACTATTTCTTATCTTCTTGTTTGCTTTGTGCTCCAGGTTCCAGAACTGGGCTGGTACATACCTTTAAGTCTGTTGCAGAGCTTTTGACTCTTCTTTCTGTAGAAGTATTAGGGTAGGGAGCACAGTCATGCTCTCAATTCTTCTTTGTTTTCAGATGAATTGTACAAACTGACTAGTTTAGCTAGAATGTCCACTCTGATAATACAGTATTCTTGTTTAGTGTAGATGTCCACTGATCCTATATGATAGCTGAAAATTCAGTTGGGTTGGGTAACAGCAATCAAAATATGAAGTGTGCCACCATGAAATACGAGTAAAACACGTGAGAGCTCTCTCAAATTCTCAGCTGTAAAAAATTAGATAAAATCTAAAAGTAATAAAAGTAACAAGATGAAATATGCGTTAAGTAGACAAACTAGAGAGTAAACCCCATCGTGGATGAATATTACTAGCTAAAATGAGTCCTGTCCAGTATTCGAATTAAAGATAACTATTTGAAGATAGTTTGTATATGATGATGGAAGAAGCAAGCAAATGTGGCAGTCTTTATCATGTGCTATTGAAGAAACTAAAAGATACTGTATTTTGGGGAATACCTATTCTTTATCTGATGAGGTCATCAGAATGCACAAAAATGGAAGATTCTGTAGCTGTAGGTAAGATGAAGTGATGTTTTCAGTGAAGAGAGAAGCTGTTGTCCTCTGATGGAAGGAGCTATCATAGACATCTGTATCAGTGGATATCTGCTTTAACTTTAGTTTTCAAATATAATAAGGAAGGTACTTAAAAGATTAGAAATTTTAATTTATTTACTTTAGATAGACATGGTATTTATACATTTAGATATCCTTTAAAGGCAGAAAACTAGAATTATGGTAACAATATTTCAGCCTCCTAACAATTTCTGAATCATACACATTACCTAGTATCTGAAAATTGTCCAAATTCTGCCCATTGACCACAACTGGCAGTGTCAGATCAATGTAGATTTGGAGAAGAGAGGATGGTAGAGCAGAACATACTATTATATGATAATCTCTCCCAAAGAGCTGATGTTTCTGATAGCACTCTTTATGTGAAAGGCATTGAAGTGTCAATAATAAGAGGTGCATAAGTTTCTTGTTCCATGGAGAAATGTGGCAAGCAGCTGTTCTGAACAAATTTTGGAGATACAGATTGTATCCCAAGTAATTTCTAGTAAGTCCATTCTCTGCAGGTTCTGGGATATGCAATGTATTTTTAGAACTAAGCGTTTCGGAGACCAGTCAAGTGTCTCTCTCAGATTGCAGTTTGCGGTCTTTCATAGCAAGTCATAAATGTGAAGACAGAAATTTTGGTCAGCTGTCCGATAGCATCATGCAGAAGGTATCACACCAGACTTCAGTGTTCTAAACTCCTGAGTGGAAAATGCATGTCATTTAGTGTGACAGATATCTACCACAGTAAAAATTACTGAAAACTGTTCCTTACAGCTTCCTTACTCATACAAGCACAGAAGAGACTTAATCTGCTGTTTAAAATTAAATTATTTCTAAGAAGGGTTTTCTGGCCTTTCATATAGAAGTATTAAGGAATAACATTATGTTTTTAAAAAAAAAGATACTAATGATATTGTTTTGCCTGCATTTTCTTTGTTGTTTTTAGTCTGCTCTAATGCCTTTGAGTCATCTTTGTCCTGCATTTTATTTTCGATTCAAATCTGCTGTTTTTACATCTGTGCAAATAGTCTTGGTTAGAAATTCTCTTTTCATCAAACAAGTGAAAAATTGCGTCTATTACTTCACCACCATCTAGTAAAAAATAGTTCTTTATTTGAGTTTTCAGCTAACTTGTGTAACTGCAGAAAAAAATGGTACTGAAAACAAAAACTTCTAAAATCAAAAAATGTGAAAGAAACCTGTAGACCAGACATGGTGGCTTTCTAAAGCTAGAGTGTAATTTTCAGACTAGATGCACAGTTATTTCAGCCTTTCAGGAAACAAAGTCTTGAGATTCATTCATGTGATACTTCGTTCAAAATTCTTCTGGCATTGTGAGTTTTAGGTAAAAATGAAAGTGTTAACACTTTCTCTAAAATCTTAACCATCTCCTAAGTATTTTATAGTTTTTTTTCCTGGTGGGTTCCAGGTTCCAAAGCAACCTGCAGTGTAGGAGCTTGTTACTTCATTTTTTTTGGGGTAACTTGCACTGTATTTTGTGAAGCTTTTTCTTAAGTACAATAAGGAATAGAAGCCTCCCAGAGTCAAGATTAAATATCTTCTAATGTTTCTAGTCTATTCTGAATTAAATGACTGCATTCCTTAATTAATTCCCTAATTAATTGGCAAAAACAACCCGTGTGAAATATTTTACACAAGTACAGAAGTCTGAAGTAGGCATTCTTTACTTCTTGTAAAACTGAACTTGTGAAGTATTTCTTCAATAGGAATCCTGGGAAGGGGGGGTGGGCGGGGGGGCTGAAGCAAGGGGAAGACTTTACAGAAGGCATGGATGTGTCATAAAAAAGTCAGAAATAGGAACAGGGCATACTAAATAAATTGGAAAAAAAAATGGTGATGTCCCACATTAGAGCTAACTTGCCCTTTTTAATATGTGGAAAAGTATTAGTCACATAGAACTTCTACTGTACCTGTTGAATATGTGGAGGCTTTTTTTTTCAGCCAACTGTATGTTTTCAACTTAAGTTTACTTAGTTTTACTGAAAAGAAATGTACAAAGACAGCCATTCAATTGAGGATTAATCACTATGGCAACAGAAATGTGGTGCCTGGAAAGGGGGAGGATGTATTCTCCCCTCTGCTTCCTGCCAGCTGTCATATTCAACCTCTGTGGCATGAATTCAGGCCAAAATATAGACTGTGACCAGCTCTAAGAAACTATATCTGTATTTTTATAAATTGGTACAAGAATCACACTATAAAAGAAGACTTAATCCTCTGAATTGGATGACAGACATTTGGCAGTCTTGCCAGTGTTGGACAGAGAAATAACGGGATGCTTTGTAGTAAAACCTGGATTAATGGTAAACCCCTCTTTATGTTATTGCAATGTGGTGTAAATGAGAGAACTAAGCATGCTGTCAGCCTGAGAAAAAACGTGCCCTTTGTATTTCCAATGCAGATTTAAGTGCTGTTGAGAATACTGTAAATAAAAAAGTTGTTTTATTAAGAACTTCTCTTTATTGTATTTGTATTGCATTGACATTTTGTAAATTATTTAAACAAAGACTTTCTATCAGTTATAGTAACTCTGATTGCAGTGTGTTTGCACAGCTTTCAGGTTCAACAAGTTTAGATAGTTGTTTACAATGAGTAGGCTTTTGGGAGATAACATTCCATTATGCTTGCTCTTCTGGGATGGGGAATGCCATTCAGTTTTAAAGTAATTGTTCCCAAATGATTGGCCTGTAATGCTGCTTTATTGAGATTACTGTTTCAGTTTACAATGGAATTAACTATTTCAGTATGGTGTAGGTATTTTTAAATTTGGTCAGCATGTAAGTGACATTCTGCGATGCAAGTAGTTGCATTTTCTTTATGGTGTATGTGCCTGGTTTTCTGTTTTGCTGCTGTTTGATGGAGGGGTGGGAGTGCAAAAGAAGGTAGATGAAAATCCAGACTTCTGCTGGAATAAAGTTAACTTTGAATTTTGAGATAGGCTGATTATCTCCTCTCATCCAAACAGTAACAATAAGTATGTTGATTTACGGCATTGTGTTTGTTGTGAAAAGGTAATATGGTTTATAGGAATTTTTTATTTAAAAAAATAAATAAAAGAAACTGCTCCCAATGAGAAAATTTGCTGGTACTGTATTGGAGAAGAGACAGTGAAACTCAGAAGTAAACGCAAAACAGAAAGAAAGCAATCTGTCCTCATTTGACTTAGTAGTCTATTTTCCACTGCCAAGCAAAATACTAGAGTCTCTGTAGTCCTTAGTCTCTGTTTGGTTGAGGAAAAAAAATGGAGATGACAAATGGGAAAATAACTACATACTGTTCTGATAATTTTTCTTTTATCAGCAGGTGTAGCTAAATATTGATCTCTCCGTGCTCTGATAAATATAAAAGTGCAAGTCCTGCTTTGTGTGTTGTCTGAATATTTTGGAGGAGTAATTAGAACAATGGATAAGTCTAACTTTTTTTTTTTTGGTAGCTTGGATGATATTTCAGCTATTGGTCTGCTATGATATTATCAAATATTGTCATAGAATTCATTTTAATTCAGAAATAATATAAATGCAATTGTTCAAGAGCATTTTAAAATTCCAAAGTAGGTTAACTTCATTTTCTAGACAGTTGAGCTACTCAACATTAGCCATACGATTACTTCTAATTCTCATTCTCTAATCCTATTCTGCTAGAACAATAGACCAATTCAATCTGGGTGAGACTGCCTTTCAGTTAGGAAAGTCAAATTCAGAAGGAAAATTAATGTATGCATTAGAAATTGATTTAAAATACAATAAGATTCAGGCATATTTCAAACTGGGATGTGTAAGTCAGTGTAACGCTTTGAAGTACGTAATTTGTTCAGTATTATGTCATGTCGAAGTAGAAAAGCAGTTTTGCTTTCTCTTAAAGATCAGGTGGAAGCATTCAGATTATTCAGTGAAGATAGCTTTTCTATGATCTTGAGTGGAGGGACCTCAGTTTTAGATAAACTATGTCAGATTTTCAGAGGACACTATTATACTCTGTATACAAACAGGTAGCGAACATTTTAGTCTGTCTGTATATGTGATATGGCCTGACAAGTATGTAAAATGTAGACAAAGTAAAAACACTACCTAAGAATATCATATATTCAAGAACAGAATATAGAAAAGTCATACTTCTGGATATATATTATCCAAAAGGCTTCTGGGGAGTGGGGTTGAGGGGAACCAAAAAAAAAAGAAAACCAATGGGGAAAAAAAGATTAACTGAGATAATACAGAATTTTAACTTGGGTAGATGAAATCCCTGAAATACAATGAGTATCACTGACTCAAAATAATAACAATTGCCCAATACCCTCTGCAACTTGTAATATACCTGAGAAATATCTGTTTTGTCGGGTTTCGAGGATAGTGGGAAAATGCAAGGTAAAATACAGCATACAGTTCTGTTGTTTGCTTGCATGCCACGTTTTAAGAGGATAGTTGTCTGGAACTCAGAGTTTTCATGCTTTTTTCTGATTGAGGTAACAAGCTATTGAGAAAGCCATTCTTGTTCACTTCAGAAACAAAAACAAACAACAAAACTCTTCAAGGGATGGTATCCTGGATATCTGGCAGCAGTGGTTTCATGTGTAGAGAAAAGCTAGTAACACTGCTTCAGATGTGAGTGGTGAAGTCAGAGATGGGAATTGCTGCTGGAAAGCAGTATCTGGCAAGGTACCTACCATAATGATTCTTCAGTTAAGCAATAGAAGTGGTGGGGATACTCAGATGTCATGCAATTATGGCTGAGGAGTAATTGTGCAAACGTGTTTTCATCTTCATGCTTCTGTAGGAACTTCATTATCCTCAAAGTCTGGTTACTCCAGAAAATGCAGTAGGCAAGAAGAGACAGCCTAAAAAAAATGTATCATCCCTGCACCTGTCTTTTTCTCCACACACCTCACTCCTAGGCTCTGCTCATCTGCTCTATCACACGTTTTCATCTTGCTGTACTAAAAAGATGAACATTGTTCTCTATTGCTTTGCTTGAAGGGTCTACCGAGAAAAAGGGGGAAGTCACAGGCCTAAGATGATGGGTCACGTGTGATGATGCTCATGTGTTTGCATTCATTGCCACAGAGCACAGCCACCTCTCTGTGCCTGTAGCAGGAAGGACATAGGCAGAAGTTTTATACCATCAAAAATAGACAAGAATTGACTTGGGTATGTGTATGCTGTTTTAAAAACTCCTGTAACTGTGTGGTGCATGGAGCAATCAGATCCAAGAACTGCTGGAATCTCTAAGCAGAAGTGGATGCTGCAGTGTAGCACTTACATTTTTGCTTGATTCTCAGCTGCATGTCCTTGAAGAGCATGAGTCCTTAAGTGTGTACTGATGTGGAACTTCAAAGGTGCAGGTGCTGGACTCATGGTTACAGCCCGTATACAGTATGTAACTCAAATAAATTGAAACTCATTATTAGTATCTAGAACCCTACGTATAGTTTTATGAGTAAGACGCATACCTAACAAATGAAGAAGGAATAGAGGAAAATACCTTCTGTGGCAGAAAGATAGGAAGGGTGTATATATATCGTGTTTAAGTTGAAAATCCCAGAGTTTAAATGGAACATGAAAGGTGAAAATAAATGGTTTCTCTGACATTTTTTCATGAGTGGTAAGAGTCCCAAGGTTTTCTGAATACTTCTGAAACTGTTTTCTGCAAAGTTATGTAATGACCACTCTTCTTTCCTATTGCTTTTGTGATTTCTGTCAATCCTTTAAAAAAAAAAAAAAAAAAAACAACTTGTAGAATACATTTGGGATACACTAATTATTGCTTTAGCTTTACATATATTTCAGAAGGCTAATTAGAAGATGTGCGCTGCAGTACACAAAAAAAACACAACAATCTGTGTGATGGCATCATGTTTGACAAGAATTCTTTTACATCAGTATGTCCTTTTGAGAAGTTCAACAACACTTGTGGTTAGCTAAGTAAATTAATTACTTTACAATACTGTAAGTTAAGCAAAGGTAAAGTGCACTTCCAATGCACAGAATCCTTGGGGTGAAGGATTTCCTGTATTATTCCCTTCTTCAGGTCATAAATTTTTGAATGGGAGACCCTTTGTGTATGAATACATTGTTGAATGTGCTAGTGTCAGTAATGTAAGAACAAGAGTCAGTGGGTTCCTAGCTCAGTGAGATTCAACTGATTTGTCTCACTTTGCAAGATTGCCTGAGGCATATAACATGTGAAATTCAGATTCACAAGGCCAGGTTTCTAAAGTCAAAGTGGAACTGGATATAGGAACAGGTAACAGGAGGGACACATGATGGTGTGATGGTAGAGAAGGCACTTGAGGAAAAGAAAATAGCTGTCAAAAGGAATTTTTCATCATAAAATAGATTTGAATCGTTAAGTTAGAAGGCAAGTATTTAAAGGGAATTAAATCATTTTTGAGAGGGAAGAAACAGAATTAATGAGTAACAGGTGACATCAGATTCAGCTAAGAAATACAGTGCTGGAGTGTTGATTGAAGTTTTCACTTTTTTAATGGTAATACAAGTAGAAAAATACAGGGAATGTTTTCATCTATACATGTGGAAATGTTATCAGTAGCTTGAACATCAGCCATGTGTCATTCAGAGTAACAAACTTCAGATTGGACCTTTAGACAGCACTGACCCATTGGGAGAAAAACTACTGAAACAAGTGTTTTAGTTTTACTGGCAAAATGCTTAGGCACAAAATGCTTAGGCTTATCATGCATATGTATATGAATATGAGTTTGGGGCTGGATTTAAGCTGGCAAACTCTCAGAAACGTTCTGAAGTTCAGCAGAGCCAGTTGTGTTTCAGCCTAACTGGGTGCCATGTAACTAACTGGCCTTGCTCCAGAGAGCTGTGATGAGATTTTCAAGAGTAACTCACAGTGGCCATTAACTATCACAGCCTTTGGTAACTTGTTTCCACTTTTTCTAGAGTCAGGAAGAATCTTTGAGCTGCTAATTTGGGTAGAAATGGAGGAACCGTCTGTGTGTATACAGTGGTATTTTGTTGTTTCTTTCCAGTTGGCAGTGCTGGTCAACGTAGTTAAGTTCTGTACTTCCAGAAGTAAATATGCCATCCCTGAATTTTTTTTACAGTTAGCAGTTTTTAACAGTAATTCTGCAAAGACAAGCAATTTTATGACTTCCAGTGTGTCTACAAAATTTGCCTTTTTTTTTTTCCTCCAAAGAGTTTTTAATCTGTGTTTGAACAGATATGTAAACAAAGTGTTGCTGCCTTTTATGCTTCAGTCTTGTTTATTAAGTGGTAGTTGAATGTGCTTTCATGGAGGCTTTAAATACTTTTAAGAAAGGCATTAACATGGTCAGGCTTGTATTCTACAATTATTATTAGATTATGCAATCCCAATTGCCTGACAGAGTGACAAATTCACTGCTGTTGTCTCAGTAAAGTCTGAATGCTCTAACTATTTTGTCATGCCAAAATTACATCAAAACAGATATACTTTAAAACTGGCATTGGTTTGTTCTTTTCCAATATATTTTCCCGAGTAAGTTCTCTATCATCCATTCAAATCTCTTCCTGTAAATATTTTAAATATATACAGAATTAGCAAGATAACTATAGAATATTTATCCTGCAGATGATATCTGCTAATTCAATGTTAATTTTGTTGCTATCATCATAATATTGACATATAGACAGTTTTTTTTAATCTTAAATGGAGCCTTAGTTTCAGTTTTGTTTACTGCAATAATGTATTGAAATTCTGATGTTTGGATCTGTGCATGTAGCTTAAAGAGTGAAAATCTATACCTGTAGGTCCCTTAGTATAAACTTCTCTTTGTATGCTAGTTTGAGGTTGCTTGCCAAAGTAATGGAAGTAATGGATTGGGAACAGATGTGCAATTCTAAAGCTCAAGAACATTGTGAACAGCCCATGGAAATAAAGGAAGTGGACATGGATCAAATAGAAACACATTGGGAAGAAACGCTGTAGATCCAAAACCAAATTTTGAACTGCAGATGACAAGGTGTGAACACAGTTTGTGCTTTCATCTTTCAGATAGTATCAGTAGGGGGACTGAGGACATTGTTAAGGAGTTGTTTTTTTTCCCTGACCTCGTCTTGGGGAAAAGATGGTGTAGCTTTTCTGTTTTTCTTTGTGTCTGTCCTCCGTCCCGCTGTCCCCCCCCCCCCCCCCCCAGTTCAAATGCATTCTTTGCTTTTCATATTCCTGTTGGCTTGCCTTTTGGGAGATGAGAAATGTGTACAAGAACTTAAGTGAATTTCTGGGAGGGGAAAAAAAAGTATAATATTTTTGTGCAAGAAGTTGACTGTCAATGCATGATGAGTTGACGTGTACCAGTCTTCTTGAATTCAGTTGATGTCCATTAAAATTAAAATTTGAAATCTCCACGTAAGATTCATCATGTCTACACTATGTTTTGCTCTTACCTGTATTGTGATGTAAGTAGAATGTGTAGTTGTTTTCTCCACATTTTCAGACAAGCATAGTGATACTTTCAAAAGTAACCTTACATGTTTTATAAATCGTTAGATATTTTGATATTGACAAAAATGTTCTTACCTTAATTCTGGTATCTCTATTTGTATCACTATGTATAATAATACATGTATAATATTATCAGGAATTATTAGGAAGCAGAGAATATAAATAATATTGTACTTAATGAATCAAGTAAGATATTATATATCTATTAAGACTATAACATACAGATAAATCTTTTTTTTAATTATTTTGCAATTATATTTGGAGGTTCTAACTGAGGTTTGGGTCCTGTGGCATGAGATTAAGTATTTGTATAACACCTCTTAATGCATTAGAGAACTTTGTGATCTTTCAGTTATCCTAACAGACATGTTTGGAATAGTATCCCAGTTTACTCTTAGAGAACTAAGACTTCCCTTCAGTATACCAGGAAGCTTGTGACATACTGGAGAGTTTACAGTGCAGCTCTGAATCCCAGTTTTAGCACACAAATTCTTGAGCTTCAGAAGCAGTCATAACATTATTTCAGAGACACTGTTTTGACAATTTCCATGTCGTCTTTTGCTAGAAAGATGAAGAAAACCTTGAAGAAGAGATGGAGGGGACGAACAATATGAAAAGAGGGAAAGAAATGATGTTGAACAGTAAGCAACACCTATATGTTGTGCATCCTGTGATCCAGAAAAGCAAAAAAGTGCACAGAGTGGGTTCAACCACTTTCTTGGTTGGAAAGACACCCAAAGAAATCCGCAGGTGAGTCTGTTTTGGTGAGAACAAAGTAAAATTCTAAGCTTGAAATGTTACTGTTGTCATCGTTTCAGCCCTGCTCAGGGAATACTGATGATTTTCTGTGGCAAGAGCAGAACTATTGGGATGCTGCCACTCAAACTTTATGGAGTAGTATAATTGATTAATAAAACAAATGGAATCCACTAATGAGTTTAACGTGTTGGTTCGATCTGTCATATGTTTTATGACACTGTGCAGATGTCATCACCACAGTGTTCATGATATGTGCACCATACAGTATTGCAAACTAATGTTTTAGCTGTCTAGAAACAAGAAACGTTGTAGTGTGAGCTTCTGACTTTTGTCTAGATTTCATCACTTTCATAGAAAGACTGTAAAAAGTTTGGACATTATATACACTTTTTATCATTAAACTCAGTATTTTTTAATAGTTCTTTTAATATGTTTTTTCCCCTTCATCTTTGGAAAGACAAGAGTTTTGCTGTCTCATTTTTCCTTTTTCCCCAAATTGTTGCTGTTAATATTGATAATTAGATTCCATTGGTACATAGATAGCCAGGTGGTATGTGGAAAAGAAAGTGGAAAGCTATTGCTAAGTCGGCAAACCTGGAGTTGGGATTTGGTATATATTTTCAATTTGGCCTGGTGACAACAAAATCAATATGATAGTTGTTGTATAAGTAATTTTGAAAATTACTTGTTTTGTTCCTAATTAGAGTTGTCGGTTATAAAATATTTTTTCTTCTTGATAATTACAGGAGACAATTTGAGGAAATGGTATCCCACTTCAACATGGGATCAGTGGAAGAATTTGCAGAACATATTACGAAAGTTACATCAGAAATACGGCAGAAGATGTTGAAAGATTTTTACATTTCGAAGCATCCAGAAATGAAATCTTTGTTTCCAGTTGAAATACCAGCACCAGTTTCTCACGACTATGTGGAAAGAGAAGCGGATGCAAGAAACTCCAAAAAAAGAAAATCTGTTGTTAATTTTGGAAGACGCAAGTCTAGACTTTCATCAGCTAAAGAACTTCTGAGTGGAACTACAGGAATGCAGAAACAGCAAAGCTGTGAAGAAGTAGAGCAACTTCACAATGACTCCTGTTTGCAAGATAATGTGTGTGTTAAAAATACAAAATACAAACAATCACTCACTGATGCTACTCAATATATTGAAAGGAGAAACAGTCAAGCATTCAAGGATTTTATGGCATCTGGTTCATTAAGCAGTAAATCAGAAATAATTGAGGTGCTGTCCGTAAGAAGCTGTGAAGAACAGCAGGTTTCAGAAGTAACAGAGCTGCCAAGAAAAAGATCCCTGTCTCAGTCAGAAAACGAGAGAAAAGCTAAGACTTATAAGAAGTCTTTTGTGGACTTGCTTGGAGATACCTCTATTCTCAATGACCTCTTCAGAAATGGTGGAAATGAGCCTACGGAATTACCAAGGAGAATCCCTTCAGGGCAAGTAGAAAAATCAAAGGAGAAACCAAAAGACTTCTGGGACATGCTGAATGAGCAGAATGAGGAGAGCCTCAGAAAGCTCACGGACCTGGCAGTCATAGAGGAGCTGTGTGAAAGAGCACCTCATCCACCAGTGACAGAAAAGAGAGGTGTGTGTGAAAGTTCTCTTTGGAAAAAAAATGAGAACTTTCTATGGAAAAAACACAATACAGATGATGCAAATGAACCATCCACTGCTACATCTTGTGATGTAGTAAAATGAAGATTTTCTACATGAGTTGGACTATAATTGTTTTAGTTAAATGAACATTAAAATGTGTAGAACTTCAACATGATACCTCCATGAAATGAAATTTAAAGTGATGAATTCATATTTATGATGATACCAATGTACATTTTACATTGACTACATTGTATATTAGCGTAAGCCATGACATACCAATTTTAGATTAAATTCTTTTTCAATGTTTTGAGTGCACTTTGCTCTCTTGAATCCTGATTATGTTCCTAGAGTTGGTAGCAGTGCTAAGCAGTTTTCCCCCTGTGTGCACATTTGCTACCCTCAGACATCATAGCAGAATATGAGTATGGTAGCAGGATTTGACAAAGCAACTCTTCATATTTTCTGAGCTACTGAGGACTCAGGAGCTTCCAGAGACACGTGATTTCTAGACTACTGCAGTGGATTTTTTTTCTTTGATTTTGCTCAGTCTCTCTTCAAAGCTGTGGAGCTTCTAATTAACTTCAGTATCCTGAGGCAGTGAGTTCCTCAGCTTAGTTGACGTGAAGGAGCACCAATTTTAGTTTGTTCAGTCTTTTTCAGTGTGAGATCTACTGCATGTTAAATGATGTGAGGTGTCAAATCTCATGTCACTACACTTCTCTTTAATTATTTTTATAGACTTCTATGATGCCTTTGTCAGATTATGTGGTCTGAACAATACTTTGGTGTTGACAACTGTGTAAGGAAGAAGGTTTCTATTTTCAGACAGAATAAAATAGATTCTCTGATTTTAGCAAATTCCAGGAAGAATGTATTGCCATTCAGTAATTGAGACTCATTGTCTCTTACATACATGTAATTGGTATGAAAAGATAAGGGTGGTACAATAATGCAAAACAAATATGGCTTATACTTGAAAACTGTTATTTCTTGCTCTGCTTAACAAATGAAACAAGTTTCCTTTTATAACTACTGTATCCTGATTTTATTTTTTTTAATAAAAATGTTTTATTAATATTTTATTTCTTAAAACTATGATATGGTATTTCATGTGCACTTTAAAAAAATATGCCATGCTACTGTGGGTATGGACTGTCAGGTTTTTTTTCTGTTCTAAACTCAGGCTTGGATAGTCTTAAAAAAAAAACAGTGAAGTAACTGAGGAAATTAACTGTAATCTGTTGAGTTAGTTTTGCTGTTGACACTAAATATTACTGCAAAGTGCATTGCAGCCTGAATTCAGCTTCTGCTTATAGTTGGAAGTTTTGTCAGTTGTGTTATGCTTAATACAGTGAATACAATTGCATAATTGTAATTCTCGCTGTACTACATCAGTTTACTCCTATACGATACTTCAGTTGTTTCTGCAGCAGGAACCTGGGGACACTCCACCAAGAATGTTACTTAATACATTTTAAGTACACAAATTAAACTAGACAGTGGGAGCTGCCTTAGGGAATTTGAAGAACTCTCCAAAATTGCCACGTGGAGAGCTCCTTAAACAATCAGTCACACTCCATTGTGAAGGTTCAGTCACCCACTTTCAAGTCAGACCTTTCTTTCAAGATGGTCCATTATCCTCATCTGTGTGGATGATCAGCAATTCAAGGAATAAATGACTGAGTACAGTAGGTGTGTGCACACCATGAATCCCATCACCACTGAAAGCATAGGAGAATTTTGTGCATAACGTGGTCATATCCCATTATTTAACCTTTGAGCCTATTTTCAAGAGGTCAGAAGGGGGGCAGCTGTGGGTATGTTCTGGATGGTGTTCTGGTTTCATAAGTAGGCACTGTGGCATGTGATGGGCCTCAGTGTGGACACACTATCTTTTGGCTCTTCTGCAAGGGCTGCTGAAGAGGCTGGTACGGCAGTGAATGCTTGATGAAAGCACTGATGCCATTCCCAGGTTTGCACCAAATACATTTCAACCTCTGCTATGTAGAGTTCTCTGCAGATTTCTGTCTTTAAATGTAGGGTGTTTTGTGTTCCTCTAGTTTTGGCATGACAGCTGCTGTGTGCTCGTTTTGATCTGGTTGCTCCTTTTCAGCCAAGGCAAATATTTACATGTGTTTTCTTCATTTGACTTCACCCTCCTACACAGGAATTGAAATGTGCCTGTATATAATCATAGTATCTAACATTAGCACTTCTCAGAACATCAAATTTATATACTATTACTTTTCCCTCACAGCTTTCAGGGAAGATTATTTTTATGTTGAACTTTTTAAACTTCCTATTGACCAACAGTTCACTAGTGGTATGTAGGGTTGCAGATTCATGCACTTAAAAATGAGGATTGAAGGTTCAGCCATAAACCCTTTCTCTGATGCATGCATCAAACACATGCGTTATCAAATAGAAGGATGCATAATAATGTGTTGTGTTTTTTTTTTTTTGTTGTTTGTTTTTTTATCTAGTCGTGATTGCAAGGTGAGGTACATGGGATGTACACTACCCAACTAATTCTGCAATGGAACACTAATTTATCCTACCAGGATGCTAAGGAACACAACCCTAAGAGTTCTTTATATTCTGCCTCCAAAATGCTAAAAATAATTCCATACATCTATGTAAAAGTAATACTTTTGGAGGTCTGCTTTAAAGGAGAACACCTCTTGGATCTTCCTTTTGTTTCCATAGGTGATATAATACACATAATTTAAAAAGTCAGAAGTTATGTTGTCAGTTTTTGAGAAAGTACAATACAGTATGTGTGGAGTAAGAAGACTTCTACATACCCACAACTTGTCATCTTACTCTTGAAACGCTGGCTGTAATAAAATCTCCAAATGAGAACTTTTTCACAGATTAAGAGAAGTGGTTATAAGATAAGCAATGTCATGTCTCATATGCCTTGTAGTCTGTCACATTTCTCAATACTACGATAGCGTATGAAGGAGTACCTTATCATAACACACAACCAAAAGAGGCCAAGACTTCATGTTGCTCTGGAAACCTTAACCATAATCTTTGATTTCTGTAAGCTTTGACATCTTAAATTTAATGCTGTATTAGCATAGGGTTTTACATTGAGTATACTGTATAAATTGTTTTATGTGAAGGGTAAATGTTATGAAATTTTAAAACCTTGGACACTGAAGCTGCACAGCAGCAGTCTGTGAATGGTGGTGGTTTTTGTGGTCTGGATGACTGCCCATTGGAAAATAAGCTTAAATTTGATCTGGAGCAGCTTCTACTTTAGGTCATGGGAAGCTGTTGTAGGCTTTGCTCTGTCTGTTAACCGTTATGCGCTTGTTGTAAGTGGGAGCCATCTAAAAACTGAACTGGGAAATCTGACTTAGCTACCTGGAACAAGGAGCTCAGTTCTGAACATACACGATGAAGTAGTAAGAGGCTTGGTCTTTATAGGCAACTAATGTGAGTAAAATAAATGTGTTCCCTAATCATTTCTTTCTTTAACCCTGAACCTATGCTGTTAGCATTTTATTATACGACATTTAAGATGCAAAATGAAATTCAGGACAGTCAATTGGAGCAGCTGTTTATTGTTTTTATTTTGGTTTGTTTGTTTGTTTGTTTTTAATCTCAACTAAGAATATAAAGGAGCCATAAAACTGTTAGTTAGTTATTGGTGCCTTTGAGTTATGTGCAGTTAAAAGAAGTCAATGTAAGACAGAGAATATCTGGACCCTCCTTGTTGATACTACTAAGTAAGGCATAAATTAAGGCCTTTGATTGGTGGCATTAATACTGATTTTCTTTGCAGATCAGCATTCTTCTGCTTAGTGAGGCAAACTGCTGCTGCTTTTCCTAAAGAGGAGAAGATTTGGTGGAACAAATAATATGGCCTTCAAATGCATAAAAATGCTGTGAAGAGAAAGAGTATAATTAATTCACTTCCGCTGTGAAAAGACAAGAAGTGAGTGGCTTAAGCCACACCAAAGATAAAAGGTTAGAGAACAGGACAAGTCTCTGAGAGGAAATACCGTGTAATATGTTGCTTAGGGAGGAGTGCCGGTGTTGAAGGTCATTAAGAATGCGAGAGACAAGTATCTGTTAGAAATTACATGGATAGAACTGGCCGTATTTTAGGGTAAAGGGAAGGGCTGGTAGCTTCTCAAATAATCTGAGGGCCAGAAGGGGCTAAATAATGTCTGTTTTAGTTTATACCAAACTGCTAGGGAGAGATTTCACTCAAGGACCACTAGATTGTCAGTCATGGTCTAAATCAATAGATAATGAGGAAGATGAGATCAGATTGAGTTAGGTCAACATTCCCTTCTTGCTTTCTTTTAGAAGTTTTCATGCAGTAGAAATGTACAGGTACAAGGCTGAAACACAGAACTAATTCCCAAGGAAGAAGTCTTCATCATATTTCTGAAGTAATGAGGAAATTGTTTCTCATCTGTAAGATGACAAAATGTGTATGTCAAAACCTCCATAGAAATGCTTGTTTTATTCACATCTATGCCAAGTACTGCTAATTTATTTGTGGAAATGCATTTTTATTTTAATCTGTAATTGAGCTACAGGGTGATGTCTTGAAGTAAGATTTATGTTACTCTGTATCTTCCTGTGCAAATTTAACTTACTTTACTAGGGAGTATCACCTAACCCATAAATACTGCAATTTAATGCCCTAGGGATGTGTGTATAAAATATTTTTGTCATGAATAAGATGTGTGTATGATTTTAAAAGGATGAACTAATTCAAAAAGGATGACATTTTGAAGGCATATCCTTCAAATGTTAAAAATAAACAGCTTTTTTCTTAATGGAAATCTGTGACTATCATTTTGTTTGGATTTGAAAATGAAGGAGGCTTTGGGGAATTCTGTGTTTAGGATTTCAGTGGAGTGAGATTTGTACAGCTTCCACTCACAGGTTCCTGCTTGATTGCAGTGAGACACAGACTACTGGGAAATTCTAACAGCTTCCAATTGTAAGGAAATGGCTTCATGGCAGTTATCACCTAATCTCAATTAACCTGATTAAATCACCTGATTAAATCAGCCAAGAGGAGAAGGATGTCTTTTTTTTTTTTTTCTTTCTTTTTCTTTTTTTTTTTTTTTTTTTCCTTGCTTCCAGCAGGAAATGGCTTGCAAGTTTATTTATTTATTTATTTTCCCTGTTCCTTATTGCAATTTCCCTGTTCTTGTAGTTGATGGGATTCCGATGGTTCTGGCTCTGGGTCCCTGACCCGACAGAAGGTTCCAATAGTTCCCTTTGGCTTCGGTGGGAATTCGTTGAAGGGGCGTGGGGGGAATAGGATGCCAGTGAAATGGTAAGAAATCTGACCCTTCCTGCAGCAACAAATGCAGCTCTGTCAGCAACCTGTTTACAAAACTGTCACCAGACCCACTTAAAAACCTTGTGTGTGTCCTGGGTCTGTTTTGTAAGAGCAGTTCGGATCTTAAGCATGTTTTACAAATTAGAGCTATGCTTATAACTGGATTTGGAAATAGCCATGTGGTACACACATTTCATTTTTCGGTCTGGGGGAGGGAGAATGAATAATTTCCAATAATGAATGTGTTTTAAAAAGTCGGGGTGTGCATACAAACATTTCATGAACACAAAAAGGCAGTTTGAAAGGATGTATTTGCTCAGCTTTAGCGGGTCGTGACTTCGAGCACTGAAAGGCAGACCAGTGCCAGCACCATAGCCTGAGTACAGTGAGTGAAAGCAGCATTAATAGGAAAGGGAAATAATTAATTAATAATAATTAATTATTAGGGAAGGGAAATGGCTAACAGTATAATCACAACTTAAAAATTATCACTGTATTCACTGTATTTACTGTATTCACAATTATCACTATTCACTGTATTCTCAAAGAATATAAAAATAAAATAAATAAATAATAAATAAAATAAATAAATAAAATAAAATATTATCACTGTATTCTCAAAGATGAGAATACAGTTACCGTGTATGAAAAAGATGATTTAAGTTATTTGCTTAAGAATCTTTGCAGCAGAAGGAGAGGATTCTGTTCTTCCAAGGAAGCATTTAACTGCCTTTGCTATTAGGTCTTTTCCTGTTCCAGCAGTGCCCTGCATACTTTATTCACTGCATACCTTCCAGCTTATGCAACAAATGAGGTAATATTCTTATGAAAACTTGCTCTCCTTGCATTTGTACATTCCATGATTCCATACATCTTGATTCAGTGCATCCTATGGAAAAAAAGTAATGACCATCTAAGTAGACTTCATGCCAGGATCTACCTTCCTGAATAATGCACCTAAGAATAGGTAACTGGCTCAACATAACTCAGACAATTCAATTTCTGAGATACAAATTGTACTCCTAGATTGTGCAAGTGAGAGGTATACAGAGATTCAGAACATTTAAGATGTTTGCCCTTTTTGCTATAAAACATGTGTGGACCATAGGATCATACTTCTGATATTAATTGAACCTGTTTCTTGTGCATGATTCTGCACAGAAGACAGTAATTCTAAAAGAAGAGGAAAATGAGCCTGAACAAACAGATTGGTGGGCTTCTGAGTTGTTCAGCTGACATCCTAACCTTTGTTGAATGGACATCCAAAAGACTAAATTGCCTTTTTTCCAAAGACCAAGTGAAGGCTGTATTCCAAAATGAAAGAAGTAATTTGATGTAGGTATTCCCTATATGCATGATACTTAAGAATTATTTGTGTTTGCTTGAGCTGAGAGGATGGAATCAAGTGGTCAGATTCTGACCTTGTGTTCAACTTAGATTGCACACATAGAAATTTATACAAACTGGAACATGAGCAGGCGTTCTGCACTAAAGCACTGTTTTCTGAAAGTGCATACACAAAGCAAAATTGTGTTAGAATTTGCATCAGTCTATAGTAACGTACAAATGCCTAAGTATTGGTAATATGTTTGGTATTAACACTAGCAATCCCTAACGCTGCTCTCATTAAAGACAATGGCAAAGCAGTATGGATAGTTCAGATGCTAAATGAATACCAGCTCAGCTCAGAATGAATGTGTTTTACTTCACTAGAACTGTTTATACTAAAGGGATTTTCTTCCTCTATGGTTTGATACTAAGTTGTTTCCATCAAGTGGACGCTCATGTAAACATGATCTCCTGTATCACCCTGAAAATCATTCTATGCCAATTGCTTTAAAAACAAATACCAGATGTATATTTATGTTGTTTGAAGTAAATGCTCACAACTGTAGGCAGCGCTGGCCTCTCTGTGATTAAGGCTCTGGTGGAAGTTACAGCGCAGTTCCAAGTTGTCCTGGTTCATAATTCAATGACAAAGAAAATAAATCCATACTATGGTCTAATTGGGAATATAATTTACATACCTCTGAGAAAGCTGCTTTCTTAGAACATCTCTTGTGCTTTGGTCTCAACACCCCCACAGTAGATGCAGATTTGAGCTTGTCTTGGTCCCTCTACATGCAGAAATTGTATGAGCACAGAACATTTCAGGCTCCTCTAGCCTCTGCCTGCTCCCCATAGCTGTGCTTTACAAATTACTGGATTACAATACACTACTTGTGATTTAACAGTTTTATACCTGGAAGGGAATATTGAGGAATATTTTTTCTGCATGCTTTGAGAGGGATATTGAGGGTTGGGAAAGGGGTTCTCCCTACTATAAGAGATCAGACTGTCAGTGCCATACCTGGAACCAGCCTTCTGAAAACCTGCCTGATTTTGGCCAAGCTCTAAAAACTGTGTTTTGTCCACGTTCCATGTACATTTCCTAGAGAGTAGTACCATTATTTTTCTCAAACTCAGGATATCTGAGTTTTAAACACACAAAGTCCTCTTTAATTTAGTTGCTATGTTTTAAGCATGTCACCAGTTTGCCTTGTGTTGCTTCAGTCTTTCAGAGGCAAGAACTAAGTGTTCAGAATTGCTAGGAAGCTGCAATGAATCTGTTCCACCCACTGCAGAAAACTTTTTAGACTTCAACATTTTTAGCCTTGCAGGATTACAGGATGACAGACATGAAGTCTGTGATATGTGTCTGGTTTCACCTTTTGGATTTGTTTGTGTAGGAACCAGGAATTAACTGAGGGCTAGAAAAGATTATAGTCACCAGTAGCTTAATTTGGATGAATTGAGATGGAAGCCGCTGTGCAGCTGTGGCCTCTTCACAGCCACAGAGAGGCTGCAGCTGAACTGGAGGTGCAAACCGGAATTTCTTCATTTTTGGCTTTCTTCTGGGACTGTTTATACAGAAGAATTGCAAATCTGAAAGGGAAAGAAATAAAGGCATATTTCCAGGATCATGTTGTTCTGCACAAAGAAAAAGGGTGATGACCTGGGGAAAAAAAGTTAGTATCAATGAGAATACTGTTAAAGATTGTACTGTGGTACATATACAAAAGTTTTCGTGAACAGTTTTAACATTGGCATTTTCTAACTTTTGACTGTTTTTATAGCCTTAATATTTCTAGCGTTGTTTTGACGCTATGATTTTGGAAAACTTTAAGACAGTCAAAAGTAAGAAAAAAAAAGCCAAAAGAAAAGCAATTCAAACATGAGTGATTCCCACATGGATCATCATTAACATTTAGAATCACAGTTTCTGACAGTTGTCCAATTGGAATGGCTCATAGCAGTAACTCATAGGTTGCAGTGTCTTCTATGGACCAAACACTTAGAGGAAGAAATGATGTAGGTGCTAGCAGATGTTACAGATACTAACTGAAAACAAAGGAGTGCTGGGATTTATGAATTATTGTTTCTATTCCACAGTCTGGCAAGACTGTGTTATGTATTTAAAACACAATGGATCATTCTGCCCTGACTATTCTACCTTCTTACTGCATCTGTCCTTCCATGTCTCCTCTCCTTTTTCATTTCTTTCTTGCTTGTTTTCAAGTTAAGCAGCTTCCTTAAGTATACTGCATGAGTACCATCAATGGGTTTTGATGGTGTAATGAACAGAATTTCTGTGCTTTCAGTTCTGGTGCCACAGCAACTCCTGGGGGCCAGAACTAGAAACTGCATAAAAAGTCCCTAACTGCCCTCTACATCCTTTTCTACCTGGGAGGATGTTTAGTTGGCCTGTGGGAAGGATGCACACGTGGTCTGATGATGGACACGGAGGAGATGTATGAGGTCAAGTTCTCCTTCTGTCGAAGAGGAATATGCAGAAAATAATGGTGCTGCTCTCTATATGGAGCATGGGCAAAGCAGTTTTTAGAACTTTATAACTTGGCCAAAGTTTGGGACATTTTCAGAAGGCTAGTACCAAGTGTGACCCTGACAATTTGATGCCTTACTGTAGGGAAACCCATTTTCCCACCCTCCATATCTCTAAAAAGCAGAGAGATGAAATAGCTTCTCAATAGCTTTCAGGGGTAGGGAGGGAATGGGGAAAAAAAAGGAGATTGCTCTCCTTTAACCCCATACTCAGAACAGCTGTACTATTTTACTTGAAACTTAACAGAAAAAAAAAAAAAAAAAAAAAAAAAAAATCAGCCTCATGCAGACACCCAGCATGGAAAATTTCAGCTGGAGCACTGAGAGTTTGGCAAAGTTATAAACAACTGAAAGCAAGGTCCTATAATGGAAAGTGTTAAGCAAGTTTAGCTATTGGTGGGAGTAACAGCCATGCTTAAAATACATGTACAGATATACATTTGTATGCATAAACAGCTATGCAGTGTCACCATGATAGAGCAGATACCAGTGGGTGAAATGGTTCTTGGTATTACTGATCAGGTATAAAGCAATGAGAAGTCGAAGTCAGTCTGTGATCACTTTCACTCTCTTTAAGCTCTTTGCGGGCAGCTCAGCAGACATGCTGCAATTGTAATGCATGAGAACTCCTTACCTGCCGAACACAATGAAGCTGCTACCTTTGGATCAGCGTATAGGACGTATTTAAGGAGACCTGAGCAAGGGTTTGGCCAATGTGTCTGTGGTTAAGCGCACTCTCTTGCTTCAGGACCCTGGGGAATTAAGCTCTGGAGATAATATTTTAGCACTAGAGTAACAGCTGTGGAAAAGTTTGCCCTTTGCCTATTCTGCATGTAGTTTGTTCTCACCATACAACATAATTCCTGTGCTCGGGAGAGGAAAGGATATGAGGTTTTCTTATATGCAATAAACTTTATCTGTCTGTTTTACTTCACTGGATTATAATGGAAAATAATATTTGAAACACTCACTGATTTTAGCCTAACTAAACAAGGAGTGACAAAAACAACATTATTCTTTAACAAAATTGTGGGGAGGGCTCCTTGTCATTTCCCTATGCAGTAAAAATAGCTTTAAGATATTTGCATCAGCAGTTTCTCCTCTTGAAAGCTGTATTTAGATGGCATAGGCTTTTCACTATTTCTTTTTGGCATGGTATGCACATACTGTAGTAATCCATTTTTTCATCAGCTTGTTGCTAATAATGAGCCACCTAAGCTCTGAAAACCTCCCTCTGCCGTTAGCTGTAGAAGAATGCTTAAAGGATTTGGGGATGTCAGTCATCATCTTGTTTTTTAGCAGGAGTGTGTGTATGTGTGTGTGGGGACAAGGGGAAGAGAGCATGAGTTGGAGTTCAGAAATTACACTGTGTGTGTGGTCTGAGGTTATTTCTCATTTCATGAAATGCACGCTTCATTCCTGGCTCAGGCAAAACTTGCACGTCACTGAATAAGTCCCTTATCCACTTTCCAAAACACTGAAGAGATTTGAAAGGGCTCTCTGGGTGGACTGCTACTATCAGCAAAAGCAAATAAGCTAACTTATTTAGCTACGAATTTTTTAATACTTAAACATAATAACCTTCAGCAACACTTGAACAGTTGTGGCCAGCCAAGGGAAGAGAAGGGGAAAAAATGCAAAAGTTTAAGTAGTCACACCTTAATTAACATTAAAGGCTGGATTATAGTTCTTGATGTGTAAAGGTGCTGTCTGATCAGTCCAGGGAGAGCACAGGGGGATGATTAAATGAACTGGCTGTACTGCTAGGAGTCCCGTGGGGTGTGCTGGCCATAATTTATTCAGAATTTCACCTTCCCTTAATCAAATGTGGTGTGAACCCCATATAGTCATGCTTGAAAAGATGAATCCAAAGACACCTTTTATCAAGCTGTTTTGGTGTCCAACAAAAGTAAACGGTGCTACGTGGAAAACCATGGATGTCCAGCAGCAAAGAGTTATTGCAGCAAATACTAGTTCAGTGCTAAATCTCAGCGTCCAAAATAACTTTTGGTTTATTTAATGGCAGGAAAAAAAAAAAAAAAAAGGAAACCCAGAATGCAGTCAGGATGCTAATGAAGCAAATGAGCAATCGTGGGTGCGAAAAACCTAAATGACAAGACAACACCAGGGAGCCTTACAAAACATTGTTATTCCTCTAAATAGAAACTATTTAGCCAGAACAGGGCTGCATGCTGCAGATTGTTCTCAGGCCACTAGACTAACACTGATCTTGATAAATTTACTCTAAATTAACAGTGTAGCTAATGCCCCAACTGACCCATGTATTTACAGGATTAACTTCATTATCTGTCTGAGCTAAGTCAAGTTGGAAGAATCTCTTTCAAAGTGATCTTGGAGCCTGAGAGATCAGGATCTGTGAAAGACCATGCAGGGTAAAGCATGGTAATGTAATTTGATCAAGGCATCCTCCCCCAGGTGTGTAGCATGATCTTGCCCTTATTAGCACGGGACAGACCCACACCTCTCAGAGTGCAGGGCTAAAGGCCTTTGCCCAGGCAGGGAGGTTCTGTTTCACTGTGGCATGAGAGGGGATATAGTTGGGTTATAGTTGGAGGATTTTGCTGAGACTTTTGCAATCCAAAGGGCAACTTTGAATACTTCTTACCTGCCAATGTTAAATCTTGGCCTGATAGGGTTTGCTAAGTGGCTGCTAGTAACCTATGTCAGAGTCTCACTGTATTATTAATTGAACAAAACTGTCCCAAGGGGTTCACTTTCTGAATAGTGGACAAATGAATGTTAAGAAGTTGTTGAAGCACAGTGCTGAAGAAGAAGGTTCTTGATGCTTTTTCTTCCTTCAATACATTAGCAATTCTTACTCCCATGCCAAAACCTGATGCCAGTGCCTGCCAAAACCTGATGAATGGCCAAAGCCATATTGCATGTTGTGTTCACAGGATACAAGGAGCCAGAAAAACATTGGCAATGCTGTGCAGTTCTTATCTGTGGCTGTAGTCTGGTGCCACTGACCTCCCCCATCATATCTTGCAATGGGATGGAGAGAGTGGGTTTAGCCTTCCGTTTGATGTCTGATTTGCATCTGTCCCTAGTTGTCTCCACCCCAAGGGGAAACTGAGGCAAAAGGTGTGTAAACAGCACACACAAAAAGTCTGTGATGGACCCAGGTTGCCACAGGCCTGAACTTTTCTTCTTCTTTTCTTAGACTGTTTAGCACCCTGAGGCAGATCTTCCACTGCATTGGCTGACTGACCAAACAGTGAGCACAGGAGACATGAAGCACTTTGTACAGTTAAGGATGCTATGGAAATCTTCACAGTGTGTGCAGTTACTATCTAGAGAGGTTAGTCAGTGTAGGCACAGAAAAGACATGTTGGGACATATCTAATTAAAAATTAAGGGTAAATGAGTCTGGAGAAATAGACAATTTAGCTGATGGGGAAAGGTGGGATTGGAAGAAAGTTTTAGGTTTTTCGGCAGGCCAATCACAAATGCTTCAAAGAGAGTTCTGAATAATAGTACACCAGTGTGGTATAAAAGTCATTACGTGTTTTCCCTGGCCTTGGATAACAGCAGTTATGTTGAAGTTCTCCACATTTTCACCAGCCCCAAAGCTGAAATTCATCTTCTGTTGTTGTTTATTTAGTCTGACTAGTTCTGGACAAGGTGTTAGCCCCTCATTCATTTGTGCTTAATGCACAGCAAGTCCAGCTGCCGAATATGGGACTTTTCTCAGCAGTTGTCTGCATTAGTGTCTGGCTACTAAGACCAAGCTCTGCTGCCAGACCTCCATGACACTGTCCAGACAAGGCTTTCCCAGAGTTGGATGAGCCTAGGAAAAGCAAAGAAAAAACCCAGCTCTTAATGAAATCAATGCCAATTTCAAATACCACACTATAACGTGCTTCTACTTGTGAAGTTAGCAATCAGAAAACCTCTGCCTGGAAGAGGGCTCTGAACGGACTCCTATTACGGGACCTGACACAGAGTTCTTGGTGGTAAATGACCACATTACTCTTTGGGGCCTGTGGGTGTCAAAGAAAAGATGAATGTGAGAAAAGTCACTAGCTGAAAGCAGGGCATGTTTTGAACACTAGAGGTAGTTTAGTAGCCCAAGCCTGTTTCTGATTAAAATCAGAGACCTTCAGATGAATGGAATGTAAACCACATACCAATTATTGGAATCCCATAAAGGAAACTCCCTTTTCCGTCTGTCTATCCATCCATCCATCCGCCCACCCACCCAAGAACAGTGTCCCAGAAATATCACTTTTTAGAAACTATGGAAAAATTCAGTGCTTGCTTCCTTTTTCCTTACCTCCCAGGTGCTGGATGACAACTGAAGAGATGAAATTGCAGCGAAGCCACTTGAACACTTATCAAAGAAATGGACCTGCTAATTAAGAGGATAATATTTCCTGGCACCAAGACAAAACATACAAAGCTGAATCTCAAGGCCTTCCTCAAGCAAAATTCTATGGGAATGTGGCTGTGTGAGGGCTGCAAGAACAAGCCTTTAAGTAAAACCCACTCTAAATGAAAGCATTAGATCAGCATGCTGGTTATACGAAAATGTACTTCCCTAAAACTAAGGCATGAGTATACCTGTTTCTTTTGCCAAATCTCACATTGCTTTGCATTCCCATTGCACTTTTTATTGAGGCTGTTCTGTGTATTGATTACAGAAATTAATCTTTGTATCAATTCTGTGAGGCAGGACTTGTTTCTCCCATGGCCGCTATGCATTTTAACTATTACACTATTGACTTTACAGGTAGTAAAACTGAGACACAAAGTTCAGAGACAGCAAATCAATGCCAGAGTACAGCAGAGTCCCATTCCTGGCTCTATCCACAATACACACGTTTTTTCCTAAGTATGCAGTAATCTCAAACATGCTTCTTAAATGAGCAAATCTTCCCATATGAATGAGGGTAATATATCTGTTTTAGTGAGTATTCTGTATTTCTAACATCTATGACTCCACAAACAGAATTTAGATCAACATAAAGATAATACTATGGCATGCTTTCTGTATTACTATAATTGTGAGACAGTTCAGTCTGAGTACAAAAGACAGCCTTTGGACAGCTGGAAGAAGTTTTAAATGTTAATAATTTGGGTAAGAGTTGGTTCTACAGTGGTATTATGGTCTAGTTCACAGTAACTGTTTTTTGATACTTTGCTGGCCTCTAGAGGGATAACTTATACACAGACTGAAGCAGTAACCCAGGGATTTTAAGCATTACAGCCTGCTCTTCAATCTTTCTTGCCAGGTAATTCTTTTCTATTTTGCAAGGCTTTTAAGTAGTGAGGCTCTGTGGCTCTTTGGAAACACTTTTTTCACTTCCATGATTTTCTTTCTGTCTGGGCAATAGGTGTAAGTTATGTTTCTTCTGCTTGAATAAATAAGGGTAGAAGATCCTGGCAATAAACACCTCTCAGCCACTGAAGTGAGAAGCTCTGAGGAAAATGTGCCAGAAGGGTGTGAGAGAAAGAAATGTGGAAAAGAGAATACAGCATTTTTATGTATAACTTTCATTTGTAATTTAAAAGCTCCTGAATGCAGGGAGTTCTTCTCATAATTCCTGTCCTGGTCAGTGAGAAGCATAACTGTATTGTGTAAACAAACAAACAAACAAATGGACCATGGCTTTGAAATCCCCAGAAAGCACCACATTTTCCTTGGCTTTTTCTGCTTTGTGCTTCTCTTCTTGCATTTGCTGTATTCTCTGCTTCGTTCCCGTACTCCAGCTTTTTATTTCTTTCAGAATACATGTATAAATCTGAGGAAAACACTAAACAGAAAGGTTGAGTGTTTTCTGCTGAGAGTTTATAAAGTTTTATAAGCAGTATCTGCTTGCAGGGAACGTTGTAGCTTTCTTCAATATTAAGCATGCAGTTTTCTAATGTTTCAGTGTGCTTTTCTGTAACTTGACAGCATGGCAGGCATCTTGGTGCTTTTGGAGGCTTGAGTTACTGTTCCAACTCATCTGTAGACTTTATCCAACACCAGCAGCATACATCCTCCAGATCTTCAGCTCTATCCTAGCCCATTATCTCCAGTTCTAATAACCAGTTATCTCACAGCTGAAATATCTCATCTCATGGTATCTCCATTACTGTCCTATTAGCAGTTTTCCACCTGCAGTGAGGTTGGCTTGCTGGCCCTTAGCCGAAACCAGTTTAATAGAAACATGGAATATCCTGAGTTGGAAAGGACCCTCAAGGACCATTGAGTCCAAATCCTTGTACTGCACAAGACCACCCAAAAATCAGACCTGAGATGTCTGCAAGCATTGTCCAAACACTTCTTGAACTCTAGCAGGCTCGGTGCTGTGACCACTGCCCTGGGGAGCCTGTCCCAGTGCCCGAGCACCCTCTGGGTGCAGAACCTTTCCCTAACCCCCAGCCTGACCCTCCCCTGTCCCAGCTCCATGCCGTTCCCTCGGGTCCTGTCGCTGTCCCCAGAGAGCAGAGCTCAGCGCCTGCCCCTCCGCTCCCCTCGTGAGGGAGCTGCAGGCCGCCATGAGGCCTCCCCTCAGCCTGCTCAGATCAGGGCTGAGCAAACCAAGGGACCTCAGCTGCTCCTCATACGTCTTGCCTTCTAGACCCTTCACCATCTTTGTTACTCTCTTTTTGACACTCTCTAGAAGTTCTATGTCCTTCTTATACTGTGGTGTCCAAAACTGCACACAGTATTCAAGGTGAGGCCACATCAGTGCAGAATAGAGCAGGACAATCAAGTCCCTGACCAGCTGGCATTGCCATGTCTGATGCTCCCCAGGATATGGCTGGCTCTCAGCAGGGCACACTGCTGGCTCATGTTTAGCTTGCTGTCGACCAAAACCCCCAGATCCCTTTCTGTGGGGCTACTCTCCAGCCTCTCATCCCCCAGCCTGTACATACGCTCAGGATTGTCCCTTCCCAAGTGCAGAATCCAGCACTTGCTATTGTTAAACTTCATGTTGCTGGTGATTGCCCAGCTCTCCAATTTGTCCAGATCTCTCTGTCAGGCCTCTCTACCCTCAATGGAATCAACAGCTCCTCCAAATTTCATACCATATACAAACTTACTCAGTATACATTCAAGTCCTGCATCCAAGTAATCTATGGAATCATTAAATAGAACTGTCCCTAAAATGGAGCCCTGGGGAACCTCACTAGTAATGGGCCACCACCTTGATGTAGCCCCATTTACTATTACACTTTGAGCCTGAATTTGTAATTCCTCTGTGCCTACTAATATGATAACCATATAATATGCTTATATTAACTTATTCCTTTCTATTTAGGGTGAATGTCAATGGCTTTCAGTGTAGGGAGGAGCCTCACCTAGGGACTATCTTGATGTCAAATACTATTTTAACATTTAAGATAACATACTTATTGACCAAGTTCTCCCACACAGTCCCTTGCGTCATTTAAACATATATGGCAAATGTTACCAGGTGTGACAAAATGTCAAGTAAGATCTCACAGGTAGGTTACACATCTGTCACAGGATTTGCTTCAGATTTTTTATTTTTCTAGCAAAGAAAGAAGAAGTCAAATGCTGTAGTAATCCTGATGTCCAGCTAGAGTATACAGCAAAACTCATTTAGACTTCACAAGGACTAGGGTTCCAGTCTTTTGTGGAAAATAGACACTATTCCAGCATGCCTGTCTCCTATGGAAACATTTCCTCTGTGCTGGTATTCTGTAGGGTATGTCATCAAAATGCCAACATTTGAGCTGTTGTTTGTCAAAACTTACATGTACTCCTCAGCACGTACAAGGAGTTATCAGGTCAAAACACTGCAGCATAATGTAGCAACATCTAAGCATTTGGTGAGAACTTTAGAAATTATCTGAGCAACTATTGATGCTTGCTCTGTGCTGCTTCAGAGGCCAGAAAAGGTAGCTTGTATGAAACTGGTCTTCAGGAGGGTGTGCAATTGCTAAACACAATTGCCATAAATCATGGGGAATCTGTGTAGTCTCTACGTATTGATAGTGGGTTTTTTTGTTTGTTTTGTTTTGTTTTTCTTAAAAAAAAAAAAAAAAAGTCTCTAAACAGAGTAAGAATTAAACAAAGGAATTTAAGTGATTCAATTAAGAAAATAGAGCTATGTAGAGCTGCAGAGTTTCAGTGTTATTTTTCAGGCTTGGTTAGTGTGTGGCGTGCAAAAGGAGGCAATGAAAAAGTAGCTGTTGGCTGTTTTGGCCCTAAAATGTGCTCTAGAAATTACTGGATTAGGGGAGATGGTAACTAAAGATGCCAGGGAACTGCAACAGCGACATGTCATCTGTGCAACAAATAACTGGGGTCAAAGAGAAAGCACAAAGACCACATTCAAGGACTGTGTCCTTTTGTTGTGGGAAACAGCCTCACAATGCAAATGCTTATTTGTTCAAAGTAACCTTGAAGAAACTGCTAGAAACAGGGACAAATTCAAAAAATATGGAGGTCAGTGCTAGCCTTTCAGGAAGACAATGCCAGGGTATTTTGGATTCATCAGCTTGCAGGTGACAACACAGAACAGGCTGAAAATGTTGTAGCAATTCTACAGCTGAAACAATGACACAACAATAATCACCGTATTATAAAATGAGAGCTAAAGCAAGGCTTGATACATGGTTGCTTTAACTTTGCAGACTGACTATCAAAGGCACGCTAGAGGGATGAATTTGTAAATAATAATAATAACACTCTGAGCAGTTTTAACAGGGGAAATCCTTCTTCTCTTGGGTATTATTACTGAATAGGTCACAAGTAATTGAAAGAAAATGAGGCAAAAGGCTCTGTGTTGTGGAGCGCAGGAGTGCTGCATTTGTTGGCAGAGGGTGGCAAAAGGGTATTCATCTGATCTGCTGAAGTACAGGATATGCAGACTGTCTACTATGGAGCCTAAATTAGGTGCTGAATTTCTCTCACCACCCCCACCCCTGAGCTTTGGTTTGAATCACCCATTATTCTCTTGAATTTGGAGGCTGTAGCAGGCATGCAGTGTCATTGAATATGTCCCATAATGCCTGAGGGTTTAGGAAAAAAAGGGGGGAGGGAGGGAGAGAGGTGGGGGGATTCCTACTTAAATAAAAAGGAAGCTTCAGTTTCAGGTATGTTAGAGTTGGATCAAAATTTCCGGGAAGCCCAAAAAGGGCATGATTTCTAAAGAGGTTTCACCTTTGCCTGAAAGGTGAACGTGTGATTTTCTTGTATGGAGTAGAAGCTTACCATGTGGTGGAAGGTCTTTCTTGTCTGTGTGTTTGATCTTTCACATCATCAGAATGTAACTATGCTCATGGTGGCAGAAAAAGGTAGCAGCTACTAAGGGCTGCTGGGTAGGAAATGATTTTTCTGCAATTGCAAACAGCCAATTTCTAAATCTTGTTCTAGAAGTACATGTAGAGGTCTTATGCTAAGAACAACAGAGAAACGTGGTTGTTTATGGCACCAACTGTTAATGATAGTCATTTTCATCTATCGACAAACTGGCAAATATTGGTTACTTGCCAGTGGAAACAGGAGATAGCAGGAGTGAAGGAACTGGAAAGTTATTTTATGGTATATTCTGATATGATGGTGCAAGGTGTAATATGACTCCACATTGTCTGTACCGTAATATATGATGGCAAATGGATTGACTCATATACACAAACAATTGTTTGTAGCTGCCTTTAGCTGAAAACAAGTTAGAGTAGCTAATTTATATTTTCAGATTATTGTTCTTGTGAAACACAGTTCTTTTGTGCTCCAAGCAACATCAGAGTCCTGTGAAGCTGCTGAACCACAAGTCTGTGAAAGAATTAACCACATATTCCAATGCAACTAAGGGGGAAATTTTTATGTTAATCACAGTAATGCCTCTGCAACTTTCTAATGTCTTTTTCATAGATTCATAGAGTGTAAAGCTGGAAGGGACCATTAGTTTCTTTCACAACCATTGGATTTCATTTGTTTTATGTTAAGGCACTAAATATACAAGAACTTAAAACAGCTTTCACCATGTTTTACACTTTCAAGATTGGCCAGAACACCATATGCATAGATAGCCTTCAGATGTTCATTATAATTAGCAAATCTTGCTACCCAAAAGCCAACTGTTCCCATATGATTTTTTCCATATTATTTTGCTGTATCAAGAACATGAGATACGAGAGGAGGCATTCCCATCATCCACTCTTACTCATCTGTAAACACTGTCAAAACCAGGAATACTGATTTCCAGTATCTTTTTTTTTTTTTTTTTTTTTTTTTTCCTTCCTGGAAATGGAATACAGAGATTGATGCTGGATTTGTATTTTTCCAACCCCCTACCTTGCTTAGGTTTGAAATGGCTGAATAGGATTTCCAAAAGGGACTCCAGTATAGGCTTCAGCTTTAATGACTGGATTCTTTTTCTTCAGTGAAGAATACAAGAAATTCTCCAAGAAAAGGAAGGGACTCATTGGAATAATAGGAGAAAAATGCTACTTTCAGTTTGCAGGGGGGACTGTTTCTGGTAACAGTCGGAGTGGGTCTATTCAGCACACTGAATGCATAGCACAAGGGACAGGACTGTTTAATGAAGGACATTGTTATCTTTTTTTAGCTTTCATTGTTAAGAAAACTGGAAGGTATTTACTGAATCAAGCTGAGCTAGGGTTGTGAAATGCTGCCACTAACAACTGAATTCTCTCTCTGACACATTTCATCTGCAGTGTATTGCCAAGAATTCAACAGGTAATTGCTTGCTGTGTGCAGGGGTCTTATTTGCAGAACTGCAGAGCACTTGCAATAGCCATAGAAGTCAATGGAAGTGGTGTCTGGAAAGTGTTAAGTGCCTGCTAGTGCTAAAAACTCAAAAAAAAATAATAAATAAAATTAAAAAATATAGGAGCTTCAGTTTAGGCACCCAAAACAGATGGGGGGGACATTAATCTGCCTATGCTTCAATTCCCATCTTTTATAACAATCCCTCATTTCAGAGGCTTCTTGTAAACCTGGTCTGTGAAGCATTCAAGTATTATAATAAGGAGTAAAACAGAGAGACCTGCAAGCAAATTAGCAATTATTTCTTCAAAGTTGTGTCTGAACTGTGCAAAATACTTGCAGAACAATGGGGATGGGACAAACTGCTGACTAGCAGCTTAGTCTGTAAACCCTCACCATTCCCTGAGGCACACACACACAAGTGCACCCAAGGAAGATTTTATGGGTGTTGGAAGTTCTGGTGTTCTTCATTTTAAAGAACTGAATCTGCAACTTCATTGTGTATTTTTAGTTCTACATGTGTGCACCATGCATAGAAAACATTGCCATCACCAATAGCATTGCTTTACAGTCCTTAAGACTAATAGGAGGATCCTAAAATATTTCTTATATTCATAGTCTTCTCTTTCACTAGAAAAATGTCTGTGGGTTTTCTAAGTCATGTCATCCTTTATATCTAAAACATGGGAATAAGTATTTAATTGTCCACAAACATACCCTCTCTCCCTCCAAAATCACAAGGAAAATCAAGAGCTTTGCATTTTATAGGCTTGTCCTTGTCCTTACATGTTTTGGTTTTCAGTTCTGTAAACAGTCATTTGCTGATCCAGTCGAGTTATTTAGCTTCTGCTTTGTTTTCAGCTTCCCTACTCCCTGCCCTATCCTTCTTTCTGAGGATGTCCTTTCCAGTATTTAGTTGAAGTGACTTCTCCAATAATACTAGCATTTACAAAAAATCTTCTCATACCGTGTATGAAACATTACATGCTTTTCCTAACACGCTATGAGCTGCTTTCTCATCTTTTCTTGTAAGTGGTGCTTAAATTTGCAGTACACTTCACTTTAGGTCTATCAAATACCACAGAGCTTTCTCTTCTACTAGTAAAGGAAACCTCATAAATTTTAATGGCTATCAGTGTATTTCTTACTTCAAAGGCACTTCTACGATCTTACTGGAATTTCCCTTCTTGAAGATATATCCATCAAAATTGTTGTTACATATAATCATCACTGGAGAAGCAGAAGGTTGACTGGAGGCAGTATGCATCTAAAATAACCATAAGGATGTGACTGAAAGATCACACTCACGGATGTAAGCCTGAGGTTGTAAGCTTCCCTTCCTATCACTAGCCATATAAGAAAGGAATACTCTCACAGCCAGGGACCTGTAGGACATTTCCCATCCATCATGCAGAAAATTGATTGATTTGTAATGAAGCCAACAAATCTCTAGCTTGTGCATGCTCCTTATTTGATGTGTGATGCATCTTTTTTTTCCTGGTCTGTAGTTCATAGAGACCAAAATGATGTCTTTAGGTGAAACAGGAGACTAGAGGGCTGCTGGGTTCTTCAGGATTTGCAACTTCCAGATGTTTTTGCACAACTGTTCGAAATTGAGATGTTGGGTGAATGGCTTTCATTTTGTTTTTCTACAGTACTCTCTCATGCTACTTCTCCCCCGCCCCCCTTCCTTTGTGTGGTATTTGAGATGGTTTAAGGTACGGGCATATATTGTCTATCCATTTTTATTGTGGCTCTGGATCCAATCAGTGCTGCTAGTGGTTGAGTGAGCTCTGTCTAGTAGCTTTTTACAAGCTTCTTTATGCTGTCTGAGTAGTTGTGTCTTTCTTTGGCAAAAATGTTTGACACCGCTGGATTGAATGAAACAGAAATTGTCAAACTAATTTCTAAACTCTGCTAATGAAAAGGAGAAATGTGAAAAAATAAATCATTACTTTGAAAAGACCCCTATGTTGTGTCTCATAAAAGAGCCTTCAGATGTTCTTTAGTTTGAACTGTATTTATTTTTATTACTCTTCTTAATATCTAATAATGAAACCTTCTATTTATGTGCTTCATCTTCAAAGTGCCTTGAAAACATTTGTTATCTGAACATCTGGAGGATTGGATGCCCTTCCACCATTCAAAGTGTCTCCCACTACTACACAAGATAATCTGATGTCTTAAATGATTCCAGCACAACTTTACCACATGCCAGACTCCTGGGAATGATGATTTTGCATCAACTTTAACCTCGTGTCCTATTTGCCCAAAGACTTGCAGTATATTTTAGGTATTCTTGACTGTGATTCAAACATGCTATAGCAAAATAATATATTTCTATATGACACAAAAAATTGAATTTGATTTATCTGTAACTGGAGAGTTGTGGGTTTCTTTTTGTTGTTGTTGTTTGTTTCTTTTATATATATATATGTTACTTGGTAGCCTTAATCTCAAAATCATGTAAAGTCTAGTGCAGCACAAATGTATATTGAGACCTGTCAGCTATTCCAGTTGGATTGTTCATTGTGTTCTTCCTTTACTATGATGCATTTGCATTTTATTTCTGGTGGTTGAATTGTCCCATCAAATCTGATTACAATAATTTAATGCCTTTCCTGTTGTGTGACCTGGTTACTGTCATCTTCTGCTACAGGAGTCACACCTTGCCTTTGTGGATGCTAAAGAGGAGTTGAGGCAAATTGTGTGAGCACAACTGATTGACTCAGTGTAAAACTTTGCCATCCACACAGAGGCTGCAGTGGTTGAGGCTGCACTGAAAGTCTTTAGTATCTACCCGCCAGCCATTTGTGACTGCCCTGCATTAGAGCTTATCACCTCCCAGCTCAGGGGACAGAACAGTAACAGTGTTCACTAAGTCCCTGCCAGCAAAGTTATGTTAACCAACATGTGTGTCATTCCTGTGGTTTGGAGTGCTGAGCAGCTAAGGGGGGAATGCTTTATGGCAGAGAAGCAGCTCAGGAAGACCACAGCCTCCTCCACAACTTCTCCCATACATCTTGGTACAGCAGAGGAACTCGGGAGTGGCCTGCTCTATCAGTGACAACCAACTACTGAAACAAAATGTCAATGAAATGATAACCAAGTGAAGAGTTTTGCTGTGGGACTTAGCATTCATTGGGCTCTCACATTAGTCTTACGTGGGATGTGAGTCCAGGCTCAGTGAAACAAACAAAAATATTATTTGCATGGACTTATAAAGGAAGAGTGTAACAATTCAGGAAACTCAAATTTGGAGCTGAACCTTCATCTCCTGCTCCTGAACAGCCATTGTGGGCCTACTTGCCCTGTTTGAACTTCTTTAATTTTTCCTTTTTTTTTTTTTTTTTTTTCCTTTTTTTTTTTTTTTTTTTTTTTTTTTTTCCTCTCCTTTTTTTTTTTTTTTTTATTTGGATACTTGGGTAGTTGAGATTGGGAAATGGCAGATGAGTGTGTTTTACAGGAAAGTTTAAAGGAAAGAGTTAGTGTGCAGCATGTTATCAATCATGTCTTGTAAATATGATTACAGCATTTACACTGCATCACATCAAAAGCCAAATGTTATGTGACATCTCCACCATCGTAAACTTTAAGGAAGCTTTTTTTTAAGTATAGTGATCCATCTCTGAAATTGGATGCCTGCTGTCAGCATTGAAAGTAGCAGCACTCTGATCTGAAAGAGCTGGTAGTAGAGGGTGCAAATGCCAAGTTTTCAGTGGTGTGGCAACTTAGGGAAGAACCAGAGATTCACTGTCACCTGCTCCAGTTACATGTAGTGAGGATATCTGGCATCTCTCCAGCTGTGCCTGTGATGAAATCATTATGGGAGTCTTGTTACAGCATCTGGAGAGTTGTCTGTGTTAAACCACTACCTCCCACTATCCTAGTGCCCTGCTTTTGTTATCTCATTGGGTATTTTATTTATAGAACTTGGGCTTTTTTAAAATAGAATTTTACAATGAGTGTGACTTTTTCAACATTTCTGTCAGAATTCAGCAAAAGTAAGTTTTCCACCGTGATGACTGGGGAGATGGATCTGAACAGAAAGACTAGGTCTGAATTTTCCCTTGTCATTGAGATGAATCTAAGTGCAGCCTGTGTCTGGCTTTTACTTTGTCACCATGATCCATTGTGTACCTCTCACCAGCAGTTTTTATGCAAGAAAAAGGCTATGACTTTGAAAAACACCATGATTAAGAACAATTTATTTTTCACTCATTTGCCACTCCTTAACTTCCCTGTCAAGCATTCTGGGTAATGTAGTCCACTAGGCCTCTCCTTGGGGTAAACAGTACCAGATGGTAAATGTTAGTGCTTGTGGGAGATTCTCCTACAAAGAGCCCTAGGCACAAGAACCTTATACAATACAATTGTGCTCCAAACAGTGGGCTTTGTGCATGTGCTGTCTGCAGATGCTGTTTCTGAAAAAGAGAGACTGTGAGACTCTACGCAGCAGGACTTGTGGGGATGGGGAGGTAGAATGGGGACATGCACTGGAAAAGCAACTTAGCCTCTGGGTGCTGGGATCTGGGATACAGGAACAATGGGAACAAAAATGGCTGGGAATTGGGATTTCTGTTCTAAAGGAAATTCCAATGGTTTCAGACAAAGCTTATTCCAAAACAGAACAAAATGCTAAAATAGTCCCATCAATCCAAGGTCTGATGGGGTTTGATTACTGTTGTAGTATTGAAAACAAAAATTGTTTCAATATTAATGTTTTATATCTGCAGAACTTTCAAATAAACTAGTGCATGTGATATATTATGCCTACAACATGTAACTAACATAGTATGTATAGATGGCAGCATTATATAAACTTGGTATTTTTTTTTAAATATGAGCAACTTAACCAAAATTATGAAATTCAGTGTATGTATTCCAACTACTTCCTGACAAATTTGTGGAAATTTGTGACCCCATTCCCACAAAGTCTTCTCATACAAACAAGCTGCATATTTTTAAGTAGTGTAAGTGGGGACAAGCAATTTTCTTATGATTTCCCTTCTCTCAAGTTTGGGAAGCTAAGCTGTTAAGTTCTAGGCAGTCTCCATGGCACTACTGCATAAGTAGAAATCTAGTGAGTGAGCCTGTTATTTCATTATTCCATCTCAACAGAGTGCAGTGGCCTTTCTCATCTGCTTGTTACTAGGTACTACCAGTGTTAGATTTCTTGTAGGCAGCACTGACACTGTGACGGGCAAAGCTAATTTACCATAACTTTTCATTTTTGACATATTCCCAAAGTAGCAATCTAGTTCATCCTGATACATTTTTAAATGTTGTTGGATTGGAATTTCCTATAAGGCACAGTCATTCCATGATTTTCTCAGGTGCACCTTGGTACATTTCTGTAAACCAACAGCTGGATCCACTAATCAGGAAATGAAAACCATAGTTTTGTCCAGAGACATACTTATGGGGCCATACTGCTCTTGCCCCATGACTTCTAGCAATTTGACTGTTTTGCAACCCCAGCAGGCAGTAATGAAAGATCAACATATCCTTCCTAATCTTCCTAAACTGTACAAAAAGGATATAGACTCACATAACCACTAAAACAGCTTTAAGAATTTTCTCTGTCTCTAGACAAGATAATAACTCAGGACAGCAATGATTTCAACAACCAAGTGTAATTACATTCCATCCCTTCAGCAGGTAGCCTGGAGCTGCAACTGGAGCTTATGTGTGCACTGGTAGTTACTTAGTTAATGCCATCTTCAAAAAGGACATATGCTACAAGTGGTTTAACTGTCCCACTGAAAATCACAAGGTATCACTGAAATCTGCACATCTCAAAAAATTGTCCAGCATGACTTTCTTGGTAGAAGTAAACCATTTGCATTTGTACGCATCCAACAGTGTAAATCTAGCCCTTCATGTGGAGACTTCAGACTAGGATTTTGGACCAGCAGTAGCAATGGCTATCTTTTGCCATCAAAAGGGGTAAATGTCCACTATATTACAAGCATACTCTGTGGGCTGAAGCAGGATACAGCTGTCTTTCTATGAAGGAATAAGAACAACAAGAATTGCTGGGGGGAGATTTGATGTTGATGTTGGCCAATGAAGTGCAATCAGGCAGCAGAGCTGAGGAGCAATTTCTGTGCTGCCAAATCATATGAGTTGGCAGAGCTCCCCATGCCGTGTCTTATCATATGTTCTGCTCTGCATCTGTGCAGCACCATTCTAAGACACATCCAACCAGCACTGCTTAGGCCAGTCTATACAACTCTGGCAACTTGCTACACCTGTTGTCCTAAACTACTTTCCCTAAGCGCTGAAGACCAACAAAATGTGGCTGGTTTTACCTACAGCAGAGCAAAGCTGAGGTGGGGATGATAGGGCAAGAGAACCTTTCAAAGTGTTCAGTTCAGACTCCATCTGCCAGTAGATAAACAAAATATTTTGTAGCTTGGGAATTCATCTAGATTTATCACTGCCCCATGATAAGCAGGAAACAACAGGTGAGGTAAAATATCAGTTCAGTTCTATGTATTAAAGTGTGTATATATATATTTGTTTTACCCCTCTTTTGCTTTTATTTGATACCATGGGAAGAATTCAGTAACTTAAACACAGGTGTCTAGCATTTAGATGCTATGGGGTATCACACCTTACCTCCAGATGCTGTCCCAGGTGGTCACAGAGTGCCCAGAAGTCCTTTACAAGGGTTTCAGGTGTATAAGCGTGTCTTAAACCACAGTAGGCTCCTGTGTCAAACCAACAGAATCTAGTCTTTTATTGCTGTAGTTGAACAATGTCCCCCATGAGATACTTTAGCTATAACACCATTACTATAGCATAAAGGAACAGCTCTGGCTTTTTACCAGCCCCAAGCATTTCTTAAGAACAGGAAATTCATGTATTATTGTAGAGGGATGAAAAGATCAACAATGAAAAGTTGGATAACTCCCCATGCTTTTAGTTCACATATAGAGAAATGACTATTTCAAAGCACTACACCTAGAGTTTGGTCAGCCTGGAGCTCTAAATGTGTATTGCCCACCTTTCTGAGGTCCAGAGCACTTAATCCCGCCACAAGCTTCATCCACCCCCTCACTCAAACCATTTTCTTGCACCCTAGGTGGACAAGAGACCCGTGGAAGTGGCTTCTCTCTGCAGATCCACTGAGGCCTACCAGCACCCTTCTGCTAGATCCCACCCCATGGTACACCCTTACTGTTTGGTGGTATCAGCCTTGCTTCTACCAGCCAGAAATTGCAACGAGGTTGTTTGCGTGGCTGCCGCGGGCTAGGTTCCCGCATAGGCAGCTTTGTGCAGATGCTGTTGACTCTGTCCATCCTTGCTCTGAAGTCAGCTCTCCACCATGGTCATGGCTGCTCTCCATGCTTGGCACAGGCCCTCCATTTTGGGACTGTGGAGCAAAACAAAGCCCGCTGCTACCTCCAAGCTTTTTAACTTTGTTTTTAAGCCAAAGGATGTGACTTGTAAATTCAGTGTCCTTCTGCAAGCATACTTAGAATAATAATCTATAAACAATCAAAACATAAACAAGTTCCAACCAAACCTTCAAAACTCAGCAAGAGACCTTATCAGTAAGCATGTAAACAAAGACACCCTGAACTATATTTTGTCCTTCTCTGGGGATCAAAGCTGAGTTTAAAATTAAAACTCTCTCTCCTACACCTAAAAGCAGACCTTTTACTCATCTTCTCTCTCTCTCCTTTAAACCCATCACTTCAGACAATGTTTACTCTTTTCTCATCATTCCTCTCTTGAACTATTGTCCTCTGCTATGCCTTCTGTTTGTCATGCCTGATTTAGATATAAATTCTTTGGGACAGGGGAAATATCTGTATTTGTAAGTTGTCCAGTAAATTTATGGTGCTATATAATTTATGATTGTAAGTGCAGGACATATTTCAGTTTGACATTCCAACTTATATTTTCAAAGCCATAAATAAAGTATTTATGAGCAAGATCTTGAACATTTTATTTTTAACATGTTATACTTGAATGTTTATTTCACGGATGGATAAATATTGAAATAATGTGGGCTGAACATACTCCTCACTTTCTCCTTCTTCACACAATATTGAGGGGCCAATGCCCTCTTTACTGCCAGAAAAGGGATATTTTACTCTGCTTATGAGAATCCAGCATACTGTGCGTCACCAGGGAAGAGTGAGCAATGATGGCTCCAGCTAAAAATGGCTTCAGAAAGGACAAACAATGACTGCCTTTCAAAAGCACTTGTGAACGAAGCTGATATACAGAAATGTTATTTTGATATAGCGCAGAGTGAGTATGAATGTTCATCTCTTAAGAAAATATTTGAGTGCAGCTGTTGCTCTCTTGTCCCATATGGTTATGCTTTTAAGCATGGCTTGAACTTGAAGCATTTTCCATCTATTAAAAAAAATACTTTAATGAAATCCTTTTTCCGAAAATAATATTCACATGTGTGTCTTCGCTTCTGATATTTTTCTAATTAGTTAATCTCATGACGCATAGTTCCCTTGTCCCCTTGCTCTTTTCTATCTGCATTTTATACCCACAGCTCTGAAATCTTCTTAACTGGCTGAGGAGTGTGGAAAGGTTAGGCAGCCTTGTTTTTGCTCCAAAGGACCTTAACTTACACTATTATGACAGTGTGCAAAGTCTCACAAACCAGGTGTACCGCCTCTTCATTACAGACTCAAACCAATCCTCCTATTTTAATGTACTCACTGACAGAGTTTCTTATTATATTTGTCTCTGTGAAGCTGTTCTAAACTCAGCCCTCAGCATGGGCAGATGCTTTGTTAATGTATCGCTTACATCACCATGAAAAAGAAACATCCTTTTAAACATGGGAATGTGTTCGTGCAATGTACTCTGGGCCACCTGGCAATGTAGCTGAGATTATACGTTAGGATTTGGGCTCATATCTATACTGACACTGAAGCATAGCTGCAGACAGGTCATTTTCTTTTAAAGGTAATGTTCTGCATGGGATATTAAACAGACACCCTTTCCAGTAGCCATACAGATGGAAGCAAAAATTGCACTGAGCCTCCCAAAGAAGATTGGTAGACTTTAAATATCACTGGCAAGGCAATAGACTAAAGTACTTGCTGTTTGTCAAATGACCTTCAGGAATGTCTTTTCTGAGCATCACATTATTTTAATAAAAGTCACGTAAATAAAAACAGTTTGTCTTCCCATATGCAATGTATTACTGGCTAAGCAAAAAAGACACATGCTGTTTCTCTATCTACTGCTGTGGCATGTCTTCATAAAGGAGATGAGAAGAGAGCTCTTCCTTTTACAGGGAAAAGCTGGAATGACTCTGATATATGAATGATAAACAAAATAACTGAATTTGCTAATTTCCGCTGTGCAAGCAGTGCAACTCTTGTGACATTAGATAGCAGATTTCATTTTCCCCTGAGCACCCTCTATAAATAGTCTATGACAGTTTAATATACCCAGTTTAGTACATCTGTAACCCTCCACTATCAGCTTTGCATTTCATGTATGATGCTGGGAGGTGGTGGCACTCAGTCTCATGGTAACACTTCTCCATTACAGACTTGCAAAATAAAATGGCTTGTGATAAGGCAGCTATGTGCATTAAAGAAGAACAACATTTAGAGTGAGTAGTCAGGTAACGCTTTTTACTAGAATTGTACAAAAATTGTACAAAAATTGCTGAGGACTGTACAAAAGAAGTTTAGAGAAGGAAAGATGTTTCCTGCCAGTTCTGAGGATTAAATGGTAATGGATCAATCCTCAAAAATTAATGAGACTGCCATAAATACACATTTAATATATATATAATAACGAAAGTCACATTCTTTTATATTTTTCTTTCTTTCTTTGATGCTTGCTTACGCCTTGCTTTGTCATGCAAACAGTCCTCCAGGCTTGCTCACAGAAGCCAGGCAGGGGGCTGGGGCTGCTCTTGTATTTATTTAACATAGCTGTAGCACACGCAGGATGCCGAGGTGCATGGGGAGCCCATGCCTCTTCTGTGCTGCACAGCCTGGAACGGCACAGACAGGTGTGCGAGGAGCAGCTCAGCTGGATCAGGGCTGCATCTTTTGGCCACCAACGGGATGCCCAGGAGCTGTGTGTATCCTGCTCTGCCTTTCCATGGCTGCATGTGCACTGGATGGACTCTGTGACTACTGCAAAGGCTGGTTGTGCTAGCTGAAACAAGTGCACTTGGGGATACGTGCCCCCAAAATCCTTCAGTTCCCTGTCCCTGGAAGGAGAGTTTCAGGCTTCAGTTAGGGACTCTAGGCACTAGCCACACATCAAAAACAAACAAACAAACAAACAAAAAAACCTTGATTCAGCAGTTCATGTGCTTGAGACTTTAAGAAAGAGGCTCCAAATATTCTGAATCATGCTTCAGCAACTCTAAAAAATAAAAGCAGCCTTTAAACTACCTGAAAATGCATCAGTGACTCAATCCATTAGGTAACAATTATATATGTAGTTTCTCTATGATTACACATGTATGCATAAAAGATGGAGTGTCTATTCTTTCCAATCTTTATGCTTGATCCAACACCTGTTAAACCATTGGTAAAACCACAGAATAATTTCCACCAGCCTCAGAGCAGGCTTTGAATAAAGTCTTTGGTAAAGAGGATGGGAAGAGGAGCCAAAGCCAGGGAAGCTGGAGAACATGAGGAACTACAGGGCTTTTAGGGAAATTTCTGTGTATGTTTTTTCTTCCTATTCACCATGCAACTGATGCACAGATGGTGTTCAGCTACAGAAATGAGATCTCAGTCCCAATTTGGGACCATTGAGAATTTGCACTTTCAATTGCCTTTTATTCAGGGGCAGAGGAAGAGTTCAAAGGACTTGGGATTAGCTTGATTTCAAACACTAAATACAAAATAAGGCCTTGTAAAATGCATGTACAGCTGAAGAACTAGATCCTGACTGAAAATTAATATGATCAGGTACTGAAGAGTCAGAAACAGTATATGACTGGAAACAAACAAACAGGAATTTCATTATCCATTAATTGCTTCTATATGATGAAGGCCCAGTGATAGAAATTCCAGTCTGATTGATTACCAGTGGGCTTTCATGCTTCTTTGTGCCAAAACAGGTGTTAAAGATTCTTCATAAGCAAAAGGATTTTCCTGAATTTACAAGTTACTGCACTGTTCCCCATCACTGACACACTGCATAGGACACAATTTATATTGTGGCCTGCTGATGGTTCTATGTCTGTGGTGGTTTTACCTAGCTGGGCAGTTGAACTCTACCTGAGCCACTCCTTCACATCCCCTCTACAAAGAAAAGAGGGGAAGAAAATACGATGGAAAGGGCTCAAGGGCTGAGGTAAGGACAGGGATATCACTCAAGAACTATCATCACGATCAAAACAGACTCAGTATAGGAGATTAATGTAATTTATTGCCTATTGCTAGCAGACTAGAACAGTGAGAAACTAAAAGCAAATTAAAAATACCTTCCCCCCATCCACCCTCTTCTACTTCCTCCCTCCGAACATGGAATGGGGGCTGCAATCTATAGCACTTGTCTCCTCCGCTCCATTGTGGCCACTCCCTGCCCCTGCTCCCCATGGGGTCCCTCCCATGGATGCCGTCCTTCCCGAACTGATCCTGTGGGGGCTGCCCACAGGCAGCAGCTCTTCAAGAACTGCTCCCACATGGCTCCGTACCACAGGGTCCATCCATCCCCCAGGAGCAAACTGCTCCAGCACGGGTCCCCCACGGGCGGCAGCTCCCCCCAGACCCCCTGCTCCTGCGTGGGCTCCTCTCCACGGGCTGCAGCTCCGGCCTGGGGCCTGCTCCTGCGGGGGCTCTCCATGGGCCGCAGCCTCCTCCAGGCCACATCCACCTGCTCCACCGGGGGCTCCTCCACCCATGGGCTGCAGCGTGGAGATCTGCTCCATGTGGGACCCATGGGCTGCAGGGGGACAGCCTGCTCCACCAGGGGCCTCTCCCTGCACAGGCCACAGAGGAACTGCTGCTGCCTGCCTGGAGCACCTCCTGCCCTCCCTCTGCACTGACCTTGGTAACTGCAAGGTTGTGTCTCACACCTCATTCTCCCAGCTGCTGTTGCCCTTGCAGTTATTTCCCCCCTTTCTTCAACCTGCTTTCCCAGAGGCCCAACCAGCATCGCTCACTGGCTCAGCTGTGGACAGCAGTGGGTCCCTTTTGGAGCCGGCTGGAGCAGGCTCTGCTCTGACATGGTGCAGCTGCTGGGCTCTGCTCACAGAGGCCAACCCCACAGCTCCCCTGCTACAAAGCCCTTGCCATGAAAACCCAATACAATGTAATTATCCTCTCATTTGAGTCATCTCTGGCCCTCTCAATAAATTGGTCATACATGCCTCTCCATTGTATCCTAAATGTGCACATCTAAATCTAACCAGCACCCAGAGCTGTTACTTCACCTGATCTACAGCCCATAAACTTGTTTCCAGCTGTCATGTATTCAAGGAACACTTGGAAAAAATAAATAAATAAATAAAAATGGTAAGGAGATCAGTAGCAACTTGTAGCGGGACCTGGAGGCTGTATCTTGGCCCCTTGCAGATCAGCAGCTTTCCCATATTCTGCATATCTTAGGAAGGTGATAAACTAGAGAAGATAGTGCCCTTCAGTACTTTCCACTAAATGAGGGAAGAGGCACTAGAGGGAAAATGCATCAGAAGTAATGAGTAGCAGGTTCATCTTTTCTAACAAAAAATATGTCACTGGTACTATTTCAGAATTTTGGAAGTGGGCTGACTGGTTAAGGGGCACCACATACCAATCCAGTTCACTTGCAAGCCTGCCAGGTGAGAAAATATGAACTGAATGGTAAACATACCTGCTTTGAGTTTTATATTGTTAAAAATTCAGGGACTGAAAGAATGTGCTTCTCCAGTCAGCTTTGTAATTGCAGCACTAGATAATAAACTGTATGTACTCAAGCTATAGTATGCGATGTGATCTGTTTCTGCCTTGATTCAATCTTTGCCTGATAATATTCCTCTTCTCTCTTTAGCAGTCATTTGGAGTATAGCTTTCAAACAATAACAGAAAGGCTTTATTCTAAACTATTATAATTTTTCGGTAATCACTGAAAACAGTATAACTGGTATAGTCTAAGAAGCAAATAACAGTGTATTCATTACCCTACCCACCCTTTCTTCCATTAAGTCTTGCTAGTTCTGTAAGGTGCTGTTAGCTTATGTTCAACACTACTGTTCACATGCTTCTATTTGCACTTGCCTATTTTGTTTGCAAAAGTACAGACCCTTCAAGAAATTTCTCCCTGAGTTCCTTCCTCTTCCTGAATCAAAACACACATTAGATTCTGAAAGTTTGCCCAAGAACAGAGCACAAGTTGCATTAGTATCTTTTCTAGGTAAGACTGAGATTATTTATTTATTTACTTATTTATTTATTTATTTTCAGAAACATTTCAGGATCTTGCTAACCATTTTGCCTTTACTTTAAATGTTTTCTTTTTTAATGTAATTATTAGTATTCCTACATTATGTTATGAGAATTTCCATATTTCATATAACTACTAGTATGTGGGAATGTCCATATTTGAGTCAGCTTCTAGTCAAAATACCAGGCAGATCCACTTCTGCCTGCAGTGTGTCAAAGAGAAAGTTGCTGTAGAATCTACTTATACAACATTTTCTCCACCACGAGATTGCTTCCTTGTTTCAGGCATTTAATGACTGGCTTTTTTTTCAATAAATATCTCCCTCAGTGGAGCCTGTGAGCATAACTCATATGCAGTGAGCATGCCACTGGGGCTTGTATGATTAAAGTCTTGCTTCTTCAGTGCACCAAGTGCATTTGAGCTTGCTTCAAAGTCAACAGAAGTAAAGGGTATACAGAGTCTCGGTTCAAAGTATAGAGAGGTTTGTGAGTGTAGATCTGGCCTATGTTACTATCACTTTGGTCCCCATAAGTGTCAGTATTACAGCACCAGGCTTGGATGTCCACAGCGAGTGAGCATTCTGCATAAAGGCTTTACATAGAGCACTGGCAGAACCAAGAAAATTAGGCAAAGTTATCAGTAACTTCTCTTCTCATTGTGACCCCAGTACTCTGTGCCTCCTAGTTATTCCTTGCAGACCTTCCAGGTAAAACAACTACCATAAAAATTAGGCTTCTTAAGTGACAGGAAAGATCACAGGCTTGGATTCTTTCTTCAGCTTGCCCAACAACAGCCACCATCTGGCTAACCATCACAGTGCAGTAAGTAGTAACTCAGATCAAAAAGCTAGCCTTATTTACTGTCTTCTCACATAAATGCAGACTAAGAAGAGCTATATATGTACAACAAAAGCTAAAGCCATACAAAGATAATTTAATCTAACATTAGGAAAAAAAATCTGTCAGAAATTCCATTCTCAGGAATGGCTATTATCATTATGCCTAGTTCAAAGTCCAGGAACACTAATGTATTTCAGCAGCTAATAAAATTACTCTTTGGGATTTTTTAAATTTGCAATCCACTGGGCTTATACATTCCAGGGATAAAAAGGAAAAATACATCAATGCTTTGAAGAAATGCTGTCTAAAATGGAGTCATTCCATCTGAAAACAAATCAACTGTAATATTACAAATACCTAGCTGTGATACAGTAGACATTGAAGTCCTTCACAAAGAGTTCATTGTACAGGTGGGGAAATTGCAACACAGCCTGGGGAAGCGGCTTCTGAAGGCTATTCAGAGCAGAGCTGCTTTCAGAAGTTTGCTCAGCACTACATGCACCTACTAGGTTAGTTTAGGTAAGTGAGTGACTTTTCTTGCACAAGTGGAGGAAGGAAAGACAAATACAGAGCAACACCTGGGCCTCTAAGCAGGCTTTCTAAGACTGACTATGCTGGGCCAATGGAAGTGTAAGATTAAAATCTGAGTACTGAGCCTGTCACATCCACCAGTATATAATGCACAAGCCTATTCTCATTCAGTAAGTCCACTAATAATGAAGTGGAAAAGGGCATTGGTTTTTTACTTTGCAAGGAAAATGTGATTGAACTTCTGAGATACTTTATGACCTTTGGGTGTGAAACTCCTGCTAAAATGGTAAAAGAATTTTGGCAGGCTTAGAGAGAACAGGAAGAGGTACATTGAAACAGAGGAAGGCAGTACACCAAGGTGATATTTCTGCACTAGATACCTTCTGAAAATCTCAGTGAAATTAGGGCATGCCTGCCTTCTTCTTACACTTCAGCTTCCTAACTTAGGCAGATGACAATTAGTGTGACACTACTTGGGTCAGAGGAAGACAAGTACAACTTCTTGCACCATTGTTTCTCTTTTCTTTTTGTGCATTTAATTTGAGGTTTCCAGCTGCTGTGGCTCAGGGACTTCAGTAACTCCAGTCCTACCTGAGCAACAGTGTGGAAGTAGTGAGGAGCCTTCCTTTCAGCTGCAGTCTTCTCAGTAAGATCACCTCCTTTCTATATTTAATTCCTGCTTGCCTCTGTTAAATACAGGTTTTTCACTCCTACATTTGTCCATGTTGGGACACTATAATATTCAGAGAGATAGGGACTCACCAAAAATCTGCTTCACCATCACACTTACTATTGCTCCTGCAGCTGTTACTGCCTTCCCTTTCTGCTGTACTGAATTACACATAATATTCACTAGGGAGTGGAAAGGGCCTTTTTACAGCTACATATTTTGGTCTCACTGTAATGAGATGAACAGGAGAAATGTCTGACTACTGACCACCCCAGGTGCTAGGCAGGAGGGTGGCTGCTGTTGTTTCTCTTGGTGTTGCTACAGCTGTTTTTCCCCAGCAGGGATGCACTGCCAGTATTTTAACTCCATCAGTTCACAAGTCTCACTTCCTCTGCAATATGCATGTATGTGCATGTACATATATACATATAGTTGCCATAGTTCTTATTTTCTCCTGCCCAAATCTGGTGTTACTTCCCCCATTTCCTTTCCTCTTTACCCAGCTGAAGCTCATTTATTTGGTCCCCAACTTAGAAATAGCATTGGTGAGGGACAGGTTTCTGGCTTTCCAGGTGGGTATCTTCCCCTCAAGGAAGACTGCATGTTCAGAAAGATAAACTGGTCTTACTGCCCACTTGTTCAGAGAGCTGGGAACCAGACTTCACGCTGTGCCTGTTCTCCAGGTTAGTGTTGGTTCACCTGTGAAAGGGAGAGGAAAGCAGCAAAGAAGAAGGTGAAGACTGAGCAGTATAAGTGGCAGTTTTAGGTGTAGTCAATGAAATACTAAGATTCAAATATTAGCATGGAAAGGTAGTGTGTATGTAGCATGAATGTAGTGTGAATGAATCAAGGTAAAAATATTATTGCACACATGCATAGATGTGACTTTGAGAGGAGAAGATACTGCTGAAGTTTCCTTCACACACCGAATAGTTCTTTTTGCTTAACTGCATTATGTTTTGTAACCTTCTGTAGAAAACTTCAAAGTTGATTGTCTACGTGGACCATTGTCAGAGTGAGAATAACAGTGCTTTTGTAATTATCGAAAGACTAGTTGAAGAAGTGACTTGACTTACTCATGTGCTTTTATTGCTTTGTTTTGTATGAGTAGCAATAAACAAATATGCAGGTACCAGACTGGTGGGAGTTGTAATGTGCTAAGAAACTGAACGTAAAAATCGTTTTCAAATTGATAGCAATATCTCCCCCCTTTTAGCTCAGCTCTGCATGATCGCTGGAATTTTGCTTTGACTGCAGACGAAAGTTTGATGAAAAATTCTTCACTTCTCATGTTTGCGTCCTGCAAATGTTATGTCTTAAATGCCTCTTTTTTCCACATGTCTTCATGTGATAGCAATTTGACTTAATGAGTAGCTACAATAAATGTACAGTATGGAAATATTGTTATAAGTCTGCTAGAACATTCCCATGCTTAAACAAAATGTTGTGTTGAAAGAGATGTAAAATATATAATTACACTGAGGCCTTGAACAAAATCCCACTTCTAAGTTCATTCTTATCCTTTTTTGGACAATGTGAGTAGGCCTTGATTATCCCTTCTTTTTAAATAGTATTGCTGAGCTTCTAAGCATCTGAGCTTTACTTTCCCTATCATCATCCATGGTTGCATTCAGACTATTAAAATGAATAGATTTCCTTGTGTATTGCTTATTTTATCTGAACCTTGGCCAGATTCCTTATGTAGTGATGTCATTAAAAAAATCTCACATATGCCCATTGGTAATTTTATCTGGAAATTTAATTTACTGGAGGCAGCAAACAAGGAGGGCCTAGAATTAAATGCAATGAGATTTCCTCTCCACTATATTTACAAATATTAGACAAGTTAAATCTGCCTTCCACTCTGCTTCAGTGCCAGCTTGCTCCCAGTTTGTTTTTCCTTACATACAAGAGCATAAGTCATGGCTGCAAATGTAGATTCCACAGATGGGGACTGTGATTTTTTTTCTTCTTTTGCAACCAAGACTTTTCAAAGATTAAGGAGACAAGTTAGTGCTAACTTAAAAACCAAAGAGCTCCAGGCTGTCCTGTCCCAGCCTCCAGACTTTGGAGAAGAGCATGTGCTTGCTGTGTTTTGGGGGAACCTGTATACCATTAGCAGGGCTCTCCCTGGGTAATGTGTGTTGACATGCACATATTTTGCATTTTCCATTGACGTGCTGGTGCTGGCAAGGAGTTCTCACCTGGGCACAGGCTTTCTCTGTGACCTGCCTTCTTCCTCCTGCATCCCGGCCTTCCTTCTCATGAAATGTCTGTGTCCTGGTCTGCAAGGAGGAGAAAGAGCTAACAACCAAGGGGAAGGGCTGGCAGGCTGCAGGCCAGGGCTGGCCCAGCTTTCCATAGGGCTGGTGTGCGGTTGTGCTAGGCCCGATCCATGGCAACTTGCATGGAGAGCACACGCTCTGCTCAGAGGTCTCACTCTGCCTTCCTTCACTCCGTGCCTCTGATGCTCTCACCAGACCAACTTCTGAGAATATTTTGAAAAATTTATTCAAAACTCTAAGCAGTCTGTAGCCCCAGTGCAATAATAGCACTGTCACACTGTTTTACAAGGCTGTAATTGCGTTCCGTTGCTGGCATAAACCAGGAGAACTTCAGCCTGGTGGTTTCTCCACTTGGTGACTGGCTTACAGCCTTGTAAAACAGCACGACAGGACTAATGATACTGAAGGAAGGGACAGGCATTAGGAGGTCTGATTGGTTGACACCTCTTTTTCATTTGGCATAATATTTTTCTTCTTGGAAGTAACGTATAAAACAAAATGTTTGCAACTGTAACACCTCATAACTTACTTTCCCCCCCCGCAACACAAAATCAATTTTAATATCGTTTGCTTAATTTATAACCAACCTACCGATACTGCTATGTGTGGTTTACACAGCACCACGAGCAAGGGGGATACAGGCGCCATACCGAGGTGGGCAGAGGAGGTGGCCATGATGCCCTGCCATGAGCAGCAACACCTGCACCAGCCTGAGCCGTGGCTGACGGGATGCGTGAGGCCCCTTGGCTTCTCCCTGTTGGTCCACACCAACTGGAAAGGTGTGGGACATCTCATAATGCTTATGGTGTTTTCCTAAGTACTCTTGTGGCTCCTTCTGGAAAAAACAGTTGTGCACTTGCAAGGCTTCTTTGTGGTCGGGATGTACTTTTTGCCCTAGCTTTCACCATGAGCACTGGCATGGACCCTGAGGCCCAGTCCCCTGCCACTTGTCTTTGGGATCATAGCGGCATGGTCCCAGTCCCAGTGCAGCATGCTGTTTCCCCGTGGGTGATTCCCCCACAGCCAGAGGAAGCCAGGATCCTGCAAGGAGATCTGAGAATGCAGCAACCCAGGTTGCAACAGCCCCTGAGGCCCGAATGCTGACATTGCTGTGTTTTCCATAACTTCTAAAGGAAAGAAAAGGAATTCAAATGAGCCCCAGGTTATTGTAAACCACTGCAAGAGAGAAAATTGTGCTGTGGAAAAGCTCTTAAAAGAGCTTGTACTTCTGAAAGAGCAGTTAGGCGACTCTTTCTCCCTTCCTCCTGCCCAGGGCTAAAGAACATCAATTACCTGGCACTTGCCAGGGGCTGAGATGTGTATGCACACTTACTCATGGTCAGGTGAGGTTTAGCAACTTCTTTCCTGTCTAAATCTGTGGTAATAGGCACTGGCAATGCATGAACTAGTGGATAACAGGACATGACCACGGGCTTATCTCTGTCTGTCTCACTGGACTTAGATGTCCATCATCACTGACAGCTATTGTCTTAGACAATCAAGCAGCTACAAGCTAAAAATTGGGTCAACCCAAGAAGAAAAATATTTTTTTAAAAAAAACAACAACAACAACAACAACAAAAGACATAACTGTTTTTAGTTAATTGAAGCCCAATGCTATGTATCTCTTGAGGACTGTTTGTCTTTACTGCCTCTAAAACCAGGTGTAGTCTTTTGAGATAAAATGCCTCTTTGAAAAAAATAAACTTTCAGAGTCTCAGAATGAGTGTTTGTGTGTGTGAAATTTCTCATTATTCTCTTCAGCTTTGGCACATTTTAACATATTCAGCTTGGAGCAGTGAATTGTCAAACCAAAGCTGAATTATGTGTAGGTAAAAGAAGCCCTCCCCTGAAATAACATCCTCTGGCCTTAGTTATGATCTAACATGGTCCTGGTTGACTTTGCCTCTCATGGCCGTGGTTGTTCGTGCTGCATCAGATTCATTATCTGTAGAGGATGTAAGGAATGGCACAGTTACAATTCCAACTTACGCAACTGGTGAAAACAGTGAGTTCAGACTACAACTTACCATTTTTTTATTTCAATTTTTATCCTAAATGAGTTTGATTTGGACCAAATTCTAAGAGCATCTGCCCAGTGTGAGGTTAGGATACAGCAGCTCCAAAGCCTGGGTAGTGGCAGCATTTTTCAAGATGTTTCTTGAGGACATGCCTGGTATTGAGACCCACTGAAGACACAGAAGTTTCTTATTAAGATTCACTTCATTCTTCCCACTGAAGCAGGAGATCTTTTGTGTGTGGGTCAAGTGTGGCATACTTCACCTACACCTGGCTAATATGGAGACCTGATGGCCACAGTGAGCCATTAAAAAAAAAAAAAAAAGTCCTCAGGCTGTTCCAGGTTTTGCAAGTGCTGGGTCAGGCAATTCAGCCAATTAGCTGCTTTTTTTTTTTTTTTTTTTTTTTTTTTTTCACCTTTGGTCTTGTACAATTAATAAACATTGCTAAACAGCATACTGCCAGATGAACAGCATTTGCCCTTCTGACCAGGCAACTGCACCTCACCTTGCAAACTTGCCAAATTTATTCTACGTCCATACTTGTCAGGCGCACTTGCTCTCTGAACTGCTACCAAATGATGGGTTTCAGGTTCCTTTACTTCAGGATAACCTTGAGCTGCTTCGGAGTTGCCTTGAAACCAAGTTTGGTCCCATGCATAAAATCTTGTCACTTGAGTGGGACTCATCTCGTCATTTCTCTTTTCTGCACTTACAGGACTGGCCTGAATGTCTCAGGAGCACTGTTTCACTGGTGACGTCCATTGCAGCTCTCTTCTGCAGATACCTGCTGCACCCTGGTTCTTGCTCCTTTGCCTGATTTTGCAGTGGCAGGATACGGCCCAGCTGACAGCCTGTGCCTCAGCTGGCCTCTCCTAGTCCTGCTGTAAACCAGCAGAGCAAGCTGTGTGAACCACCACGGGTCACAGCCCACTGTGTCCCTGTGAACCCAATTAACAAGCTTACTGCAGAGGAGGCTAATAGCTGACCTGTGAATGACAGCAGCTGAGAGGCAGGTTAGATCATCCAGTCCACTACAAGCTGCAAGGCTGGCAACCTGCAGCTAAGAGAGGTAACCAGAGTTAATTCCAATACACACTTGAGTCAGGTCTCTTTGGGGAGCAGCGTGCTAATGCATTTCAGGCAAACTGAGACAAGTGTATCAGTAAAAGCTATGTGTATGCACTCTGTCCAGATAATACCCTGGTAGCTCTACGACGCTAATTTAAATTATTTTCAGACTTCACCAGTATGTTTTCCTGTTAAACCTGATTAGCTAAATGTTTCTTCAGTGTGAGTCTGCTCAAATGACTTCTTCACGAGTCCATCCATGCATCTCCTGGGGGTCCCCATGGTCCCTGCCACAGGGGTGACCATGCCAGCAGCCATACAGCTGCCACACAGCTGAGCAGCCTGGGGAGGACAAGTGTGAGGATTCTGGGATATGTTGTCAATGTCAATATTTTTGCAAGAAAAGGGAACTTCTTTACTTAAATTGTGGAACCTGTTTCTCTGAGGGGAAGCATGGAAAAAATGACATAAGCTTGCAGATCCAAATCTAACAAATTTATTCAAATCCCAGACCACTTTTTCTTTTTTTTTTTTTTTTTTTTTTTTGTTTTTTTTTTTTTTTTTTTTAATTTAATTGAAGAAAACATTCTGTACTGAAAGTAGAGAGTCTAGTTCCCACTTGGTAACATTCCCAATGTGCTGCCTGCATTTTGGCTGTTTCTCAGACAGACTCTTCAGAGTGTTGCTGACAGGATTTAAAGCTCACCAGTGGTGCTGGGCTAAGTTAAAAGCCCAAAGCTAACAGCCATGGGAGCTGTCTGTGTTTGCATGCATAGTTAATCAGACACTGATTAACATCTTCAGCACAACAAATCCCAGTGGACTGAGATTTAATGGATACCTCCTTGGTCCTACAAAGAAAATGTTACATGGTGCACTCTGAGTGAGCTTGCAGAAAACCGGCTTCTGACTGTGAAGTGGGAACAATTTTTTGTCAGGTCATCAACATTTTAGATAAGTTTATTCTCCCTGTGTACACACTTAAAGGTGGGACCTCCTATTTATCAACCAACCTTCCTCCCTCCCTTCTCCTAAAACCCCCAAACATTCAGCTATTCACTACCAAGCTTTTATTATTTATTTATTTATTGCTTCAAGTCCTTCAATTAAAACCACAACTGATCATTTTATTGCCCCAATGTTTCTTCTCTGAGAGACTGCACACCTGGAGGTTTTTACAGGAGTTTAGTTTTGGTCTAATTCCTATGGGCTTTTGTCCCCTTCTCTTAACAAGAATGAGAGTAGCTTACATTCCTGCACCATGCCTTTCCTCCCAAAGGATCCTAAAACCATTTACAAACTATAAAAGCTGCTTTTTCTGTAAACAGAAATCACTTTACCCATCAGTGAAGTGCAGCCACCTGGAGGGGAGGGAGAGTGGAGTGTAACAGCTGTTTAAAAGCACACTGCATTTTTACATTTTAAGCTAGAAAGTGCTAAGTACTGTATCCAGTTGAATGTATGGCTGGAATTTAAGAAGGTAGGATGTAATTTTTCAAACTGTAATTTGACCAAGAGAACATCCCCTGTTCTTTCCCCAAGTGTGAAGAGGCATTTAATTTTAGTATGTGGTCAGGACACCAGGTTTATGACTTATCAGAAAGAAAATCAGGCAGGAAATTATCCTGAAGCTATGTAGAAAGAAAGTTAAAAACCAAGTGGATAATCAGCTCCCAAACCAAACTTTTAAATATAATTTCATGAAGGATTAAGTGCTGCGGGATCTTGGGGAATCTCAAAAAATTACAGACCAGTAGGATATGACTGCAACAATTCTCTTGATGGTGCTCACAAAAATAATCTTTTTCAATGTCACAGTAATAATAACAGCAATAATAATAACAACAACAACTAGTGACGATACAAGTAAAATGAAATTCATGTGAACATACTCAAGTCTGGCTTTGTTTGTTTACGAAGAGATTTCTTTTTGATGACTCAGAATAGATACTAAGCTCTGTTATGGCAAGCTGTGTAGTTGGCAAACTGAAGTACATAAAAGGTACAGTAAAATCAACACAAGTTGGGAGTTATCACATGAATCTTACCACTAGGGAGAATTTGCCAAGGGAAAAATCCTCACGCATTTTAAAAGACTAAAGCAAGAATAAAGATTTGAAGTGAGCACCTTACTGAAATGGAGTTTTGGAGAAGATGTTAACAGCTACTGAGACTGCACTTGTTATATGATCCTTATGGCACTACATAGCACAGTAATTACTGCTGATTTAGCACTCCCTATCCAGGGGTCTCACAACAGTCCTGAGGGACTTCATGAGAGACAGAAAGGGCTGCTACTCTGACCAAAGCAATAAAAAGGCACCACTCTTTTCTTAATTAATAGTTTCTCTCTTAATAAAAAAATAAGATATTTTTTTCAAGTCAGAAGAGTCTATTAAAGCCTGTATACTACTTCCAGGTTATCTCTGACTGGGAAATTCCTGAGAGTCGCCCTTGTGCTGAGCCTGGTGCTTGGAAATGTCCTAGAATGAGGCATGTCTTTCTTCAAAGACAGGAGGCAAACAAGTGTGCCCTGCTTTCCTTATTAATATATTTTTGTATATTTTCCTAGAGCAAAATGGTGCTAAAACAATATCATCCAGTGAATGAGCTAAGAAAAGGAAAGCAGGAGGGGAAGAGCTGAAAAAGGACTAAGTGGTCTAAGACAGAATATAGGAAAAAGGGACTGACCTAAGCCCTAAATGGCAAAAATTAATTTGTGCTATTCACACTGTGTTTATCCTAGAAGCATCCAGACTCCTGTACTCACATACGTCTCACTGCCCCAGATCAAATCTATGTCTTTTCTCCTCTCCTTCACACCTCTATACTAATGTGAATTACCAGTGTCAGTGCCCTTAAAACTGCATGCTCATCATTGTTCAAAGTGCTGTTGGTGCACTATGAAGGAGATAACAAATGGAAAATAAATAAAATAAAATATGTGTTAAAATAGTAAGCTCTCCATGCAGCTTTTTTTTTTTTTTTTTTAATTTCTTCTCATCTCTCCAATGAAAATAATCCATTTTCCCTTTTCTCTCAGGCCAGTGAAATCCATGCTGAGGTCAGAGCTGCACCATCACAGCTGAACACCTATATCCAAACATCACATAAAGCTGTTTTCTGCAGTTTGATTCTTCTTCTTCTTAATCTAGATTTTTGTGGCTCAGCTAACATATTGTCTATGTATTTCTACTTTCACTCAAACGGAAATTAGATTTTTCTCCTACATTGTCTTCTTCAAAAAAACGCACGTTAGATGGTCAAGTCAGAGTTAAGATAGGTTTGTAAACCAGACTGAAGCAGTTGGTACCTTTAATTTATTTTCTTTTATTAGCATTAATTGAAGATAACCCTTTTAATTCCATTTGCTACCCACATGCTGTTTCCATGTTAGAAGGTCATTCACAAAGTATAAGTCATAACCGGGTTCACTCCATGGAAAGACAGAGCATGTAATTCTTGCAAGAAGATCAACTGATATTTCATCCCTAAACGATAAGAGTCTATAACAGGATGAAGATAATATCAGAGCCATTAAGGAAAAAAGTAACTGTACCTGAAAAATACATCATGATCAAACCTGTAAAGTATGTCTGCAGGAAACCTTAGAAGGCCTCTATGTTTTTATCAGCTCTATCTTTTTTAAGTACTAAAGTGATATAAAAGCAGGGGGAAATGATTATAGAATTTCAGTTCCTTTACAGTATTTATTTCAAGGCCATGGGTCAAGTAGAAATACAGCAGAAAAAACCTTGGACAACTTAATTTGAAAAATATAAATGCAACAAAAGCTGTAGAGGAACACTTTATTTTAAAGTATGAAGTTCCTTATCCAACATTTACACAACCTCTTTACTGATACTGAGAGTATTAAGTTCAGTAGCCCAATATGGTACAAAATTTTTTGTCTCTACTACACCTTTGTTCAGCAGTAAGCATATAAATAGAAGCCAGTTATACCATAATAAGTGTATCTAAAAGCTGTGCTAACTTCTGTAAGGGACAAAAAAGATTTTGTACCTTGGCCACAGGAATGAAATATGCTCATAAAGGTGTGCTCTATATGAAGATAATCATGTTCTTGTAATGAAGCAATTAAAGTGCTGTAATGAATTTGCATGTTAGCCTGAAATCTTTTTGAACTCAGTAGAAGAGACTTTAGAGCAGTTAGTGTCCCTGTTAGCAAGGTGGTATTGTAAATATACTTGAAAAAAAAAAAAAAAAAAAAAAAAAAAAAAAAAAAAAAATTGGCAGCCATATAACTCTGATTAAGTTACAGTATTAGCATAGATAATTCTGGCATAGATAAACTATGTCAATGGATAGACTTTGTCAATGTGTATCTAAGTATTACGGCTTGGGGGTAAAAACAGAGCCAAGGAGAACTGTTTTTCTAGGAAGAGATCTCTGGCATCTGCCATTTATTTATTTTCCTGCTAAATATGAAAGAAAGTTTGTGGGTATGAGAACTGAAAAGACCTTGGCTTTGCTAGAAAGCTTGCTCAAAGAGTAATAATAAAGAGTATTTAATTTATACTTTTTGTAAGCAGTATTTATTTTGCAGGTATATAATATCTTCTGTAATAAGTTTAATATGTCCATGTGATTGTTCAGTAGGATGTACCTAATGAAAGGGATATTTAACAGGCCTATTTTTATCACTACTTCTACCTAACGATCTTCCACATATGCATACCATGTGGAAGACATGGGGCCCAAACAGGCAGACTTGGAGTAGGTTCAAGATAATATTTGAGGCAAAATTTCAGCTTGGAATCAGAGGTAGATTCAAGGTCGGCCTTAAATCACCTTATCTGATTTTGTAGGACTTAATGTCATCATAACAGGCAGAAGACATGAGAGGACTGTTCCTGTAAGTTATTAATAATGGAAACCTCACTTTTTAAAGGTAATCCTTGTGATCCTTCACTGTGATTCTTGTCCCCAAAAATTTCAGACATAAAGCTATCTTCAAGAAATTCTAATTCCATTTCTGATACATACAAAAAAAAGAAAAGAAAAGCTTTCAGATTTCAGATGTGATCAAATACATTTCAGATGTGATCTGAGAAACCAGCCAATGCTTCCACCTAATCCACCATGATGGAAATGATCTGCTGTGCTGATCAGGACCTTGTTCTGCAGCAGTGTGAAGCGACTATAGAGCAAGAGGCAAGAACCCTTCATAAATCTCCTGAATCTTCCCATTCAGTAATAAGGATACAATAATCCCCTATTACTAGGGGATGTCAGTAAGACCTCAATTACATTTAATGGGAGCTTTTAAGGTATGTTCTCTTTCCACCATTCCCCTGTATAAATCACATATGAATCCATATTAACTCCATCCCTAACAGCATGCAAACTTTTTAAAATTAACTGGTTGAACTGAATGACCTGCAGTGGTCTACAATACTTTTGTTTAAATCTGATCTACAACTGGAGGAAGATATTTCCCCAAATGCAATCTTTTCAGGGGCTGGAACCAGATGATCTGTAAGGTTTCTTCCAACCTGTGCCACTCTATGATTCCATGAATCTCAAAGTCATCACAGGGCTTCTAAATGTTTTAAGCCCACATCACAGGATCATAGAATCATGTTGTCATACTATCATTTATGTTGGAAAACCTTCAAGATCAAGTCTAAACATCCACCTAACACTACAAGTCCACCAGTCTCTAAGTGCCACATCCACATGTCCCTTAAACACCTCCAGGGACAGCAACTCCACCACCTCAATGGGCAGCCTGTTCCAATGCCTAACCACCCTTTCTGTGATGAAATTCTTCCTGATACCCAATCTACACCTGGTGAAAACTGAGATCATTTCCCTATATCCTATCAGATGTCACCTGAGAATGAATCACAAAATGGTTTGCATTGGAAGAATTGAAAGGGACCTTAAAGATCAATTCTAATGCCTATGCCATGGGCAGGGACACTTTTCACTAGTTGGTTGCCCAAAGCCCTAACCAACCTGGCCTTAAACCTTCCAGGGATGGAGCATCCACATCTTCTCTAGGTAAAGAGTTTGAGCGTCTCACTGTCCTCCAAGTAAAGAATTTCTTCCTAATATCACATCAAAAAAATTCTGTTTTTAGATTAAAAGCATTCCCTCTTCCCTACAATTCTTGACAGAGTCCCTCCCCAGCTTTCCTGGTACTGGAAGCCACTATAAGGTCTCTCTGGTGCCTTCCCTTCTCCAGGCTAAATAACTCTAATTCCCTCACCCTCTCTTTGTAGGAGAGCTGCTCCAGCCCTCTGATCATCCTTGATGCCCTCCTCTGGACTTGGACGGGCCCATGCCTTTTTTATGCTGGGAGCTCTAGATTTGAACACAGTACTCCAGGTCGGTTCTCATGAGAGAGCACAGGATAGGTGGGGAATCACCTTCCTCAGCCTGCTGGCCATGCAGCTTTTGATGCAGCCCAGGATGCAGTTGGCTTTCTGGGCTGCAAGCACACATTGCCAGCTCATGTTCAGCTTCTTATTAACCAGCAACCCCAGGTCCTTCTCAACAGGGCTGCTCTCAACCCATTCTCCACTCAGCCTGGATTTCTGCTTGGGATTGCCCTGGCCCATGTACAGGATCTTGCACTTGGTCTTGCTAAACTTCATAAGGTTCACACAGGCCCACCTCTCAAGCTTGACCAGGTCCCTCTTGATGGCATCCCTTCCCTCCAGTGTCATCTGTTAGTACACTATGTATGCAGCATGTTGAGGGAAGTGAACCTTCCTCTCTACTCAGTGCTGGTGAAGCCACACCTGAAGTTCTGTGTAAAGTTTTGGGTCACCCAATATAAGAGAGACATGGACAAACTGAATGTCCCTCCAATGAAGGACCACAAAGATCCCTAAGGGAATGGAACAAGTCTCCTATGAGGACCAGCTGAGAGAGTTGGGACTGTTTAGCCCAGAGAAGAGAAAGCTTGGGGGTGAGAGGTTCTTACTGATGTATGTAAATATCTACATATCTACAAGAGAGAGTGCAAAGACTGCATAGCCAGGCTGTTTTCAGAGTGCAGGACAGTGCCCAGTGCAGGACAAGAGGCAAAAGACACAAACTGGAACACAGGAGGTACTGTCAGAACATCAGGAAACACTTCTTTACTCTGCAGGTGACAGAGCTCATGTTGCCAAGAGAGGCTGTGGGGTCTCTCACTTTCAAATTATTCAAAAGCTGCCTGGATATGATTTTGGGCAACCTGCTCTGGATGGCTCTGCTTGAGCAGGGGGCATTGGACCAGATGACTTCCAGAAGTCCCTTACAACATAAACCATTCTGTTATTAGGATAGCCAGCAAGACAAAAAAAAAAAAAAAGGAACTGATGAAAAAGAAATGGAGGAATGTTGGAAAAATTCTATTTAGAACTTACTTTATGTCCACAGATGAGTAAGCTTCACAAAATCTAGTAGCCATAAGTTATTTAGTTATCCAAAAAGGGTAGACAACTTGCTAAAGATTCTGCATTCCCTGGTACCTTGTTCAAGGGAGATAAAGAGCTACCTGGAGATGATCCACCGGTGAATTGGTGTATCTGATTTGCACAGAGGCAGAAAGAATAACTGAAGTGTTGAATGAAAATGTTTAGCAGTGAGTCTCCTAACTCCTCACTTGTAACCTCATGCAAGGAACAGATCATAAATTGGTGTGTCGATAGACCACAACTAATTTTTTGTTTGTTTGTCTGTTTATTATTATTATTATTATTATTCTGTTTTCTAACATATGCAACATCTGATTTAACTTTGATACTGTAAATGCAATATTGTTACTGATTTTCCTACCTCTCTTTACATTAGGGAACAAAGATATTAGTTCCAGAGGAACTCCTTGCTGTTTCTTCTTCTAAAGTACCCAAGCATGTCTTTAGGCATATTTTCCATATTTCATGCTTTATTGGCACTTTGCACCATTTTAAATAGATGTGATCTCACAGAATCTGCTGGATTCTAAACCAGATTTTATGATGATTGATGGAAAGGTATCAGGCCAAATTCTCCTATGGACTGTGGTCATCACCATCCAAATCCAAAGCTCAGAATGGAATATGCAGCCCTAGAAAGGTTGATTGAATGCCAGGGAGGTTTACAGGTGGTATTGAATTGGCTTGGAGGTTTTTGTAGGATTCTATTTCTCTGCTGCCTGCAGCAGGAGAAAAAGGGCCAGGTTAAAACTGTCTTTTATCAATCTGTGTGTAAGGGTTTAATTCCTCAGGGCTGAGAGCTGGAATTGGCATTAAGTTGCTCTGAGTGAGTATAGGAAATCAGAACATAACTGAAACAGGAAAAGGATTTGAAGGATAGAAAAAAGGGAAGGGAACAACCACAACCCCAAAACAGTTCCTACTGCATACAATTCAACCCACGCCTATTGTGCTTAGCTCCCTTTTCCCATGCACTTGTTTTTGATCTACAGCGCACGCGACGGTGGTAACTACTAAAACCAAGGAAACATTTGCAAGCTATCAAAGGAGGTGGAGTCACTCGGGCAACTGGAAAGGGAAACTCTGCTATTTCTCAGGATATTTATAGAAGGGTACCCCACTGCCATTTGTGCTTCAGGGAGGTCCTTCCCTTGATTACTGATAGTGTGTACTTTAGCCATGTGTGGTGCAGCAGATTGGGCTCAGCACTGTGAGCCACAGTTCCCCTTTCCCAGAGCTTCCTTTGAACTTTGCAGCCCTACGCAATAAAGTTATGTGTGGTGCGGGGCTGGCCCACCCAGAGAGCAAGATATTTCTTGGAAGCTGTCTTCCACTTCCCTATGGTAAGCTACTGTGAAAAAGCTATGGTAGAGGATCTATGTGTCAACACTGCTTTCCTTCCTCTCCTCGCTCCTGCCTGCCCATTGGAGGCAGACTTGGACTATGCCAGCCTGCATGCTTTGCTCGGTGTTGTCTCCAATTTTGGACCTTTCATTACTGTCCCACTCTGTGTGGACTGTTTGTAAAGCATGATGTGCGCTGACAACATCACATTTGCCCAAAGCTATTGTTTTGGCTTTTATTTTTAATTGCAGTGTTCTGAATAGCTGGCCTTTTTTTTCCTTTTCTTTGATTATGAGAGAAACAGGGCTGTGTTCTGTGTGTTTCATTAGTGACAGTGGCTTTTAAATCTCTACCACATTCTCGAAACAACAATTTGGAAAATTGTTGTCAGGTCCTACTCCCCAACAACAGCTGGTGTATTTTCAAGGACTTTTGGTTTAAGATGAGAGAAGGGGTGGGCACACCAGAAGGGGAGAGCAAGCCCGTCAGCTCTGTTATCCAAACACCCTGTCATTCCCATGATTGATGGGGTCCTTGGCCAAACTCTGGAAGGCTTTCAAACACACTCTGTTCGGGGGTGGTGTGAGTTTCAGAGGGTCATTCTGGCAGGTGTGACTATACACAAATTAAGTGCTAGCTTCCCAAATAAGTACTGACTCCAGGAAGATAACAAGTAAAACTTTCGCAACTTGCTACCCTTGAGCAAAGCAAATTGTCCTAGAGCTCAGAGATATTGAGAAAGGTCTCTGAGAAGTTTGCACTTCGCTATGCACTGAGCATTAAGTTTAGTCATTTAGTACCTCTGCCAACAAATACATGCTCCACACCCAAGACTGTGAATGTACACTTCTATGCCGTGGCTTTAAAAACAACTGTACATTTGAGGTAAGATTTTAGTGTAGTATGCAGGAAAACATCCGTTTACTCAGAAGCATCTTCTAGTAGCAGCTTATCAGCAGGAAAAGGCCTATGATATAGCTATCATTCCACTGAGGAAACAAACAAACAAGCAAATGAATATATATATATATAAAAAAAAAAAAATACAAATGACTTTAAGAGAGTCCCAGACTTGAAGAGATGCAGCCTTATGTCCACAGTTGGTACAAGACAAACATCCGTTTCAATACAAAGCTAAATGCAGATGTGACTGAACTTGAGAATTTCAAATACACTCTCTAAATGGAAAGGACAAATAACTACTTGCACCTTTTAAATTGTACTCTCAATTTCAATGTCCATAAATTAGAAAAACATGTTATTTTAGTGTTTTCTTCTACTGTGAACTGTGACTAAAAGTGTGTATCAGACTATAAATGCAATGCCTGGACACCTGTTTCAATGTCAAGCAAAAGCACTTCCTTCTGCTCCTAGAAACTGAATCACCATCTTTTTTCTTTTAGAAACACTACTTTGCACACACAACACCTTCTACTCAGATTTGCAGAAGTGGGAAAAGTCTCCCTATACCTCTGGGAGACAGAAAAGTGTGAAGTGAGGAAGAGAGAAGGTGTTAGGTTCCTAACAACCAGGGGAAAGTCAGAGCAGATGTAAAGAATCAGTTCCAGTTCATCTCTCTGTTAACGTGTTGCTGTAACTATTAAACCTTTACTCTTCTCATATTAATAGCAGTAATTCAGTGGAGAGTTACTTACCCAGCTAGTGGATCTACTTAGAAATATGCTTTTGTTGTGTTTTCCCAGGGTTTTCTAGAGAACAATAGACTCATAGGTTTTCTTTGGAATTGGCATAGGCAGATTAAAAGAAGAAACCTCAAGTGCTGTGTGATATTCGTGGGTCTATACATTTGGTGGGGCTCTCAGTTTTGCCAGCAGGCAGATGGGTTGAAATCAAAGACTGTATTCAGTCACTGTATGAGCTTTGTGGCTGCTTCCAGATGAAATACTCTGGGAATTTGCTGTTATACTGGAAAATGCTGGAATTAATTTTGCTTTTACAATTGCACTAACCATGGTCAGTTCTTCATCCCCTGTCACCAAAGGACAAGGGAAATTTTATGCCATGGATGAGTCAGATTTGTCATGCGCAAAAATCTTGCTCTTGTCAGATCTTCATAATCAAGCCCATTTCTTGTTAACGTGGATCTGCAGTGTTGTTTCCTCTGTTTCTTTGACTGCCTAGGATCCATGTCTATTTAAAAGTCCCAAATAAGTTGTTGCAGGGGCTCAAACTCCTGCACGTGTCAAAAACTGGAACATTTTAGTACAGCTGACTCAAATTGGATCACTGTGCATGTGCCTCCTTTCTACCCTGGCACATGAATCACTCTCTAAATGAGAACTTTTATTTACCATTATACTATTTTAATGGTATAAAGACAACTGGATGTTTCATTTACAACTGGGTTATGAATCCTGGACTTGAGGAATTCATTCTGGTTTTAATTTCTTGAATACTTTTGTTTTGAATATAATGTCAGTGATTGAAAGCGTATATGGGGTGGGAAGGGAAAGACAGCAGAAGAGTCACCACATTGCATAGCTTGTGAAAGGCTGGAACAAGACGGCTGCTGTTTAACAATGCACATTAGTAAGGCACAGAGCCTGTGTTGGCAACTTTAGGGAGCTTTAAAGTGATGTGAATATAATATGTCCCCAGTGTGAAGCTGCAACGCTCTGCCAGCATCCTGCAATGGCAAAGTACTGCCAAAGGGTAAATGTAGAAAAGTTCCCAATGTCTCATTGAACATAGCGGCTATGAAAATCAGTCATAGAGGATGCTTTATTGTTGCAAATACAGGCACAGTAGGGCTGATGAAGGGAAAGAATTGCTCTCTCCCTCCACTCCTATCCCCATATATGTTTACTGTGTGGTCTCTATGTTCCTTTTACAAATGATGGAGAGAAATCAGCCCACAGAGAACTGATATCAGACTATCCCAGAATCCGCTTAAAGAAAAACACACTGTATATTGATTTGATAGCTGCTGAGTATGAAGACACTCAGAAATGACTAGCTTATTAGCAGATGTCTACTTGTAGACAATATCTGACCGTAGTTAATTAGATTCCACCCAAAATAACTCTGAACTGCAAGGACAACTTTCAGTGTTGCTTCATATATCTCTTGATCTCACCAGGTCTTTTCATAGTGAGAGTCTTTGATGCCAGCATGGCACATTTTAACTTTGTACTGCTTGGGGTCCTTGGACTATAGCTTGTCCATAGCATTGCATGTACAGATACTCAAGTAGCAGAAATTGAATGAAAAAATAGAGATAATAGACATAAACATACATTTTTGTAAAATACACACACACACAAAGGAACATGCATAAATGTGTAGATGAAAACTCAGACTTTTATTCTGAGTTTGGAAAAATGGTTGGAAAAGAGTAGACAGCTGATTAATAATAGGTTGTTTATCCCTTACTAACCCTTATTGGTATTGTTATGTCAGGTAAGACATCACAATATTAGCACTGCATTTTTACACATGGGCCTAGAATGAGAAAGGGATTACAAAAAGCAAGAGCAGATTCACACTGAGTGTCATGTATGTAAAACTAATAAAACTAAAGTGCTGTCTCTTGTCACTTTACATACATGACTACCAAATTTCTGTTAAACTAGTTCCTTATATAGGTCATATTCTTTCCTGAAACAGAATATGGTCTGATCATGAGTTACTATGCCAGAGTTCCTAACGTTGTAATCACTTTTTTATTTGCTGTAAAGCTTTAATTATGCTTTACTCAGTTTGTTAAACAAGCAAAGAAAAGATAGAAATGTGCAAATTTAATTGATTAGATACAAAAAATCTGTTAAGTGGTAGCAGCAGTATGGATATTCTTTTCTTCCTTGTTGGGCAGTTGTCTAATAGATTGCTGTGAAGGGCATTCCCAAATATTGGTTTTGACCTGTGGCAGGAATCCAAACCAAACTTACATGTGTTTCTAGTAATTGAATAGTACAGTGATTACTAAAATAAGGGAAATAAGTTACCTAAACTTGTTATGCACTTCTAAACTGTGCTGAAGCATGCAGGAGATGATGGGAAAGCCTCCATTAATTTCTCTTCTCACCCAGTTTCACTCTTTTCATTTGTGCAGGCTCTTGGTGTACTGGGGTTTTGGGGTTCTGTTGTGTTCTTGTTGGTTTACTTGTTTGTTTTGATTTTATTTGTTTATTGGCAAAAGGGAATGTTATATTAGTGTCTTTATTCACCCTAGTGAAGGTGGAAGGGGAGGTAAAGCAACTAACAGTTTCTGAAGAGGAAATCCTACAGAGATTTAACTACAGAAATAATGAAGTTAGATGGACAGCATTCCCATAGTAGCCCAGAGTATCTGAGCCTTAAGAAAAGATGCGAGGAGCAAAGGGGACATAGAGGAAGGAAAACATGCAAGCTGGGGAAATGTGGGTAAATGGGCTGTTTGGAAGGTTGTTACTTCAAAATGACCTCATTACTATGCTTCAAAGAACAATTCGGTATTACTATTAAAAGAAAGGAATTAGAACAGTCAAAGAGCAATAAATTAGAGTGAGAGCAGTTCTTCTTGATCTTATTCCTGTTATCTCTACTTCTGTGAAAATACCTACTTTCTGGTTTATTTAAATATGAATGTCTACCTTCAAAAGCAAGTAACAATGACTTTGCTCATATGCCTAGGCAGAGACTTTAATAGATGATTTAATGATTTATGTGGCTCTAGTGAAATCTGTTATTGTTTAGATCCCATATAAACAAAAAGCATTGCTATCACCTGTCATAATACCCTATATTGTTGTAGGTTAAGATAAAAGTCCGTTAGAGCGATTGACTGACTCACTGCAAGAATTCAAAGGCTGTTTATCTCGATTAGTTAAAGACCTGTAATTACAGCAGTTTGACCTCAAGGAAGGTAATTACTCCACAAAAGCTCTCTACAGGAAACCAGACATTAGTTTTGGCTAATTAGCTTGACATTCACAAGCTGCCCGTATCAGAATGCAGATGGTTTGGCAACACCAGCATAAAACAGCATCTACAAATGCTGCAGGAGCTCCCTCCAGAAAAGCAACTGCCTGTCAATGGCGGCTAAGAGTGAAATGATTTTCTTGATGGCTTTTATAACTCGCTTTAAGAAAAATCCCTTTCCCAGAGACAATTTCCCATGGAGAAAGATAGAAGAAGTGGATGGCAGCCTGGGAGACTGACTCAATTTATTATGGGAAAAAGTAGACAGGGCTGTTCTGTAAGCTTTTCTGTTATTCCTGGTCCTTCTGACAGTGATTAGTCTTCTCGTGCCTATTGGCACATTCTTCAATCCTGCCTCTTCGCAGCGTCTATAGGGTTTATATTTAGGATGCAGTAGGCTCCCTACATATGGTCCAAATACATCTGAGCAACAAAGAAAAAAATGGCGTTTAATTTATGCTAGAAGTTGCATCATTTGCACACAAAATAAAACAGAGTTTTGGTTTGGATTTACAGTTCCAACATCCATAGGCATCTAAATAATGATTCAATTAGCCCTGTGGAGTTGTTTTAACATATACTCAGCATGTAGCTCAAAATAAGCTCTCTGTAGAGTTTACACTTTTTAAGAAAAGAGAATTTAGTGTTTATTTATTTAGTATACTTTCCAAATGACAACCAAATTTTAACCTATATTTGATCTTTCTTTTTAAACTCAGTTTCATACTGTGCATCGTACGTGATGTCACTTGGATGAGCGTCATATAATGAGAGGAAAAAATGTGATTTAGCAGTATGGCAATGCATGGTGTGCCTAGATACTGAAATGCCAAACTACCTTGTATTTCTCTAATAACAACTATGAAACAGGGGGTACATCTGTTACAAATTAGTATTTCCATAAATGATCAGCCTGAGAATTTGGGTGGTAGCCCAATAATGCACGTCAGCAACCAAAATGCCTTTACCCTGCTCTGAAGGTATGATCTTAAGAGACAATAGAATTGCTTATTCCTCTGCATACTTTGGTGTTCCACCACACTGCTGAGATGTCAGCGGCAAAACATCCCACCAAGAAGGGCTGGCATGACTCAAGCAGTTTGCTATTTTCTTATTAATGATAGATTCTGATCTGTATGGATCAAACAGCAGTTTTGCCCAGGCCTAAGATCCCAAATAAGTGAGGTCTCTTACATGCCTCTAGCCTACTTCGTAATATCTTTGTGAAGCTAGACCTCATCTTCATACATCTCTGCTCTGAAGGTTGCATTCAAGACGCAAATGGTCTGGTGAAAACAGAACCACCAGTTTCATACTGAAATCTGGTAAAATTACTCTCGGAACCTCAGTGGAAAAAGTGCATGAGAAGACCTAAACTTGAACTTGTCCTAAACCAACTATTCTTCTTCGCACATTTACACCTGTGTCATTAGGATCAGGTCTTCTATCAAAATTGTTGTATATTACCAGTGAAAGAGCAGACCCTTGGAAAATTCATTTGCACACTTCTGTTTAAGGTTTGTTACAGCCAAGAATTATTTATCTGCTAATTTTAAAAATGCTCAAATTACTTACAATATTTCATATTAAAAATTATAATAATTTTAGAGGGTCTTACTAATAATAATATATGCACAGAAATCTGAGGCATATTAAGACATTCTCACAGAATGGATAAACTTATAAAATGGTAGAGATCCTGTTGAGAAACAAAATAATTACTACACATAACTAATAGAGACACACCTTTTCCTTTGTTTGTATTAAAAGCATTTTATTGAATGTCAAAACTTAGTATTTTTATTATTTACATTATTTATTTATTATTTTATTATCTTAAATGCAATTTTTAAAGCAAAATGTTACAGTGTTACATCATTTTATTCTTCCCACCACATGTATTTTTTGTGAAGGGAGACATGTTTTGTAAATGAAGAAACTATCCAAGAGAAAGATGAGCCAAAAAAAGTGGTGAAATATTAAAGTGTTAGTAAATGAGTGTTCATGGCTGTTGCTGGGCAACGTTCCCTCCTGCTTCCTCTGTCAGTGTATGAACATTATAGTGTTTAGCTTTCCTTCAGCTAAACCACCACTATGACTTCTGCAATTGTCCATAAATTCAATAGAAGAAAGGACTAGATTATCTTGCAACTTTTATGAGATACAGATGAAAAAGGCAACAGGGAAGAAGAAATACCCCCTGTGGAGTTAAATATGTTCTGTAGTCCTTTCTTTTAACTAACTTTTTTCCTCTCTGCAAGATGTGATATGGATGAAGAATGCTGAAGTAAATATTAACAAATGTACTTCTTCTGTGTTTATTTGACATTCACTTATTTTCCAGTCTCAACACAAGCAAAGTTTTATTTCTTAAATAACAGAGTAATATCTACATCAGTTAAGTGTTTAAGTGTTGTTTGAATATTCTTTAAAAAAAAAAAAAAAAAAAAAAAAAAAAAAAAAAAAAAAGGAAAGGAA
>CM021797.1:44046371-44069506 GCA_011076525.1 Nettapus auritus
TTTCTCTCTTTCTCTTTCTTTCTCTCTTTCTCTCTTTCTCTCTTTCTTTCTCTCTTTCTCTCTTCCTCTCTTTCTTTCTTTCTTTCTTTCTTTCTTTCTTTCTTTCTTTCTTTCTTTCTTTCCTTCTTTCTTTCTTTCCTTCTTTCCTTCTTTCCTTCTTTCTCTCTTTCTCTCTTTCTTTCTTTTTCTCTCTTTCTTTCCCTCTTTCTGTCTCTCTTTGACTATTTTCATGCCTTCTGTCAGGTAAAGATATAGCAGCACAGCTCCTTTTTGGGAAGAAATCTGAACGCAAAACCAACTCTTACTGTGAACTCCAGAGTTGCAGAGGAAGTTCTTGTCAGTTCCTTGATACGAGAGTTACAGAGCAGACACAGTGCTGCAGCACTTAGCAGGGCAGGGTTTCCATCCCATTTTACATCTGTCTTCTAAGTAATCTCCTCTCAGCATCCAGGAGAGATAGGACACAAATGGGTCCTATACCAAGAGAGATTCATACCTCATTTTAAGAAAGCATTTCTTATAGTAAGTTTGTCTCCGGCATGGATCATCAGGCAAGTCCAGGAATTCCTGGCACTGAAGGGTTTTAAGAAGTGTTTTAGGCAAATATCAGTCAGGAGTAACATAACTCTGAGATATTTGGGCCTTACCAAACCCTGCTGCCAACTACTAAGCTTTTCAAAAATAAGACGAGTAAAAATCTCCTTTACTCTGTACAACTCGGTCGTGAGAGACTAGAGGTGTGGGTGAGGAAGAGTTACTTCCAGTCACCAGACAAAAGGTCTGTTCGGCCTGGTGCCAGCCTGCTGCACGGTGAGAGTGTGGGGACACCGCTGCAACCCGGGCAGCATCGAGGGAGCCAGCCCTGATGGTGCCCCCCTGCTGTAACTGATGCATGTAGGTACTTCTAAGTAACAAAAAGGTATCTTCCCTGCTATGCCTGACCAGCCTGACATGTTTCCTGACCAGCCTTCATCTAGACAGCCCCTCACCTCCTTAACAGCCTGTTGGGCCTGGGCTTGACCCTACTACCCTCAGGAGAAGGCAGAGAGATGGATGGACAGCCTGGGGGTGCCCACCTCAGTCCAAAGGCATTTGTTCAAGGGAAGCTTGCAGCTGGCATATTAGGCTCTCCCTATCTCCAAGGCTATGTCGTGGGTTCTTCATGCAAGAAAATTGCTGTTGCAGGTGGAGAGCATTTTTGGTGTCATGATGGGAAGAGAAAGTGCATTGCATGCTTCCATACTGAAGGACAGGCTATGTCCTGAGAAAGCAAGTGTTGGCACCTTCCTGACAAAACAGCCTCAGAAATATAAAAGTTGTTTCAAAACTACACAGGCAGTGTCTGGTCAAAGAGCTGCCGAAGAAGTGACAGGTGTTTGTTCTCATGGGCCCTCTTCATGTCACAGCTTGTCTGAATATTAAAAGGGATCGTTTGTGTGTGCAGGGGTAAAGAAGGGTCAGGGTCACATTGTTCTTTGCTCTCTTTGTTCTGTTAGAACAAAGCAAGGAGTCAAACTTGAATCCACAGAGTGGAGGGGCAGCCAAACAGCCTGCTTGGGAACCTGTTTGCATTTGTAACTAGCACAGTGTTAATTAAATTGAAATGGATTCACAGACATACTTTCTGTGCTGGTTTGCTTTTCTATAAAACTTTGTTTCAGGGTTAGGAGGGAAAGAGGAGAGACATTCCTTTTGTGTGCCTGTGTGACAATTTAAGCACAGTTACTTAACACTCCAGCCTCCTCTGCATGCATGGTGCAAATCACAAAAAGATCATTGACAGCCCAGAATATCATATCATGATACTTCTGATAGTAGCCTCCTGTGTTGCTTTGCTTTTTCATTCAAAATAGTATAAGTAAAATAAAGTATTTACTCTGTCGGTACAATTTGGGGTTTAGCTAAATGAAAATGATTATTCCAACAAACAGCAGCTCCAAAATTCAGCTGGGATTAAATTACATGTTATCTCATTAGTATTCAACATCACTACTGCAGCCTTCAATTGCAGCTTTGCCCTATTAAGTGTCTGTGTGAACACAGCCTTGAACAGTCTCTGTGTTTCGAAACCACTCTATATCAAGTTTGTTCAGTGATATCCACAGAGAATAGGCTTTCTGCCTGGTGCCCCACTGCCAGTCTGTGCTTCCCAGGCCAGGGGATACAAGCAGTACATTTGACTTGGATCTGTGAGACACACAGTATGCACTTTCTGTTCTACGGTCATTCTCCAGAGCAGAGCTGTACCTGACAGAAAAACACTATATTTACTGAAAAAATAGCAAAGGGAAAAGATAAGAAGGAAAAGAAATAAAAGAGAAAAGAAATGCATTGCTCAAATAGGGAGCAAGAGGACATTTAGATAGGCCATGAAATGGCTAGCACTGCGGTGTTTCTAATAACTTGTGTGGTTTGGCTGTGAGGAAAGCCATATAGACAGATGTAGGACTTATCCTTCTCCAAACTGTCCACAGCCAATGCCTGGGTTCCCAGTGAGTAGGCTGGAATAGCTAGCTCTGGGGCCACCATCCTGCCTGTCACAAAAGTAAGATGCTGTGGACCACCTAGGTCACTCTATAGCTCCCTCTGCACCTTGAGCTGCAGGATCTGGCCTCAGGGAAGGGACAGGGGCCTCTGCCTCCTGGTGAGCTATCAAATCAGAGTGAGGAAAGGGATGTTTCCATGCTTGATCAGGAGAAGAAGTCCCAATTCCCACCAAGACAGGAACTTGGCATGGGACCAGAAGCCCTCAAGACTTCCACAGTCAGGATGTCACTACTGGGAATAGCAGTATCTCCCTGCTCTGAAGGGGGTGAGGAGCAAGTGGATGAACCACCCGCTCTACCCTGCTATTCCCAGGCTGACTGTCAGCTGAAGTACAGAACAGGAAACAATCAAAAGGAAGGACTGTAGATGCCTTAACACCAAATCAATGAGTTGCATCTTGCTATGAGAGGGATGTTTATTCCAGTGATTCATAGTCAGAGCTGTGGAAGCTTGACTCCAAGAGACATCATGATTCCAAAGAGTGCTTTGGACCATATTATTTTATATTCTTTCACTTACTTACTCTCCTTCATTTATTCCAGTAGTGGATTAACCGACTACCTGTGGACTTTTTTTGTGCCTGAGGAAACCTGAGAGTTGAGATTTACTTTGTGCCTTCCATTAGAGTTCTACATTGAATTTTGTCCATGTGTGGATCCCTTTTTTGTTCATTTGTTTGCTTGTTTGTTTGTTTCAAAGTGAATGCAATCAAGGTGAAAGTTGTGGGAAAGTAAAGAACTTAAGTGGAAGGGTAAAATATGTCTTATTCAAAGGCATATTCCTAAAGGCAATGTTTATGTTGCAGATTGATTGTTTCTTTTTTTCTTTTTTTTATTTTTGTAAGAGTTTCAGCTTCAGACTGATAGAGCTCACTTGATACCAAACACAACTGAACTCAGGTGAAACCCATGTCTAAGAATCTACCTCTACATTTTGGATCATGGGCCTTTTGGGAACTGGGGATTCATGTGGTATGTTGAGGCATAGTGTCATTTGCAAGGGCCTGGGTCTTAGAGAGGAAACTTCCAGTAACCTGCTTGTGCTTGTTCTTCTGAAAAATTCAAGGGGCTGAGCCTTTTGAGCCTGTGGGCTTAGCTTTGTTGCCCTGCTCTATTGGAGAGAGGTGCTGATCACTGTGAGAGATGTCTTTTTCAGTTTATTAACAAAAAATTGTATTGTGAGTCGAGGGAAAGCAATGAACCACCACTATCACTTCTTGTGGTTATTTCGTATTTTATGACATCTTCACTTCTGGAAGCTAGTTTTGCTAGGCACCCAACAAAACTGTTCAGTTTAGCCTTGGTCTTCACCTGCATGATATATCTGGTGACAGACTCTATCTATAACTTCTTCCCATTGTGGTTGAAGTTCATCAACCCACTCTCAAAATAGGTGAATATGTCTGGGAGGGGACATGACGGAGCAAAACCTCGTGATCCCTGATACCTTTCAGTATTTTTCCCTTAATAAACTCTGTGCAATGCATAAATTCCTTCAGAGCAGTGTTTCAGCAAGAAACTCTGTTCCCAGGTAGCAGGTAGGTGCAAAGACCAATGGGTGAAGAAGTTATCCAATTTGTTAAATCACTGGCACTTTGTAGATCCTGTTAGCTTTCCCAGGCTCTCAGTATAGGTAGTGGAGAGGGGGAGAAGAGAAGGAGAGAGGGAGAAAATCACAGAGATGGTCAGTTTGAAGACGAGTTACTGGAAGCTGATTTTTTCTCACTGACTACTTATGGAGTTAAGGGTGGCTAGTCAGCCAATTTAGTTACTTTGGTGTCTACATTTGGGTGAAGAGAATATCCATGGATTTGTCAAATAAAAGTACATGAAAAACCATGTGCTGTTCCAGCTGATATAAAAAATTCCTATTAGCTCTGTTGTGTCACACATTGTTTTTCCTGATGCAGCTTAACATTGACAGAGGGAAATGAGGCAGAGGGGATGCAGTAAAACAGAAAATAAACTGTTTTGTACTCATATTTGTGTACCCTTGACAAAACAGGTGCAGATTCATGATTTTGCATCTCAATTCTGCACAAACATGACCTCTAGTCCAGGAAGGAGGCAGGCTGACAACAGAACTTCAGATAATATTCTTCCAGTTTTGCTGATGTTGACCACTGACTTGGACCATGAAAGGTTCATTTGGAAAAACAAAACAAAACAAACAAACAAACAAAACAAAACAAAACAAAACAAAACAAAACAAAACAAAAAAAAAAAAAAGGAAAACCAAAGCATCCCATGATGGCTGTTTCCCAGAATCTTCTTTTCAAAAGAGATAGGAAAGATAGTTTCAAAATCACCTCCACCATGGACTTCCTGTCGGAAGGCTGAGTGCTGACAGGATGTTGGGGCCCCTAATGACACCATTTGGTCACCGATTATTTGTAGATTGTGACTTAGTGGGTGGCATTGGAGTTCTCTGTGAACTTTTTCATCTTGTTGTTGCTTTTGGCTGTTGTTTTTTTTTTTCCACCGTTCCCCAGAGTGGCCGGGAAAGGGTGGTGGTGGGAGAACGCAGCATTCACAGCTAGCCTGAGACACCAGTCAGTTTATTTACTTAAACAACAAACATCCAGCGTGCCAGGAGTGCAGTGACAGAGGGCAGTTCCTGAATGGGATGAGACAGTGTGTCTTCTAAAGCGCCCACCCACGTTGCCTGAAAGGGTTTAACAGTGCTGACTCCTTGTGAGGAAATGAGAGCTTGTGTGCTCAGAAACGTCACAGGCAACCCAACAATGTGTGTGATGTGAGGATCTCACAAGCTGTTTGCAAATGGCCAGAGGCAAAACTCTGTTTATTTTCCCTTTATTTCCTTCACCCCTCTGTCCCCCGCCCCTCAGCCCCCTTTTGGGGTCTGTCATTCTTCTCACCATCCTGTGTGCAGCTGGCATTAAGCAGCAGAGCTCATTCTTCATCAGATGGAGGGAGAAGGGGGTTATATAAACAAACAGAACAACAAGAACATTTCTAGGAGCAACATCAAACCTGACCTTTTGTTTTATGGCAAAAAGTAACAAAGATGTTCTTGGGAAAACAGCTTAGCTGGGAGGGGAATAAACACGAACCCTTGAACTGTTGTGCCTGCATGGAGCTGACCAAGCAGTGCTTTGCTTTCTTACCAGGGCTCTGAACTCTGCTGGACTATAAAAATGTACATTGCTGTCGTCGTTCTGTGAAGGCTGGTAACCTCAGAACCCAGCTGAAATGAAGCAAAACAAACCTTTTACTATCTGCTGTTTTTTCTAGCAAGCCTCGAACTGGATTTCTGCTGACAGCTCCTCAGCGTGGCAACGTGTGACACCAGTGCTCTGTGATCTCTGCTGCTCGCCTGCTGAGTATCCAGATTGAAGCAAAGGTGTTGACTTTGACCTACAAAGCCCTGAATGGCTTCAGACTTTCTCCTTCTGCTAGCTGTGACCTGCAGAGTTGCCCCAGATGCTGTGTTTAAAAGAAGACAGAGGGGAGAGTGCTTTCTCACCACGGATCCCTAATGGATAGCTTCAGTTCCTCTGTGCCCACTCCAAAATATTCCCCTGATCTCCAGGCATGCTGGGAAAGAGAAAGCCATTTATTTCCTCTGGGTCCTGTCACGAGTCTGAGGTGTGCTTGAAAGAGGACTGGGGAACCAGGGAATTTAGTCCTGGGTCTTCTAGGCACCAGCTCAGCAGATCTGTTAGAGAGGTTTTTAACCACTTGGGCATTGGCAATGCAATACCAAATGCAATTCAATTTCAGGTGCCTCAGAAACAGGGAATGAAATTAATTTCATATGAGATTAGGTGCATTAAATTTAGACATCAGTATTTATTTTCTAACTCATGAGTACTTATCATTTAATACTGCTGCATTTGGACATGAGTTGAGATAACTACCAGATGGGGCTTCATCAGCAGTCATGCAGAGGAATTTTTTTGACCTATCTAGACATCTTGTCATGGGATGAGAGGAGCCATGCCCTAGAGCTTCCTTTTTCTCTTTGCTATTTACAGAAAGTGTCAGTGAAAATTGGAATGCGTTTGAAATGGAATTATCTAAATAAACTTGAAGAGAGAAATCTCAGGAAGCAGGTCACATCAAAATGATATATTTTTTTTTATTTTTTACTAATTTATTTTAGATAAAATACCTTTCTATTGCTCTTATTCTTTATTAAAAGGTTAATGGTTTCTTACCAACACTGTGATCTTTTCATCCTCAACTGTTGAGATCAATGGCAATGGTTACAAGGCACTTAAATAGCTTTCTGCATCTGAGCTTTACTACCCTAGGTACAGTCTATCTAATCCACTGCTCAGCCTTGGTGTTTTACAAAACCACACACAGTCATCCCCTTCTCTTCCTTATTCTTGTGAGGGGTGGACAAACTAAGTCTTGTACTCAAAGCACATATCCTTGGGTGGTTTTGAAATCTACTGGAGCAGAAGCAGCACCCACTTGCATCCTGTATTGTCAGGGGAGCAGTGAAAATGAGTTCTGAATGTGGCATTGAAGCACAACTAACCAGCCTTCTCTGAGAAGGGCACTCCTTGCTTCGCTTTCCCACAAAACACTGCAGCAAGCTAGTAAATACTGAGTATATATGTGGTGAGCTTCACAGGTTATTCTTATAATGTGAACTTTCACAGTTTAACAGGGGGGTGCTGGCCTACAGAGAATGATGTATTTGGAGCCAGGAAGGTGCACATATTTCTTTACACATGAGGACCACACCTCTAAAAGAAAGAAATTGAACCATTTGATTGAATTGAAAAGTTCCAGAAGAGTGGAGAGCAAGAACTGATTATCTTCCCTCTGCCCAGGCCATGAAATCATGTAGAAATATGATTATTGATAAAATAGACCTATTTACCTCAGATGTATTGCTGTCTGCCTGAGAGCAGTTCAGTTCTACTGTTTCACAGTATCAAGCAGGAAGAGGTGAATCTGTATGGGTCCTCTCCAGACACTAGGAGGGCTCCCTCCACCACAGGGAGCCATGGCATGAAGAAGATATGGAGAGTCTCATACCTCTATGGAGTAGTCCAGCAAAAGTATATAAAGTAGTATATAAAAGTAGTCCAGCTGAAAGTATATAAATACCAACACTTACACACACAGGTTAACCACGCACTTACAGAAGTATAGTGGGCAAATACAGTTGATAAAAAAAGGCGCTCTACTATTTCTTGCATGTGTCTCTAGATTGTTACCTTCTGACAAGTGGTGCCTGTATTTGATGTCAGCTGTCTCACCCCTTCTCTAGTCTCCAGGCTGGCCATATGTATAACTCAAGTGTCTGCCTGAAAGATGTAACCCTGCATCCATTCCTGCAAATAGCTTATAGGCCTATCTCCTAATAACACATTTTGAGCCTTGTGCCACTACTCCAGTCTGTGTCTCTTCAGTCACTGCTTGCTGAGCATGGATACTGACTGACACAAAGTCAGTGAAAAAACAAGCTACTGATACATGCTCACCTGGCAGGAGGGGGAAGAAAACCTACAGCAATGACCAATTGGCATTTATAAATGTTGCTACCTTGTTTTGGATCCCTGGAAAAGATCTGCACTGAGTATTGCACCATGCAGACAGTCTTAATGGTCAGATGCTTAACTACAGTAAAGAAGCACTCCTGTGTTTTGTTAATGAATCACAGCACAATCCTTTCATGTCATAATTTTAATCTGAGTATCAGACTATCCCTGGGGAAGGGAAGAGAGACTAGTCTATATTTTTAAACAGACATTTTTACTGGTCTGTACCCAAGGGAGAAGACGCTTGTATTACCTGACAAGTAATGATTGAATCTGAGCAATTAGCTTTTGCTCTCTTGTTGACAAATTTTGGCTCATTACAAAGTGATGATTCACTTTTTTACTATTATAAAAAAAAAAAAAAAAAAAAAAAAAAACCTAGCCTCAAATGAAAAACAAACTTCTAAGTTAGTACAGCCAGTGGAACACATTTTACTTGGGCCAAGAGCATGAACACTTTATCAATATCTGTCCCAAGGAAGAAAGAGGTGCAAAACCAACACTCAAACTTTGAACTCCAGTAAGATATTGCCTTCTGCCCACACCGTGATCATATATCCAGGAGTGACAGAGCACTCTAGAAAGTGTTATTTGCAAACAAGCATGTGTCTCCAAACTATCACAGCACGCTTGTTAGTGCAGCTCCAGCAGTGGACTTCTGCCGACAGTGTTTTGACTGCTGTGCTTCTCTGGATTTGTCAGATAGCATGAGATCCAAAGTATCCAACCCAGACTACTTGTTTTGGAGGTAGAGTGGAAAATCTGACTAAGAAACAGTAGAGCAGATACAGACATAGATGATGAACAGCTCTCCTATGTAATAAAAAGACACTTAATGCCTTAATCCTAAACTATTTAGAACAAAATGAAGCTACATCATATTAATACACAAACTGCCACGCAAGCATGAGAGTATGTGATTGTAAAAATGAGCTGTCAGCTCCCATTCTGAAGACTTTAATGTTGTGGAAAGTCTTCTGAAATCTATGTGGAATGCAGATAAATTCCAATTGTCCAAGTAGCTCCAGGACAAAACAAGGGCCGATTTCAATAAATTCAAATACTGAGTGATTTTTAGAACTGAAGGACATGTATGATATCGGGGTAATCTGAAATTTGGTTGCATTTAATCTGAAACATCTGAGCTGACCACAATGCTGTACTATTGATATCTCTATTATGGATTCACAGTCTTATCAAGTGAGGTTTTTTTAATTTTTATTTTTTTTTCTGGGCTCCTACAGTCAGAGCCCCACCCCAGCTATCTGCCAAACTAGAAAACAGTTGTTTTCTGCTAAAAGATCTGCCAAACATACCTTGCCATTCTGTATTGCAAATTTTTGGCAGAGACTGGTCATCATCAGCTTTGCTAAAGTTCTCGGCAATTTCAACACGTGCAAAAACTCTCCAAATGGGGAAACAGAGTTTTGAAAGTGATACAGGATTTTTTGTGGAGAATCATATTGCCTCGGCAACATAGAAAGTCAAAATTAATGGTAATAATGGTTTCTCATGGCCTTAAAATCCTTCATATAAATCTAGAAATAAATGCAGATAAAGAGAGGAGATATTTTTAGTGAAGCTATTTTTTGCTAATGTGTACTTTTTAACATGTAAAACAAAATTCACCTTGAACTCATTAAGCTCTTTTGGCCACAGAGAGGAAAACACAAATCCTTTTAGATGTTCCAAATCAAAATTCAAAAAGCTTGTTTTGTCATTTTGAATGAACATTCTGTTTAGAAATTTAGATAATTTATAAGACAGAAATATTTCTGAATTAAATTTTACATTTTAGGGTTAAGCAAAATGCCTTGTCCATTCTCTTCTACAATTTCCCTGTCTGATTGTTGAATGCCCAGCTGATGCTACAGGTGGACTACAGGAAAATGCAGTTTTTTAATGAAATCCTAAATTTGTTTTCAAGAACAAATCTTGCCAGAACACAGCAGTACAGAGGAATGTGTATGCAGCAGTGTGCCAGTGAATATCTGATAGCACTTAGTAAGAGACGAGACAAATGTACAGTACCCAATCCACTACACACACATTTTCATGTGAGAAAGCAAGGCTACTGGTGAGATTAGACTGCATGAAATGGACATAAATTTAATCTCAAATATATTTCTACTTTACTGATCCTCTTACAGAGGATAACAGGATTGAAAATATAAGCATTTATTTATTTATTTATTTATGTCTTTTCTGAAGAAAAATCATGGGAGCATACAACTTCTGCAGAAAATCTTGGCCTACATTTTTTGAATTCAGCATGGTTTCCATTAGATAAATAAATAATACTGACACTAGTCATCATAAGGGACTGTAAATCACTTGTCTGCTTCAGGAAGCTCAGATAGTCCTCTTTTAAATTGCTACCCTATGGAGAGACTATTTACAGCCTTAGCAAGTGGGACTCCTGTATACATCCCAATGAAAAAAAAAATATATATAAGCAATGCCTCCCCCACACACATGCCATTTAAAAATTAATCTCTTCTGTGTCCTGTCTGATAGGCACAATAATGGAAGTCAGTGAAAAACACGACAAAATTGCACATAGATAGACAGACCCACAACAGAGCACGTTGAACAGCTGCTAAACCTATAGAAGTCGCACTGCTTCCTGCACTGATTGTTTGAGGATCTGAGCTTATTGAAGCCAGGGTGATTTGGAACTGCTTAGAGAGGAACTACAGACTGAAGAGCCCTTTTGTATGGAAAACTATTGTTCGGTAAAATTTTATGACTTCACAGCTTTTTAACAGGAGGAATTTTAACAAGGAAAGTTTCCTTCAAAACTTTCTTTATGGAGTGGGTGAGCTGAGTTCCCCATTTCTCCACAGATTAAGCTGTGTTCTAAGGAGCTTTCTCAACTTCCACCCACTGGGAAAAAAAAAAAAAAAAAAAAAAAAAAAAAAAAAAAAAGCACAACTCTTGTTTAGCAGTGCAAATCCCATATTTGTGAATCAATCCCCCAACCTGAAAAAAAATGCAGAAACATTTTTCAGCATAGTTTTTGTTAATATTGTAATGCTTTTTAGAGGAGCTGCTGGTGGTGACCAGGATATCTTCTCTGCTCAGCAGTTAAAATAGCAGGAATCCCCTCCCTGCTGCCCTGGACATCTGCCAACAAGAAAGACTTCAAAGTCCTTTTCACCACAGTGTCACTGCAACAGAGGGGCAGTATGGACAACTAAATCTTTCACTGCCACATTACATTGCCTGGGGTCTTGTACTGCGTGGCTTTCAGTGATCCAGAGATAAAGGATCTTTCACCAGATGCAAAAGGTGAGGAGACTTGGGCTACCAAAACACGTTGTTAAATACACTCTGGGTGCCTCTGTGCTGTTGTGACTCATCCTCTTGCTGTGGGATGGGGGCTATGCTCTTGTTTGTAGTGGGCATTCCTTCAGTGGCATGTCCCTGTGGTGCAATCCAACAGTGATAGCAGTCAACATCATGTGCCTAGCAGCAGCCATTCAGCATGCTGAATGCTGAAGTGTTAGCCCTGGAACTCCTGGAAGGAGAAACAGATACCAAAATATGTAGATATCAAAAGCACCCTCATTACATTCCAAAGTCATATTAAAACCCACTGTAATCCTCCTTGCCAGGACCTTTCTGCCAGACTACCACTTTATAACCCACGGTCATAAATCTGAAGAACTGCGTTTCACCTCACGTTAGATTTTAAATACCTTTTCTAAAAATCTGTACTGTGTCAGGACCTATACCAGACATCATCTGATGAGCAACCAGTCAGTGCAAATTTTTAATATACCTTCAAAATGTGTATCTAAATGGGGGGCAAAAGATTTTTCTTCTTCTACAAACATAAATATATTGTGACCTACCATGATCAAAGAGCACGTATTTTTCTTAATGCTGTCCTTCCTCCCCTGACACCAGAGACAGTATTTTCCTAATCAGATGTCTTATACACATCACTCTGTTTTTTCCCCTAAAGGCAAGAAAACTTCAAGTCAGTTAGCATAAGCCAAGGTCAAAAAGCAGTGGATAGGAGCAGACTGAACAAAGTGAAGACCCTTTTTCAATATATCTTAATATCCTAGAGCTTCACGCTTTGTAAATTGCATCATAGTGGGATTTATTCTCCCCATTTTTTCCAGTGTTTGGACTTGATAGGAAAGGCTAATGGTCTCAAAAGAAAAGAAAGCTGCATCTTGAAAGGCAACAATTGCTCCCTATGTGGTAGTGAACTCCCACAACTACAAATTGATGTCAGTGCACCACACAGCCAGTGGGGGGGATGGGGGTGCAGCAGAAACACACCCCTGGGACAAATGGCATTTATCCATCATTTTGCTAGAGAAGCACCACACAGAAAGTTGTGCCAACTGAGCAATGAAATGGCAGGTCTACTAACACTCTATTGGCTTTTTGTTTTGTTTTGGTATATCTTGCACATACTTAGAAAGCACAGTGGAAAAAAAATACTTAAAAACAACAGCTTATTTCTCTTCCCTGTTGTCTGGCACCCTGTGCACTGCCAGCAGAGTGGAAACCCTGGAGGAAACCACCTGCAGCTCCCTGTGCTGTGGCCGTGCTGTCTGGGGAGGCTCCTCAGCCCTGCTGCATGGGGAGCAGGGGCAGCTACAGCAGCTTCCCCGTACACTTGCACCAGACCTGCAGCTGCAGCTCGAGTTGTTCTGAATGCTGGGTTTGATAAGCACCGCCGTGGTTACTGCGCTCTATGTGTGGTCTTGGAGGGAAGAGGCTCTTCTCTGGGAGACAGCAGCACAAGTGCTGGGCTCTTCTAACAAAACAACTCAGGGCTGCTGTCGTGTTGTCTCATTATTGCAAGGGGGGGAGCAGCCTCATTTGGGCCAGTGCTGCCTTTATTCTCGCCAGAATTTTACTTAAAGAACCTTTCTCCCCTTACGAAGTCTGTGCCGTGACAGCCTTTAAGAATGGGTATGAGTTTTATGACTTAAAGAGTGCCAGGAATGTGAATGGTGCCACAGAAATAAAAGAGTGATGTGGTCCCGGCTACTTATTGCCAAATTACAGGGTATGGTTACAGTCAAAGCAACAAAGATCTGGGTTCCAAAGATCAGAAACCCAACTGGTTCTTTAATATTGCTGTCTCTGAGCTCAAGGCGTATTTTACATTTACTCATCAGCCTCTCTTTATTTTCTTATAGCAGAGTAAAATAATTGTCATGCTTCTGAAACCTCACAGGCCAACATTGTACTTCTAAAGGAAATTATGGGAGAAAGGCAAATGGGATATTTAAGAATTGCAGTGCCATTATGACCAGGTGCATGAGAATATTTATTACTTTATAACAGCTGAAAATAATTTGTGAATATGCAAGATGTGTACATGAATAATTTTGTGTCTGCTTAGCAATAAAAACCAAACAGCATTATAAATGACCTGACAGTCTCAGAGCATTCACTTCATGCATGTGTGTGTGCGGGGGAGACATGACATATGTTTCACACATACTTTATTCCTGTGAATGCTAAAAGGTCTAGTCCCCCAGCAACACGTGCCTATATGCATGTTCAGACGTGGAAAAGAGTTTGCATGGCCCTGAGACTGCTTGGGCTTAGCCAGGTGTTACACTTGACCTCCAGGCTGAGGTGCAGGTTTCCCTACATCAACGCGATGTGTGGTGCTGCTGGACCCAGCAGGACAGTCACACAGCTGGGGAAAAGAAACTCCCTGCATCCCAACACCCAGGAAAACTCTGACTCCCTCCATGGTCATCAGAGAAAGTACTTTTTGAGAGGGACATAAACTGGATCCCAATACTGCATACACAATCTCTCCCTCTATGTCTCTCTCTCCAGCTGTGCCCAGCCAGTTCAGATTGATCTATGTTGGAGCTCGAGGGAACACCTCACCCCCAGCATGACTGCTGTGTTGCCCTACAGGGCTCAGCTGTACATCGCGCAGGGCCAGGGACAGCAGCACAGTTTCTGAGCCCCGGCACCCAAGAGTAGTTCTTGTGAGAGAGGAATGCCAGCTGGTGCCAGCTACAGGTGCAGCAAGCAAAGTTGAGCATGCCAGGTGAAAGGATGTACTGTCTCTATGAACTTCTTCCCTGGGGACTGTACATCTCCCAATGGAAATTAAGGTCTCAGAAGGAAGTGGGTGATGATGAAACAGCAGAAGGCCAAATCCATGTTCAGGAATAGCTTTGAAGAAGTCAGCCACCTTCACCATAGGCACCACTGGCACCACAGGTTGGACTTCCATAGGCTGGATGTCCACAGCAACTGAACGGTGTGAAAATGCACTGAAAGAGAAGTTCACAGAATCACAGAATCATCTAGGTTGGAAGAGACCTCCAAGATCACAGAGTCCAACCTCTGACCTAATACTAACAAGTCCTCCACTAAAACATATTCCTAAGCTCTACATTTAAACATCTCTTAAAGACCTCCAGGGATGGTGACTCAACCATTTCCCTGGACAGCCCATTCTAATGCCTAACAACCCTTTCAGTAAAGAAGTTCTTCTTAATATCCAACCCAAACCTCCTCTGGCACAACTTTAGCCCATTCCCCCTTGTCCTACTACTGGGCACGTGGGAGAAGTTACACCTATTACTGTATTTGTGAACACACCCACCATATCAAACAGTGACGGGTGGCCCTTCTGTCAGTGAAAAGGTAGTAACTTATTTCACGTTTAACTGGGGTTAAGAATGTGCCCATGGCAATAACGTGACAGTACCTGGGAAAGCCAAAAGCTGTCCCTGCAGAGTCCCTGAGAAGAGGTGAAAAAGGCAAAATTATTATTTATATTAGGCAAAGGTCTGTGTCTACACTACAGAAAACCCCAAAGTCCTTTTTTTTAAAAAATAAATAAATAAAAAAAAAAGGTAGAAAAAGAAGAAAATACATTATTTTCATTTTAACTGCAAACACTGTAACACTGCAGGACATCAAAGAGAGAAAAAGAGAGAAAGAAAGGGAGAGAAAGAAAGGGAGAAAGAGAGAAAGAGAAAGAGAGAGAAAGAGAAAGAGAAAGAGAAAGAGAAAGAGAAAGAGAAAGAGAAAGAGAAAGAGAAAGAGAAAGAGAAAGAGAAAGAGAAAGAGAAAGAAAGAGAGAGAAAGAGAGAGAGAGAGAGAGAGAAAGAAAGAGAGAAAGAGAGAGAAAGAGAGAGAGTGAAAGAGAGAAAGACAGGAAAGAGAGAAAGAGAGAAAGAGAGAGAAAGAAAGAGAAAGAGAGAGAGAAAGAGAGAAAGAGGGAAAGAGAGAAAGAGAGAAAGAGAGAAAGAGAGAAAGAGAGAAAGAGAGAAAGAGAGAAAGAAAGAAAGAAAGAAAGAAAGAAAGAAAGAAAGAAAGAAAGAAAGAAAGAAAGAAAGAAAGAAAGAAAGAAAAAGATGTGGCTGATAGTGTATCTTTAGAAACACCAGAAGTAAATTCTGAACTTTTCAACTAATGAACAAGTACCTGTGCAAATTTTCCACAAGCACATGAATTCATTACACTAATAGCTGTGTTGACGTAGCTGTGATGGTACAAGGATTAAAGGAGTCAAAGTTTGTCAGGAGAGGCAATATCTTTTATTACATAAGGACATGAAGAAGGGCATATGTGCTTGTAAGATTGCCATATTTTTGCAAGCATAACCGTTAATCTCATAAAGGGCATTATCTCTCCTAGCAAACTTTGCTTCATTTTCTTTACACCATGTAGCTTTCTTTCTTTCTGCCAGACTTGCTTGTACTAAAAAAATGTTGTGTACAACATTTATTTAAAATTGCTTTAATGTTATCCTAAAAGGCAGGGGGGTGGGGTAGTTGTTCCTCTACTATAACATCTTTCACTCCCAACTAACCATCACAACTCATTTATTAGCAATGGATTTGTCTGGACTGAAACTGCTGGAAACAAACTTAAACAATAGATTCAGAGCACAACATGTTGTGCATGTGCTTGCCATATGCCGATGTTGCAAGCACTGCCAGGTCTACACAGAGTTATTCAATATTAAAAGAATATTATTCAACTTTTACTGAAATCCTTTGTGATTTCATCAGCAAGAGGGGTTTCTGTAATCCAGATGGGATCAGCAACACGGCTTAATAACTGAGGCAGCTTTGGAAATCACGGTGATTATCAACATACAAACCACCCACTCTATGCCATTCATTTGGATCTGCCAAACAGAATAGGAAGAGAAACTGGCATCTACTGTGTATCAGCAGCAGAGGCATTTTGTCACTTTATTTATTGATCTATTTATTGATTTATGATGTGGGTGGAGCTTTCAGGGAAGAAAGCTGCCTTCTAAAGCCTGGATCTATAAAATCAGCATGTGAGGATAGTTAGACACTGTTCTGCGAACATTTGTGTCAGACACCAAGAGCTTCTGCTGTTTCTTTGTGCAGAATACGTCATTAAACATCCTCCTTTTCAAAACTGTTGCTGCTCTGGAAATAAAGCAGAATGTGTTTTGTTTACTCATTCTGAGTGACTTACATATTGTATTTGGGTGCAAGTCATTAAGAGTGATATGTATATAATATCTTCAGAAGTTTTAGTCATTAGAGTCTGGAGAACTTCCTTACTAAAAAAAAAATCAAGTGTTAACTAGAACTGAGGGCTGTGGGCTGTGCTGCATTGTCCTGGAAGAAAACAGCCCCAGAAGAGTGATTAGAAAAATGCATTTAGAAGCAAAGTTACTGTAAACTATCAAAATGAGGAGACAGAAACATGAAACTGCCCTAATGTTATCAGAGCTGTACACCCAAACAGCTCATTTCAGTGTCTCTGATGAACAGATTTATTTCAAAAGGAAAAAGCTCACATCTCAAAGCAGTATTTCTCAAAAGCACAGAACTACAGCAGTTGTCATGCCCTGTGAGAACCTGCTGAGTGGGGCAGGCCACACAGCTTCTCACAGAGAGCAGCAAGGGACCACATAACCACCAGCCCTTTCCCACTATGGGACTGAAGCCTTGTTTGCAACATATGCAAACTGCAGAGAAGGAGAAAGAAGTAATGGGATGGATCTGAGTTTTACTCACACATGGACACACACTTCAAGCCATGCAACAGGGAAGAGTCTCAGGACACTTAGGAATAAGAATATCCAGGATTGAGCTTCTACAGCAACTCCATAGGCTTGCATGCATGTTTGTGCAAGCCTGATTTTGAAAAATGAGAGATTTTGATTGCCTTTAAAACACACGGGACAGAAACAAATGACCTTGCTGTTGTTTCTTCAGTTACCCCTATACATAAATTCCATCCTCATGTCCTTGGGCATTTAGTATCTGCCTCATAAGAGAATTTCAGTCTTCATCCCTATTGCTTTTGTTTTCTTAGCTCCTCATTCTAGTACCTCAACTGTGACAAATTCCCCATATTTTTGTCTGCAGCCCTCTTCCTTATGTTCTCACACTACAGGTTATGTCCAGAGCTCACATCCTCCAAGCAGATCTCCAAGCCTCTTTTTCATGCAGGTCCACTTCTTCTCCCTCTTCTAAGTCTCTCCTTCCTCCCACCAACCACCTCTTCTCTCTCACCTCATCCACTCCACTGGATGTTTCCCTATTATGCAGACCTTTCTTTGGTGGAAGGCTCTGACCAAGGTGTTGGGTGACCAAGACATGTGGTCACTGGAAAACAGGAGAGAAGAGAGAAACTAGGTAAAGACAGAACTTTGATCTAAAGTGTTAAGCACTGGACTCATGCTAGGAAAAAATGATTTTGTGTATCTTAAGTTTAAAGGGGCTTTAATTTTCCCATATGGTGGTCCCACCCAAAGACCAAAAACAAACTAAGGATTTCATGAAGCCGTGCCGTTTCCCAGAATGATCTATCCAGGTGCCTGAGATCAAGGGAACACGGGAGATGAAATGAACATACCGCTAGCTGCAGCAAAACTTCCCTGCCTGTAGTCCACTGGAATGAACTCCTTCAGATGGATAAACTGGCCTGTATGCTTTACAACAAAATACCAGGAAATCCCAACTTACATGTATATAGCAGATATTATGCCATGAGGTGATTTAAATTGGCTCAAGTTTCCAGTGTTGCTTGTCTTGTAACCATCACATCAGCTCAGAACCCCTTTTACATTTTCAGAAAGTCAGCCCTAGATTTTTCAATTTAAGGTGATTCAGGACACAGTGTGCTCAAAAAGTGCTGAGGAGAGGTATTTGTGTGGCTGCCTGGCTGTGCTGCTGAGGACAGCATGAAGCCTTGCTCCAAGGCCTTTGCAACTCTGACTTTGCCTCCAGGCCAGTTGCAGTTGCACAGGGAACTCTCTTTGGCTGTTAATGCTGATAAACATTCCTTTTTCAGCCTACTTCTCTCTACTTTTCTTTATCCCATGTGCAGTCAGGAGTCCCAGCTGCTGTCTGCCTGTGCACAAGGGATAATGGCATTCTGGTAGCATTTGAGATGTTTCCTTTCTTTTTCAAGTGAAATGTTCAGTATGATTTTACATCACCATTGCTGCTGAGCCGACACATGTAGGCTGGGGAGTAAGGAGTAGAATGGATTGGAAAGGAGGTGCAGGTGAAAAAACAGACTAGAATAAAAAAGCAGCATTAATACTCAGCGGCACTTTCACACTAAGTATTAGTGGTCAAGGAAAGATAAAACCAAAGCTGAACAAACTAGAAAAATTGATGACAGATTAAAGCAGCCTTACATATTGTAAATGTTAAATGAATACAACAGCAAATCTGTAACAAAACGGGCAATATAATGAACTTTGATCAGCAAGAACACATACCACGTTTTCATATTTTTTTGAAGGCAAACAAGTATTTTACTTACTTAATGTCACTTATACCACTGTTTGCTCTCCCAGAGTGAGATCTAGAAGCATTTCTGTTTGTGTGCAGCACAGTGAAAGATAAGAGCCTGTGAAATAGTCAGATGATCTGACTCCTAGCCATATGTTAGCCTGTGGATAGGAACAGAACAACATAGGGGATTTAGACCAAAGTCTGCAGGCAGAGCAGACACAAACCAGAACCAGGTGTGCTCCTACAGGCTGCTCTCCTGTAGCATTGAACCTTCTTCAATACTGTGTTGACTTCAGTGGGCTTTTGCTGTGATCATGCCTGGTTGGCTCTTTTGGAAGTTATTAATGGAGATGGCACACTGTTAAGAGATGTATGAAAGGCAAGATTTTGTGCTGGATTGCCAGACTTTCCAGCTCAGCGTGGAGCTGAAATGTGCTGGGGTCTGTGTACAGCTGGGTTCAGAGCAAAGTTTGCAAGCTCTGATGTCTTTACTTGCGTTTCACTGAGCTCTTGCTCAAGAAAAACACCCTTGAAAACAGGGTGATTTGGCTTCGATTTTTCTTTTTCCTTCAAAAATATAGAAAAAAGAAGAAAGAAAGAAGAAGACTGTGTATACTCAAGGACACAGAAAGCGAATGACTGAAACTTACACGATGTTAGAAGCAAAATAAAGGGATAAAATGTCTGTCGTGGTTTTACCTTGAGGTTATAGTGCCCCCCTGCGGCAATGTGTGCCCAGATATCTGCGTGACTCCCCACAAGTTTTAAGCTAGTTTATTTAGACAGTGGTGCACAAATAAGCTAAAGACCTAACTTGTTCTCCTAAATCCGACTTTTTCTGTTTTCTTTCTTTTCGCTGTTAAGTTTTGTTTTCTCTTGGCTCCCGAACAGCTTCGGTTCCGTAGATGTTGAACGACACGTAGGTGGTATTTTGCATGCACAAGCTGGTTATGTTGCTCCTTGCGTTTCAGTTACGTGCTCTTGCAGCACCCCTTAGCGGCGAGGCCGCTTGGTTTACTGCTCCCAGTTCCCACCAGCGGGACATGCTTCTTGTTTTCCAGGAGGACTCTAGAAGAAGATGTGCCTCGAGACAACGGCACAACGACTGAGTAGCACTCGGCCTGCCCTGTCCCCACAGGGCACATGCCCGCCAAGCTCTGTCCCCAGGATGAGGCCAACCTACACCTTGTTTCCACAGAAGGGATCAGTGGTCCTGGTCTGCACTAGTATTTGAGATCTGAAGTTTTGTTCTCTTAGCTTCTCTATCAGCAACAGCAGTTCAATATTTGGCAAGAGGTATCAGCTGCTCTGAATACTACAATCAGCCACTTCCTTGCAATAAATTTGTATTATCTCAAGCATCCTATCAGCACGAAGTAGCTAAGTAAACTGGTTTATCCCACTGTCTCACTAGGGATTGAGCCAAAGCCCACTGAGGTCATTGGAAATCTTTGTCTTGACTTGCTTTCCATGCTGATAGCTCACTACTTGTGTGGGATTTATCACAGTAGTGTGCCTGCTACTAGGGCGCACTAGTAGAAGTTGGATTAACCTGAGAAGTTTCAAGCAGTTAGAATAATACTATATGCTGCATCTTTATTATTATTAATAATAATAATATTTTTTCTTTAAGCAGTTACTTTGGGCTGTACGTTCTTTATGGCAAGAATTAGGGAGCTTGGAGTCCTGTTGGACAGCAGGCTGACCAAGAGTCAGCAATGTGCCCTTGTGGCCAAGAAGGCCAGCAGTGTCCTGGGGTGTGTTGGGAAGAGTGTTGCCATCAGGTCAAGGGAGCTGATCCTCCCCCTCTACTCAGCCCTGGTGAGGCCATACCTGGAGTACTATATCCAATTCTGGGCTCCCCAGTACAAGAGGGACATGGAGCTACTGGACCAAGTCCAGAGGAGGGCTACTAAGATGATTAGAGGACTGAAGCAGCTGTCATACAAGGACAGGCTGAGAGAACTGGGCCTGTTTAGCCTGGAAAAGAGAAGACTGAGAGGAGACCTCATCAATGTATATAAACATCTGAGGGAAGGGTGTCAAGAGGATGGAGCCAGTCTCTTTTCAGTTATACCTGGCCAGAGGACAAAAGGCAATGGGTACAAACTGAAGCACAGGAGGTTCTAGCTGAATATGAGGGCACACTTCTTTGCTGTGAGGGTGACAAAGCACTGGATCAAGTCAGCCAGAAAGGCTGTGGAGTCTCCTATCTGGAGATACTCAAAACCCATCTGGATGCCATCCTGTGTAAAGTGTTCTAAGTGATCCTGCTTGGCGGGGGGGGGGGTGGACAAATGATCTTCAGAGGTCCCTTCCAACCTCATCCACTCTGTCATTCTGTGATTCTATAATTATATTTTGCTGTGCTTGCAGTGCTACCATGTTGTTACTCATTAAATAGTAGTAATATTAACCAGCCTTCCTTGTACTTGTGTTATTAAGTCTTCCATGGAAGTGTCTTCATATTTCAGTATCCCTGATGTGGGGTGATCATTCTTGTCTCCAAGGAGGGACAGTTTGCCTTAATGATCACATCTGACCACAAACTGGGTCTATGTGAGAGCAGCCTCAGTGTAGATCACTTCACCACTCTTGCTCCAGCTCAGGCACTGGAGTCATCCCTTCTTCCTCTCTCTTTCACCTGTATGTACACTTCAGTCTACGTCAAAGCAATACTGCCTTTGATTTCTTTCTTCCCCTTGCCAACTATTTTTGCATGAAAAAATGCTTTTTACCATTATTTGTATCTGCTAGTTGCTTATACTGTGAAAACCTAGGTCACTTGTCTGTTCAAAGATAGTGAGCAGAAGTTTAATGTCCATTTATTTAACTTTCATGGAACTATTCACTGGAGACACTTCCCCAGCACAAACATACTGTGATCACAATGTAGCAAAAAGAACAATTTCTTCTAGGTCACAAAGTCTATGTTTGTTCTGAAATAGGCCTGCCTTTATCATCTCAAACAGCAGCAAGCATCATTATTCAGCCTCACAGAATTTTCCCATCCTTAGCATCTTCAAAAGTTTCCCTGGGAGATCCCAACATATTTTTAATATATTCATAGGGTAGTAACAATCCTAATTGCCTCAGTACTTCAGGGAGGTAAAGACTCCACTAGGTCTACCTCCAGTAGATTTTATACTCTTCCCCTGTGCTAGCAAAGCTATCAAGTTGGGCTTCAGTATATAAAGCTGCATTTGACCTTGCTCTCCACTCCTCTCTGCACCGTTCAGCTCTGAAGTTTGCAGAGTGGCAGAAGGAGGAGAAGGGGAGAAAGGAATGTAATAGCCCTCCTGGGCCGGCTGCTTTCCTGTGCTTTTCTTCACTGTGCAAGTAGCCAGTAATGCTAGCCAGACTTTTTTTTTTTTTTTTTTTTTTTTTTTTTCATTCAGCTTTCTTTCTTGGCAACCAAAAAGAAAAACACACACACACAAAAGAAAAAAAAAAATAAAATAAAATAAAAATTGGAGGGGCAGAGCAATTGGTTTTTTTTTGGTCCATTTGCTACAGTTTTTCATGACAAATGCCCAGATTCACTTAGATTTGAAACATAAGGAGAAGTTTAGATAGTTCTGGTTTGAAACATGTTTTATGTAAACATTTCAGTTACTCTGGTTTTTAATCATTTCTGAAAGGTTAAATTACACCAAGCTCCAAGCAGGAGACTGGTCAGACATGTATTTTGTTGTCACTCTTTCTCAACTTTCTGAGCAAACTTGCTAGCAATTTGAATGTAAATCACACATACCACCCTAAAATGGGGATCTAACTGTGTAAGTGTGGATTTAGGTACCTAGCTTCGATATCCAAGACTGAAAATGGGGTTTAGAAAGCTCTCATTGTCTCATGGCAGTCCCAGGAGATGCAGGGGGATGTCAAGGGGCAGTTTATACCAGATGTCTGCCACACTTCTGCTGCAGTCACAGACAGTGACTGATAGTCTGTCTCACTTTGGAAAACTCTTAGATGCAATATTGAACTCTGCCTTCACCCCCAGAAACCCAAATGTACCTAGATATATACTATCATGGCTAAAAGAGTATGCATAGTGTCTGCAAGTATGCTCTTAACCAAGAAAGCTCTTTGGAAAATAATAAAATAAAATAAAATAAAATAAAATAAAATAAAATAAAATAAAATAAAATAAAATAAAATAAAATAAAATAAAATATATTGCCCTTTTACACACAGGTTGTGATTCATATAAGGTTCCTGAAGTGCTGTTACAAGGGAAAGACATGAGGACACAGAATAATCGCCAAGAAGGCCATTTGCAATCTCTCCATTTCTCACTGTGTTTTAGGAGAACTGAC
>CM021797.1:44069606-44128094 GCA_011076525.1 Nettapus auritus
TTTCTCAAGTGCATACTACAGTCACTGTCAAGGCCAATCCCATCAGCTGCTCCCTCAGCAAAGCCCTCCTCAATCTGACAACTCCTTCATGCTGTTACCACATACCAGTATATCGCAAATAAAATTTTCAGGCAAGCTGCCATATCAAATTCTTTCTCATTGTGGGTGGTCCTCGAGAACAGTAGGGCCCTGTCTGTGTTACCAGTCTTGATAACAGACTGTTTACAACATTAGGATTCAATGGTTTAGAGTTTCTTTCTTTCTTTCTTTCTTTCTTTCTTTCTTTCTTTCTTTCTTTTTCTCTCTCTTTCTTTCTTTCTTTTTTCTTTCTCTTTCTTTCTTTTTCTTTCTTTCTTTCTTTCTTTCTTTCTTTTTCTTTCTTTCTTTCTTTCTTTCTTTCTTTCTTTCTTTCTTTCTTCCGTTCTTTCTTTCTTTTTCTTTTTTTCCCCCAATATAATTTGCTTGTCTAGACAGATTCGCAGCTCCAATCTTCGTAAAAGTAAGGCTTTGAGTCAGTTGCTGATGTAATCCACTGATTGAGTGCATCATATTGTTAAAAGCTCTCTTACACTGTATAGTTCCCATTTTCATTAATCTAGTAGCCTCGCAGACTGGCTAACTGAATTTTGTTTTGCTGAGAGATGGTCTCCTTTGCCTGAGCATGAGTCTAGTTCACTAATTAAAATCCGTGTGAGTCAAAGCTGTAGTGTTTGTATGCCGTGACTGTAAACTGTTTTAGCTGGGAACCTCTTTACTCAACAGCAGAGATTTTGGAACTAAATAACAATAATAATACAATAATAATACAATAATAATAAGCCAAAATTTAAACACATAATCCACAACTCTAACCTGGTCTACACAATCAAAGCTCTTGTGACTGCTGGCCCTTGTGATAACTAAAAGTAGCCTGAGTTCAAAAAGATATGATTTTCTGCAAACTGGGGCCTTCTGTTGAACCCCTAGCTGTTTGGTGTGGATTTCAGCTTATTTGGGATACCCACAGAGAAACCCTTTTTGGAAACACTCCTGAAGGGCCTGCCAGGCTGTGCTAACACTAACACAATGCTTTCTCCCCACAGGGTGACTGCCTGGGTGACTGCCTCAGGCCGAGCGATGTCTCCTTGCCCTCTTTGCAGCCATGGCTGAGATGCTCACGCCATGAAGGCACCCGGACTGAGGGGGCTGAGGCTGATGGAGGCCTGCTCCTTTGACTGTGCCTGTGGCAATGGGGTCTTCAGGCAGTTTTTTGGCATTTTTCCACCTGCAGCCACAGCTTGAGATAAAATCAGGTGTTGGGCTGACACCAGGTGTAGGCGTACCAGGAGGCCTGCCCTGTGGCTGTGGTGGCCTGGAGGGCACAAAGCCAGCTAGCTGGCTTCCAGCTGAAGGAACCATGAAACACGGAGCTTTCCCATTACTCATACCTTGTGGACTCAAGGCATAATCCCCCATCTGGGACTGGGATCCTCCTTGGGATCCTCCTCCTCCTGACTAAACGCTGGGATGTGTTGTTTTGCCTCCCCACACCTCTTCTTCCTGCTCTGCAAAACAGGAGTAATGCTGAGCTCTCTTGTAAAGTCCTTGGAGAGCTAGTCTGTCAATGTGCAATGCAGCAGCTGGAGGCATTATTATTATGCTTTATCACGGATACATAACACAGGTGCTGCTGTGGAAGAAGCAGAAAGGCCAGGCTGCAGTTCTTCCCCTGACTCCCCAGGCTGTGAAAAGCTCTGCATTTTTGCCCCACTTTCTGTTTCCCCATCAAGCAGGGCCAAGTTTGTCAGCAAGAGCAGCTGACACATCTTTTGTGTTGTTTGGTCAACACTCAAAGGAGACAGGTGGCCTACAAAATGCAGCATGAGGCACAACTGCTACTCCCCCTGGCTCAAGCATGGGTGTTTAACGAATGCACTGTGAGGGAAGAAGGCCAGAAGACTGAAAGTCAGCAAGATCCCAGCCTCATGTTACACAAAATAACAAGCCCGAAGGTCAAAACATGGCTTCTCTAATAGAGTGGCCACGCAAGAGCAGCAAGTAACAAGATCCTCCTGTTCCTCAAGAGAAACAAATCTGCTCTGAGCGATTGCTCAACTTCAGCAACAGCCTGCATGACTCACATGGCATGCGCAAGCATAAACAAAACTGAGGCAAGAAATATGGAAATGTCACTTGTCATGGATTACAAGACTTTTAAGCCTTGGAAACTGAGTCTGTGTTGATTACTAACCTCTGACTGTGCCAATGCTACAATATATTATGAGTGTCCCTGTATATCGGATAAGCTGTTATTTGTCTCCAGTGGCAAACATACAGATCGTTTATCACTATGTGGAGGGTAAAATGGTGTTCTTTAACCTGGGTTAGGTAACCAAGGTGAAAACCCAAGACAAAATGAGGGAGTGTGTAGCTTTGTTATGTGCTATCAGGCCAAGCTGCAGGCAGGAGGGTCTTCAGGAATTGTCACTGCAGCCATTAAATTTGTAAAATTATTCCCACTGATGTGAGCAGAGCAGACACAGCCACTTATCTGCAGGATTTCCTTCACCCCTCTAGGACTACTCATATGCATAAAGCAAATATGTAAAGAGCTGCCCATAGGCATGGCCTCGTAAGTATTTGGAGTGGAGAATCAAGAAGGGAAGAGGTGTACTGCATTTCAAGCTATATCAGAAAATATACATCCATGGGGACAGAGCACTTATACCAATGGAAAGCACAATCCCTACATTCCACACTCAGGCCTCTTATTGAATGAACATTTCTCTCAGGGACTTCAGCTTTTGGCCCACATGTAATATTTATCATACCTTATAGTCAATACTTACTTGCCGAACAGCTGCACAAATATCACACTTAGGAAGATACAGTTTAATCACTGGAAAACGCAGTCTTTATGTAGTGATGAACAAACCATTCCTATTCCTTCTTTTTCAAATCAGCAATGATGAAATGTCTAGAACAGATGTCCCACTTACACTTCCTGGTGTTTTCTACTTTAGGTGGTACTATTCAGTAGTAGTTCTATTTGAAGAAGTATTTTATACTAAGCCATAAAATACAAGAAGCCATACAGAAATATAGGGACTATTTAATTTAAAAGGCTATGAGATACAGTGGACATAAAGCACAAAAGAAGTTTTCAAAAAATATATATTTCTACTATCATAGAAAGAATTATTGCCTTTTCCAAAGAATAGAATCTTGTCATTGTAAGACTAGACACAACCTATGAGAAATAAAGTAAAAAAACATTTTGAAAAGGCTAAACTAATTTCATACTTTAAGATCAGTGAAACTCTTGCTACTGAACCACAGAACTGTTTGTTTTTTGTTTGTTTGTTTGTTTGTTTTTAATTATCCTCTGCTTTTATTTCCAGTGATGATTAACAATACCAAAAGGAATGTCTCTTTCATTCCTTTCTTAAAAAAACAGCAAAACAGTCTTGAAATATACACTTCCACATGCAGCAAGTAGAAGCTAAAGCTTCCACTTACACACCACTTAAACTATTAGGCAAAACGTCTTCTTGGAACATGATATTTAGAGATGGTATTTATTAAGCTTTATCTCCTGCAGATATACCTGCAGATATTTTGTCTCAGGGGAATTATAAAGGTTTCTAACAGGGATGACCTCCCAGGCACACACTGCTACCACGATGTTACAGTGCTCCCACATCTTGAGACATTTTCTACTGTCCTTCAAGAGTTTGGCTCAAAGACAGGATTTCATTTGCAGCACAGTCAAAAAGCTTGTTCAAAATCTCATCTCAAGAGGATGATAATGTTGACACTGACATAGTTTTACCAAGATACACATTTATTTCTGTCTTCCTTAAAGTACTGAATTATAGATTCATGTCATTATGTACAAATTGGAACTTATCCTCTTAAATATATATAAATGTTTTGTTTTCTTTTATTTTGGGACCATAGAGAAAGAATTTAACATGCTATTTTCAAAGTTTATAAACAACGACAACAAAAATATAGAATATTTACAGTATATTAAAATTTCACAATTTTAGGAGATAAACAAGTCTTTTTTAATGCTGCATTTAGGACTGATCTGCAAGTGACCTACTTCTCCCTTCATTCCCAATTCTTATGTGAAAAAAACACAAATATATGAGAAGCTTCTTTGAACTCAATGGAAAGACATGGCAAAGGTCCCCTCCCATTCACCGATTTGAAGAAAGTGATTTTTTATGATTGTTTTCAGACCTTGATCAAGTTTGTTTGTACTGCAAGAAAAGTATACATCATTTTGTATATCATTATTTTCATTATCTTAGTTCAAATATTTCAGTGTAATCCTTAGTCATTCTTTGTGAAAATTACAGCAACAATCATAGGAAGCATGTGCAGAAAGTTAGGACCATATGATATTATATCATAAGTCTTTGTGGTGTTGCCTAGATTTGTTACTACACTGAATGCAGCATACAGAAATTTCTGGACCCAGTAGGATGCATTTAGTGATTTCTGTCTGTCCAGTACGACAAAGATTACAAAGACTCATCCTCATATTTGGCCAAACACCAAAATATAGTTAACTTTATTAGCAAAGCCTTTGCTATCTAAATTAAGGTTTACAGAAAAAGCACTTTGGAAAGCATAAGTAAAATAAACCTTCAAAATGAGAAGATGCATAAAAATTTCTGATTTATTACAAACAGAAGTACATCTGAGTAGGTATTTGCAATCAAAAGATTTGCCTTCTGGATTCATCCAGGAATGTAGAATTACTGCCTATCTTTTGCCTATGCTCCTGCCTCTGCAGCCCATATCAGATATTACAAGGGACAAAGTCATTCATAGCCTCTGGACAGAAGCACATTTTTATGACTGCAGATTTCCAAAGTTCCAGTGTGTATTTCTATCCTGAAAGCTTTTTTTGTTTGTTTGTTTGTTTGTTTTTCTTTTTTTTTTTTTCTTTTTTTTTTTTTCCCCTCCCTCCTGAAAATTTCCTTGGCTTTTCATAAGAAACCAAAGGCACAAAACACTCTCTGAAAACATCAAAACACACTCTGATCAGATTTGGGAATAAAGCAAATTATTGTTTTATTTGTGAACAACAAATAAGCATAAATATCTGTGGCCTCCAAGCTTATATCAAAATAGTATCATCAGCAGCATTTCTTAAAACTAAAGCCCAGAAACTGCTGGAAAGGAACAGTAATTATTTTGCTTAATAGATTCATTGGATCCAGTCACTGATCACTGGATTGGTGGTTTGGGTGGAGTTATGCTTCCAACTGATTTGATTCCCTCGACATTCACATACAGAGCCACAGTAAAATGTATCCTGCTGGGGTTTCCCACTGTACATCTTCCAAAAAAAAAAAAAAAAAAAAAAAAAGGGAAGAAAGAAAATGACATCAGGGCTTCCTCCACCTTTTCTTCAGATAACTGGTGAACAGATGCAAGACTGCTTCTTGAAGCCTGTCACTGTGGAATACCCATAAAGGAACGAGCCGCAGGACACAGGCCTTTAGAATAATCAAACAAGAACAACAGGAAGACAATGGGTTACAGAAACCTTTTGAAAGAAATTAACCAAGTGATCAGAAAGGTCATAGAAAAAATTAAATGCAAAAACTTTTCCTTTATACTTTTAGTATGTATACTCTAGTATTCTGTATTTATTATACTTTTTAGGATGAATGTTCTCTCTCTTATAGAGAAATGCTCATTCCTCTCAGTTATCAGTAGATATGTTCTCTTCCCTGTACTTTTATTTAATGGTCATCATTAACAGCTGCCATACATACATATTTATTAGCTTGGTATCCTAAGGAAATCCAACCTTGAGGATTCCGAAATTAGTCAGAAGAACCTACTGAGTCCAGACAGCCTTGAATCAGTTTTGGGACCCACTTACAAATTGTCAAATTCAATTACCAGTATTTCATGGGCTAAACATCCAAAAATCTCATCTCCAAAAGTAACATAATCCAGTGATTCACTAACAAACTCTTCGGCCGTCTTTGTAATAAGACCAGGTTTTTGGTGCATGGTCATTGGAGTAGAAACACCATAAGGAGCCACTACCTAAAATAAGAAACATAAAGCAGTGTAATGTCATCAAATATTTACTTTGAGGAATTTGCATCTGACAAATTGTAACAAATAGTTCCAATAGATTAAGGGACTATATGGAATACATAAAGGTACTGTACTGAAATAAGGAAAAATGTTTATAGCTGCATATAGAGAGAAGAGAAAGCTTTGACAGGGTCACTCAGCACTTCACCAAGAAAGGCTGCAAGACACAAGTTTAGGCATCCCAGATCAATCTTGAAGAATTTGTTAAAATGAAGGCAAGTGTGGCGAGATATAGTAGCACCTGTATGATAATTCCCTTTGCCCTGTACTCTGCTTGTAGTGCTTTGGAGAAAGTGCATATAAAAGCCTAGAATAAAATAAAATGAAATAACATTAGCATAGGAAACTATGTACTTTCACATACACCTGCAAATATGTGCATACAGAGTCCTTATCAAAAATGACCAAGAATCATGCAACCAAGCACAGTGAGTGTTGAAAAACCTAGAAAATATCTTTTCCAGACACATTTTCTGCTATGCCACGTTAGCAATAGATTAGCAAACAGGTTGACTACCTGCATGAGAGAAGATGTGGTATGGCATGGGCCCAAGCCAGACACAAAACAGGTAAGTATTACTACAGACTGGATTGAAATATTTGTCATACTCATGAAAATGCAAGAGATAAAAAATATCTGAGCCCCATTATATTAGCTCTCTTTCATGTGGTTGTCATCCCTGGCTAATATCTACCCTCCTACTCCAAGGTTTACAAGGCAGTTTTTCTTGCAATAAAAATGGGAGTGAAATACAACTCATGCCTTCAAGGTATACCTATGAGCATAGCCTATAAATATAATTTGCAAAATAATATATTTGAGCAGTTGTTTGTTTGTCTATTTTTGGCTTCAGCCTTCAGGGTTTATCTTTCTAAATTTTTCTTCACACTATGAAGATTACACATATAATAACTTATTTTTGTATAAGTTGACTTTCTTGTATAGTGATTGATTTTAGAAATATTCTGAAACTTGACAACATTGAATCCCTCCTTTCTAATTACAAGTATAAAAGCTATATTAAGCAGAAAAACGGAGGCTGTTTCCTAACCATCATTTGAGAGGCCTTACAATTTAAACACTAATAGTCTCATGATATTGCATGATACAACAATATGCTGACAAGTAAAATAGCTTCCTTTCAGGGCACTGACAGAAACAGTCAATTTAAAAAGCACTCAGAAATAAAGGTAGCAAATACTCAAATTAGGGCTCATTTTAACATAAGTTTAAAAAAAAAAAAAAAAAAAAGTCAAAATAGAACCACTGCACCTTATCACTTAGAAATAATATTAACTAAACTTTTCTAAGGAACAAAAATTGACTGGCTTGAATGTAGTTCAAGTTTTGAGTAATGAGAAACTTATGTTAAAATGAGAAAGAGGAAATGGAAAACTAGAATTTCTTACCAAGAAAAACTAGCTTTTCTTACCAAGCTGAACTTCAGCTATGTTCAAGCAAATATTGTTAGAATTTTTCATTTGAAACAAACCTGATCTGAGCAGATCATTTTTTGGAGTTTCAGTGAAAATCAGGAACTTTTCTCTTTGATAAGGTCTGGAGTTTCAACTCAAGGTAGTATTTCAAAGTGAAATCTAGGAAGTGAGGAAACTCACCAGCCACCTACAAGGATTTTTATTCTTGACTCCATAAGCAAAATCTAACACTGCCATGTATCTACAGTTTCAAGCAAGCTAGCTAAGCCAGTCCAGTAAAAGTCACCACTTCCCTAAGTGAGGACAGACTGTGAGCACTGGTATAACACAATTTAATTAACAGCAAAAATGTTCCTAAGATGAGACATACCTTCAGCTGGATTTCATTTGCATGCCTTCACTGACTCTTGGTTCTCAGCTAGTGCTAATTCACATCACTCCCTTATTTCAATGGAACAACACATTTATTTCAACTGAAAACCCAGCCCTGAATTGCTGATATAAATGTTTTGGGAAACATTTGAAGGAGATAAGGAGATTTCTTCATAAAGCAATATGAAAGACTTACTTACCTTAGAAGCTGAGTACATTGTGTATAATGGACAGGGAAAAGTACCCAGACCAGAGGACAGATTCAGAATAAGACCCTTCTGTCTGAAATTGAATTTAAATAGTTACATACAGCATTAGAGTAAAAATCTGCATAAGTGGAAACTAACATTTTTCCTCTGAAAGGCAGAGCTCTCTTATAGTACTGTAGACTACACTCTCAAAAGACCCAATTGTTATGTTTTTGTTTGTTTGTTTGTTTGTTTGTTTTTAGGTACAATTAAGTCTAACGCAGCCAGGAATAATGGCATAAGTGAAACTTAAATGCCTAGTGCAGTCAGAACCATAGGAACATTTTATATGCTATTGTACATCTAACAGAGCAAAAATTGCCATCAGAGGAAAGATTTTATGCTTTTAAGTAATTGGTAGGTCCCCTTTGCTCATTAGCCAGCACATTCTTTTTCCTGTTCCATGCATCTGTTGTTTTAGTTTCCCTATTCACAACTCCCTGTAAAAAATCACTACAACCAATTTATTCCACAACAACCAGGAAAAAAACAAAACAAAACAAAACAATTAAACAGGGAGAGCTTATTTTGTTGCCAAAACAAAAAGCATGTACTGTCCTCTAAAATGCAGTAGTTAATGTTTTCTAGAAATTTAATTTGAAAACATTAACTTCTGATTTAAGGATGTGTCTAAAATCACATTGTATTAAAAGGACAAAAGGGATTACAGAGATGAATTAACCTCTCAGAGGAAATACAGGTATTTCCAGTGCTTTAAAATTAATATTCCAAGCATGGCTACCTCTTCTGGAAAAACATGACAATTTATTCAAATGCAGTTGCTTGCCTCATTGGACTCATCACATGCCATTTTATTTCTGCAACATCTGCATGTTTTTGCTGCAAACAGACCAAAATTTTATATTCTGTCTCATTCTACAATTGACTGAAAACTTGTAGCACTTCCTATCATTCATTCACACAGAACTAACAGCACCAGAAGTAAATCTTACTGATTGTCGTACCATAAAGTGCAGAAGTTAATAATGAACAGCTAACACTGAATAAAGTGGAGGCAGCAACTAAAACAAACTGAAAGTTCTGGGAAAAAATAAATAAATAAATAAATAAATAAAAATTACCTTGGTTCCATTTGTTTCAAAATTATTTGTGTCATCTGTAAGATAAGTATGTTAAGAATTATGACCAATCTCCCTCATTCCAATTACATTTTTTCATTCATCTTGTTTTATTCACAGTTTCCTATTTGCTTAAGCCTCAGACATACATGTAAAGTTCAAATAGCTAAAATGTGGAGCACTCAAAGTTTTGGAAAATATTTTTGAAATGTTAATGGACAGTCAATCAGCTGAACTGTCAAAAATTTCAAAGGTTATTCTCTTAGGCAATGAAAACCTTATGCTTATCTAAAGTTTTTTAACAGTATCTGAATTTCATGAATCTTCAGTATTGAATCATAACTGTAAGGAGAAAGTAAACTCCATACTGTTTTTGATTTTTTTGCTTTACTCTCTACCTGGATCAGAAATAGCAGAAAATCATGAAAAGATTATTGTTAGTATTATTATTTTCTGCTACCAAATGAGCTGTAGGACCATTTTCGATTACATTATTTTAACATCCATTTCAATTTTAACAACAGATGGAATCATTCTTAAAAACTTTGAAGTGCAGTTAAATCCATTTTTAGGTAAGAAATTAGCTGCTGCCTGTTACATTTGAAAAGTATTCTTGATTTCAAGCCTAACTCTCTGTGGAATTCATACTCATACTATCAACTCATTATAAATATAAGTGATGTACAAGTCTTCACAGTTAAGAATGTGATCTAACTGATTAAGGGCAGTAACAAAAAGCAAATGAAAGATACCACCTAGTTCAGTTCTTGAATGATGCAACTTCAGTCCTTGTTATTTGTTTTTTTTCAGTAGTGTCATTGTGCACAACAGGACTGTAGAAGCAAGGTTGGTTTTGCAAGCTTCATTTTCAGAAAGGGTGACAAAGTGGGTCACATTAAGTTGGGTGAAGGAGAATTTCCAATTAAAGTAGAAAAAATGGGAAATGTTCCTGCCTTTTCTCAGTGCTGAAAATCCCACTGACATCTATGGGATCCAGGAATATCTGGAGCTCAGGCATCCCACTGCAAGAAGTGATAAGCAGCATCCTATCAGCAGTCAAGTCAGGGATGAGGCAGTGGGTATGGAATTAATGATGACTGGGACCAAGCAATGAGGAACAGTGGTTAGGAGCATGATTTCTTCTTTGTGTTTTGGAGGAAGGTGAATTTTTATGAAAAACTGGAAAGGAAGTGGTTGTTACACTAAGGGAATGGAATTACCAAGCCCTGGGGAAGTGGAAGACACTGATTTTATGGCATGTATTAGACTTGAAGTGGTAAGTGGAGGACACTTCGGATCCAGACTGAGAAGGTACAAAATTTTGGCTGGGTTTGTGAGGCATACATACTCATATGCATCATACTTCAGATATTGCAGACATTTCTGTTCCTTCAGCAAGTAAATGGAATGAAACCCAGGAGCAGAAAGTCCACCAAACTAGTTTATAAAATAATTTGTTTCAACTGATTGACGTTACATGATTTATTATCTGAAGTCATTAAGCAGCACTACAAATTTGGGAGGTAAAGTTTACTAGCCAAAGAAAGGGGAACATCTGTTGATAATTTTCATGTCATGTTTACAAAGATATTTGCCAAGGTTGAGATGAACTACAAAGCTCTTGTTCTGCTCTTGTTCATGTTAACATGCTGCTTGCAAACACTAGAGCAATAGGAATTTCAAAGCATGAAATATTAACTGTTCTTGTAAGGGAAGTAGCCAACCAAAATTAACTCCAAGAGGTAACAATCCCGAACTGGGAGTCAACTCCTGAAGTTTCTCTCCTACATTGATAGAAAAATGGTTTTTTGTCTGTCAAAAATGCATGTTCAATACAGTACAAAAAGTCAGACTGTAAACATCCCTGCCTTGTAGATTTTGGTTTTGAAACAAATCTTCTCTTTACCAAAATTATCATGCTTTTACAAAATGTTTCAGCTACATTTTAACAATGTGTGTCAACCAAGCAACAGTGTTAAAACATTCCCAGTCAACTCTGATCAAAATATATTGTAGGCAGTAGAATCCAAAAGGGTCCTTAAAATAATGCTGACATTCCAGCTGAAAACAACCATCTCTGGATAAACTGAATGAAATGAAATTAATCAGGAAAGTTAATCAGACACTCTCTTGTGGGACTAATTTTTTTTTCCTAATAAAATAAGCTACAGACCAGCCACGTGTTTGGCACATACCTTTGTAGCAGAAATAATGTTGCAGTTGACAAGGTTCTACAGGAAACAAGAAAACATAAAGTTCATAGATAACCTCAGAGAGCGTGTGGCTTATCTAGATAGCAAAGCTAGCAATTCCAAGTTCCTTGCAAAGCAGGGTTGCCTTGGATTTTCACTGTGCCTATGATGTGAGATACTCAAAGGCAGGTGAGCAGTAAATTTATTTATTTATTTATTTATTTTAACTAATCATGGCATCCAAATCTGCCTTGTATCCCTTTGATTAAGTGCACTCCATTTTGACCAAACAAGCAGTCAAGTCTTTGGACATGGCAAAAACAGGGATCCTGGTGTCCGAGCAGTGGCTGCACCAGCAAGCCAAGCTAGATGCGTACCAAAGGACACCCAAATCACATAGATGCCAGGCTCCCATTGGCAGAGGTAGCTACATTTTAATAAGCCATCTACACAGCACAAGCACTGCCATGTAGAGGTATCATCCCACGACCAGCAGGCAAACACAAGCTGTAGCAGCAGCAGAGGTGCCATCACATCGCTGTGACACTGCGGGAAGAACCAGCTTAGGAATCTCTGGTTTGCAACAAATAATGACAAATTGACTGAATGGATCCTGGGGCAGGGGCTATCAAGAAATACACTTGGAAGCTGTTTATTTTGTGGTTAATACTGTACAGGTAAACAACCATAAGGCAAAGAATCAAGTCCACAATTCTGTCAAACTATTCTAAGTGTAAATTAATCACTACCCCCAAAGTAAACCATGTTCAAGCAAGGTTTATTTTTTATTTTCCCACAGATTAAATCAATGGTGTCTCAAAGAAATAAAGTTTGTATACTACTAACAGGAATGCTCTGGCTGTGACCAGGCTGGCCACCATGGCATTACGTGAGAGCAGTGAGCCAGAGGGGCTGCTGATCTCTGCTGTGGCCAGACCAGCTCTTCTATTGCTAGGTGTCTGCAGCAATTTAGCTAAACTATACCATTCTTTTTCTTGTGCAAGCTCTTCTGAACATTAAAAACACATCAAGAGATGCTCTATCAGGCCCAGTAGTTTTCCCACCCAATTGAACACTTAAATATCCACTGATTGTAGTAGGGACAGAATCTGTCCCTTGTTAAGAAGAATTATGGTGCATAATTGTTATATTGGAAATAGAAAACCATGGAGTAATCCTACCTCGTCTACGTCTGGTGCATTAAGGAAACGGCACGGGAGAGGATTATGAAGCATTCCAACATTGTTAACTAATCAAAGGAAACATAATGATAAGAACCACATCTGGATAAAGTGTGCCGTTCAACTAGTTAAACAAATGGCTTTTCCTCAAGGCTCAGTTTTTAAGCTATAAGTGAACAGAAATGCTGCTTCTTCAGCATTCATTCAGCAAGCACCAAGTCTCAATGAAGTCATCAGTACTGGTTGGTATAAACTACGGGGAACAGAAAAACAATCTGCTGTACAGTTTAGGGAGGGTTGTTTGTTTCTTCTGTTGTTATTTTGTTTGTTTTTTTCACTACTAAAAGGATGATTTTGTTAACAAAATATATATATATATTACTTTTTTCATTGTTTCTATGTGGATCATACCAATTAGCATTAGCCACAGGCTTGTTTCAGATTGAATATGAGAATTGCACACAGCTGGAAAACAACCCATAGAGAAAATGAATTCCTTGAGGCCAAAGAGGGAAGAGGTCACCCCTCAAGCTGGATGCTGCTCATGAAGTGGCAGAAAATGTTTCACAGTAAAAGAAGCCACTAAACAGGAAATGCTTGGAGAATCTTAATTCACTTTTAAAACTTGTTGGAGATAATTAATGCTCAAACGCGTTAGGCAGTTGTGTGCTTGGTTTCAGATGCTGGCCAACAAGTCATTATGACACACATTATTTGTACAATCAATTCTCTGTTAAATGCACTGCAGCCATAAAATACACTTTAATTAACAGACCTTAGTGACTCACCCAAAACACCAATTTCCAAGCCTTGCAGACCTTTTTCAATGTTCTCGTATACTGAATTTTTAGTGAAATCAGCTTGTATAACCTTCACCTTTTGACCTGTGGCCTGCTCTGAAATTAAGAAAAAAGAATAGAACATCCCTTTGCATTTACCCCGAGAGAGGGAGAACTGTAATTCAGTAATAAGAGAAATAACGAGATATATCATTTAATAATGCCCACTGTAAAATTAGAAAATTTTTCAACTTTCTGTTTTTTAAAAGAATTGCAACACAAGCAAAACACTCTCACTGGTTACAGTTGTTTTGGGGGAAATATCCTGGGAAATAGGATGAACTTACACCCTGAAATCAATGGAAATTCCCTCACAAAATCTAAACAGCATTTAGTCCTTCAGCAGGCGACCCACCCCCCGGCGGCGGCCGCCGGGTGGGGAGGAAATAAACAATATAGAACTTCTTCCCCTGGTTGTCATAATATTTATAAAAGAACACTGTCAGCATACATTAGACAAGTGAATGTGGGTGCCAGATCCTTGACATAAGCACAGTTTTGCAGAATTGTTTTAAAGTGTTTTAATATATAAGATGAACATTTTAACAAGTAACACTAATTTTTGTCTTGTAGGAGGAGGGGAGAACAGGACTTGTTGTGATGCCATATTTTCTGCATCTTTTTCTCCCAATTCCTCTCCTGTTTTTACTTTTGCATCTTTGTGGACCAAATCTTAGGATTTTGCTGGACTAAAAGACATTTAAGGGAAGTTGGAGCTTAAATTTTGCAAGGTCAATTTACACAGAAGGGAAAGGGAAATGTGATTTTTCCAGTATCATTGCCATGCAGGAGTGGAGCTCAGCTGTACATTACCATTTTTCTCAGCAGTTGATTTATTACTGTCCATATTTTCAACGAAGTTTCATGAGGAAAAGAGGTAGAGGCTCTTATTTACTCATTTTTAAAGGCAAGGTTCTCCTTCAAAGGGGCCCAGTAAGGTCTTTTCTAACTAGTTGTTCACATTGTAAATTCTTGCTACTAAACCTACTTTCAAGTTTTACGGGCAACCTGAAATCCAGATGAAGTTCGCTGAAAAAAGTGACAAGTGAATCTTGGAAACATCAATAGGGTTGCAGACTCACTTCAAGCGGCAGGAGTTCAGGTGCACACGGATGGCAAAAAATCTGCTTTGAGTCTTGTTTGGGAAGCTGCCCAAACTTGCTTGGAGCTTGGTTTTGTCATACAGGAAATGGAGAGCACTGCTTTGAATAGGAATTGCTCAGTGATTTCTACTCACAAGTCATGCCTCACCTCTTTGTGTCCATTCGGATTTAGGAAAAGGACTCAGAACACTTTCAGACAGTGAGCCTGGAGGAAGCCCATTTTGGCTTTGGGTCCAGCAAGCCAGTTTGCAGCCACACTGGGCCTGCATTGGAGGTTGAGAGGATGCTGTTCCCTCCAGGCTGATCCCTCCTCACCCCTCAGTGCACCCTGAGTCTCAAACACCTCACACTACCAAAGCAACCGAAGCAGTCTGAGGAAAGAGCAGATGCTCCGACTCCAGATGTGAAAAGCAGGCTGCGTCCTGTGTGTGATTTTCAAGGACATCTGTCTCCATGACAGGGGCAAGGAGGAAGCAGTGCCCTTTTTCTTGCCTTCTTTCCAAGCTGCGGTTGCATGCATGAAAAGGATGAAACACCCTTTGAACCCTCAACCTATAAAAGCAACTCTAGTGGCAAATGACCCCCTAGTAGACCCAAACTGGGGGAATGGTGCAGCTACAAAGAATAAGGACATTGTGAGTGTAAATAGAGTGAAGAGAAAGAACAGAGCAACAGCTGGAGCAGACACCTATGGTGACCTGATTATTGAAGAACTCTATAAACAAAACAAGATGGTCTTCAGAAGAGTAGTGATGTGGCCATCTTTCTTGCGGGCAACAAGAAGGGCAGCCAAAACTACAGCAGCATAAAAATTAGGATCAAACAAACCATTTGGCCTTTCTCTGCATCCCCTTGACTGCACACAAATGCACTGCTGCAACCAGCACTCGCAGCCAACAAACAAGTACTCCAGATGGCTTTACTCTGTCCCATTTAAGAATAAAGCAATACATTAAAAATAAAAATAAAATAAAAATAAAACTATCATGCTTATAAATGAATTATCCAAGGATAGCTCTTTAGAAAATGATAAGTCTATATAGGAGAAAGCCAAAGAATATTTTCAAAGTATCTTATGTCTCTCCCTCTCTGTGACAAAGATTTACATTAGTCTATGAAGACTAAAGCCACTCCAACTCTTTTTCAAAGTCCTAAGTGTGCCAGAAGCAAAGAACCTAGGTTTTTAAACATCAGAATAGGTTATTCCATTAAAAAAAAAAAAAAAGAGAGAGAGAGAGAGAGAGAGAGAGAGAGAGTGAGAGAAAGAATTTCAGGAAAATTGAAAATCTGAGCTGTATTGTTTCATCTGATTACAAAATGTATCATTAAACAAGATACAAAATGTATCTAACTCCTTCTGACCTCAGACCATTTGGGAATCCTACTTGTCAGATAGGATAACATGCTGCCTCTTGAAATTTACCAAGAAGAGAATAAATCTGGCTGAAGCATGAAGTTGGTTAGAACATGAAGGCTGCCAGAATCTCTCCCTTTCTGTTTGGAGAGATAGTAAGATCTTCTGGAAACCTGAGGTAGTAAAATGCATGCTTAAATTACACAAAAACTGATCTCTTCAGTAATAGGAGACCCTTTTGAAGTACTATAACAAAACCTGAACGTGAAATAGAAGCATTCAGGCTTCATGTTCAGCAAAAATATGCAGAGAGAAGAGCAAAATGAGATGTTACTTGAACAACAAAAAGAAGGTAAAAAAATATGACAGGGAGAAATATTAAAAGTTCTGTAAAATTATAAATTACAAGCTCTGGCTACATTTTGAATGTCTTTTAAAGAAATATGTCTCCTCAGAAATACATTAAACCTCAGTTTCAAAAATAACCAGAAAATAGAGAAGAAATAAAGAGAATGAAGATAAAAATAGAACTGCAATAGATGATAGAAGATATAAGAGAACATGAACCCAGTGCGAAACAACAAAGAAAAAAAGCCTTGGGAATTACTATTAGTCAGTAGAGCAATCAGAAATACTGGTCAAGGCCCTGAGGTGCTCTCTTAGGTAGCAGTAGTAGCGTGTGTTGGGAAATCAGCCTTAAGCAGCCACGCTTTACCCCAAGGGATCAGCAAGACAAAACAGGTATGTTTAACCACCTTTAATGGAGAAGGAAGGATGTGCCAAGGGAGGTTTTTTTAGCTAATAAAAAACCTCAGTGATCTCAGCTTATTACCTGCTTAGCTATTGGAGCCAGCTCTAGAAGGAGGAGGTGCGGAGGACACAGTGTAGCACTGGGGGCAGCTAGACACAGCTAGCACCTTTACCAGACTTAGTGGGAGTGAGACATGTTTGGTTCTTGGCCATTCTGTGGGGTGAGTTTCGTATTTGCTGCTTTATTCCACAGCAACAGATGTGATATCTGCAGGGAAAGTCTGATAAACTACTCACTGTATCACTAAATCCAAATTAATGACCTGCATGTTCAGCTAGTCTAAGATGATGTAGCAATACTTTCAGCTGCATTCTGAGGATCAGACACTTTCTTTCCTTAAATACAGATTTGTTTCTTCATACATACATACATAAATATATCTATATATCTTTTTGTGGCTAATATTAATGTGTTACAGAAGTGTCTTTCTGTTGTTGTTGTTGATTGGCATGATTTAACAGCTTAACAAGTACAGGCCCTGGTCTTATCTACCAATTATAGAGTTAAAACTTCTCTATCAGGATCTAGCTCTGTTTGTACAGCTTGCTTAGGAAGTGTACGAAGACAAAATAGAAAATACATCTAATAGCTTTCCATCATATCTAATCTCCTGATGAATGGCTTTACAACCACAACAGCAAACATATTAAATAAGCAGTATATCTGGTGCAGTGGATATCTCCATCTGCCCTCACAAGACTTATTTTGTTATCTTTTATCTCATGTTCTGGGAAAGCCATCCTGTCCAGTGAGGTGGAAATCTGGCTTTTGGTTCCAGTGCTTATGTGCAGAAAGGTTTTTCTGCTTGTGGATTTCTGCCTGCTGCAAGCTCCATTTCTGAGAGCTGCTCTCAGATGTTCCTGTGATCCACAGGGCTGTGTGAAAGCTAGCTACTGAGACCTCTGGAATTACCCTTGTTAACCTCCTTTTGTTTATATTATTTAGTGTCTGAATGGAATTCTACAGTACGATTACACAAATAATGTCATCAGGTTGAGGAGGGAGTCAAGTCGTATAGTTACTGTGTCCAACTCATTGGAAAAAGATACACAGGCTAGCTGTTAAGAAAAAGGAAACATGAGCAATGCGCACAGTCCTATGACATATTTATGTAGCCTGTGATAATTTTTTTTGTCTCTATCTCTCTGTGCCTTAATCTCCTTGCATGTTAGTTCAGGGTAGAGATAACTGCTTGCAGTAAGACACTGCTTGTTTAAGATGTTTAGAAAAAAAAGTCAGTGAGAGTTACAGAATTTAGAAAACAGTAATAGCATTCTGTTACGTTTCTGCTTCATTTTTGGTTTGCATTGTTTATTTACTCACATAAAATCACAGTAAATTTAACTCTTCTTCCTTTCCAATGACTGCTTAGTTTAATTACAGTAAAGCCTGAGTCTGCAAATTGAAATCAGAGGAGCCTTTCCAAAGCTTTAACCTAAGCACACATCCAGAGCTCCCTGCTGATTTTTTTAGTCCATGCCTTAGATCAGATGCTCTCCTCTTGTGATCACCGTATCCTCCTCTCCTTCCTTTTGTTTGTGACATCTACTAGTTGTTACGCACCCATTTCCAGCCTGACACAATAATACATGAATCACTCTGGGCATGAGCCAAAACCCGCTGAAAACAATGGAAAGAACTCACTGAGAGCTGCCACCAATGTCATCAAACTTTGGGGAAAACTCTTGGTTCCCACAGGCACAGGGTGGGCTGCCACACTAGTGCCTTCCAGGACACAGCAGGTCTCTGGCTGGGTGCTGCTGCAGGGCTCAGCACTGTGCGGCCTCGCCAGGAAGGCGGACAGGGGGAAATCAGACAGAAAAATTAGAAAACCAATCAATCCCTTGCTTCAGCAGGAGGAGCTCCCGAAGCTTCCCTAGGAGATACACCACATGCTCGGCATGCACCGCATACCCCAAACCTGCTGTGCTGGTGCAGCCAGGTGCCCGCCTGCCTAAAGGCAGGGCTGTAAACCTGGGAGTGACATATGCTCATCACAGGAGCCTGTAAATCAAGGAGCATGGTGGACAGAAGCCATGTACAGAAGAAGAGACTGTGGGAAAAATAACCCTGATTAACACAATCTCTAAAGTTAATGGAGGATGTAAACTCACTTGACTACTATAGAAATCCTAACTGTCAATCTTAATGTATTTAAACAAGCCATTCCCCAGGGCAAATGGCTTATCCACTTTGAAGGAAAGAAAGAGAACATTAATTTTAAAGATGAACTATTTAACTGCATTATCAAAAGCCAAATGGAACTTGTAAATCTTAAAAGGAAAAAAAAAAAAAAAAAAAAGACAACAGCTACATTGATTTCATTTCTGCTCCTCCTTCGCTATATTCCAAGAACTGGTCTAAAGGCAATCTTTCCTGAGCAAAAACTGGTTCATAGATGATTCAGACAAATCTAGTACTACATCTCCTTTGCCTGTTCTTGTAGAATTTAAGCTCCGGTGAATAAAGGTTTTACACCAGTACAGAACCTACTGTTGTCGTTTTTTGTTTGTTTTTTATGTGTCCAACCCATTGCACTGTTTGAATTACAGCATGTACATTTAAAGTAGCCCATGACTAGAAGGGTTCAAACAACAAAGCGATATCAAACAAAGTATCTGTCATATTGCACCAATACCTGGGACTCAATCTGTAGCAATACCTGGGGCCCACCCGTTCTAGATGCTGTACCAGGGAAACAGACCTCCAGGTTCTAGCCAAGCCAGCCTGCTAAACAGGAAAGTAAGTTTGAGATGAACGCTTACCAATTTCAGTGGCTACTCTCTGCAGTTTTTCAAGAGTTCTGCTTATCATAACTACATTTAACCCACGTTTTGCCAGCTGCAAGAGGAGAACACAAAAGTTGTCAGAAAACAATACTGACAAGATTTTTCTTAGAAGTTTTTTTCTAGTTTTACAACAAAAAAAACAATTACAGCTTTACTTAATTGTTTTCATCACTTATCACCTGCCTAATGGGTAAGCAATGGATACTAAAAACAGGTCAGACATTAATTTGGATTCTAATAGTCTGTGAAAACACCTCCTTTCCTGTATAATCTTGGACCATTATGAGAAAAACACACTGGACAGTAATGAAAACTCAATAACATACCAAAAAATAAACAACCCTAGCCAGTTTCAAGTGAGTGAATATTCACAGGGAATGAAGACAACATGACATTTCCCAGAAAAGCATTAGGAAACAAATAGGTTGATGACACCATCTTTGACCCTCACATTTTGTTTTTCATTTTGAGGAAGTACACTGAGCATATTGAACTGAAGGATCAAGAGTTTGCAGGGATTTGGATTTATTCATACATACTTAATAGAAACAAAATCTCACACAGGACAGATGGATAAATTTTTTTCTTTCATTAGATACAGACTTAAAAAAAAAAAAAAAAAAAAAAAAAAAAAAAAAAAAAAACTCCAACAAGTCCATGCATAAGAATTGAAGAGTTGAAGTTTACAGCTGTGAACAGCACATAACACAGCAGTCCATAGACAGTTTGGTCTTACCATGTACAGAACAAACAGAGAAGGGTATTCTCCCATTTTTCCCATTCCCATTTCCCATCAGCTAAAGAGTGTTAGGCAGAACCTGAGAGAAAAATACGCCCTCAGCTTGTGAAACTAAGGTATTAACAAGCAGCAGTTGAAGAAAGTTTTGTGCACAAAGAAAGATAGAGCTGAAACCAGAAGAAAATAGCCATGGGAGCAAGGAGAAAGAGAGTTAAATCAGTCAGCACAAAAGATAAAGCCAACTTCATCTGAAAGTACCATGTTTGCTTAGACCAAGAAACGAACTGGCAAAGCCCACACACTGAAGACCCATTCATTTCTGTTGCTGACTCCCTGCAACGCACTCTCCTTAAACCTATTAGAGGGAAGCAGATTGTCCTACTGAACTCTTCTGAAACAATGAAAAGAATGTTAAGGAATAAGGACCTTTGTTTAAAAATTCACTACATTGAGAGTACGAGGGGCAGACTGTCTATTAAATGCATAAGCCACGACCATTTGCATTTTTAGCACAAAGACCACGCACAATCCCAAGCTTTCGGAGACCCTCTCACATAATTGTCCCGTGCTCCAAGGAGACATGCAGAGGCTCAGACGCTCTGGAGTTTCGAAAGCTTATTTTAAGGGCTCCATCTGAGGTCCTCAGGAAGAGAACGTAAATTGTCTTCACACTGGCGAATTTCCCTTTGTCCACATGAGCTTTGCTCAAGCTGTTTCCTATCCACTTGAAAGCAACGGAGACATGGTCCCTGCTTCTGTGGTCACTTATTCCTACCTGTCACTTGGGGGTGTTTGGATGGGGATTGTTTTGATTTTTTGAGCATTTAAACTCGAGACCAAATATCAGATGTGTCATACACAAAATAAAATTAAAGTTCTTTCTCACTGGGCTTCTCACCGTCATCTCAGCCATATCTCTCTGTGCTTTGTTTGGTGGAAAAATCCTTCCTAAAAAATAAATAAAAAATGATCCCCACTGCTAAGACGGTGTTGCATTTTAGCCAAAAGCATATATACTTGTGGCAAACAAAATCACAAACTGTCAGGTGAGACGACTCGCCTCTGCTTTTGTATACCAGACTAACAGGAAGCAAAAGGTTGAGGCAGCCATTTCTCAAGGCAAAAATGGCTGCACACCTGCCTACTCTTTTATTTTTGCCTCCTGACCCACATAGAAAACACACATTCTTTTCAGATACCAGCTTCATAGGACATTTTAATGACCATATGTGATTCAAAAGCACCCCCGAGGCAAACAAAATGAATTGTATAAAAAAAAAAAAAAAAAAAAAAAAGGAATTTCCTGGCCATCCACGGCACAGATTAAACCAGTTTTAATGCAGCCGCATTGCAAACGAAAGTAACTTCTAGCGCAGACACCCTCAGCGCGAAGCCTCTCCCGGCGCCGCAAACACGCAGAGCTGCTGGGCGAGGAAACCCTGACTCCCAGTGGCAAAGGGCCGAAATGCTCGCGGCCCTCTGAGGCTGCCGGCATGCGGGACCGGAATTAAAGCCTGCAGCCTCAGCCATTTGTGGTTAACTCGTCTTTTGGAAGTGGGATTAAGGTTAACGGGAGATCTGGTGGGATCTGCGTTCTGGAATTGCACAAAAACACTGTTAAAAAGCTTAAGCCCACACTAATTCATGGGAAGTCACCCTGTATTTTCCAGCACGTTTTTGCAACTACAGTCTGAAGTAAATCTTTCAGCAAATGAAATTTTCAGACAATAAAGCTTTGCACGAGGCACGACATGGGTTTTATATTCAAACTGTATCTGCAGCTACACTGACAGATTGGTTATACTCTACACGGATCACTAGATGTAAGAAGTTAAAATCGTTGATAATAATTCTGTGCATGCCGTAGCCACCTACCATAAGTACTAATTTCTACTAATCTTAAGAGATTTTTTCTCTTCCCAGGACTGCACTGATATGGCCTCAGTGTTTCACCCATTTTCTTCCCTTGCTTGGGATTCAGGCCTGAAGGTTCCCTATGATTCAGATCCTTCAACCAGTTTTGATCCAGCAGGCCAAGACAGGGCAGATAATTCTGCAAGCTTTCTGCTAGCTCTTCACCTGTACAACACAACTGGATCAGCAGTATCTCAAGGAATAAATCCAGGGTCAACTTGAGAAATTAGAATGTATATTCAACTGGAACAGAAAAACTCAGATGATCTTTAGCTTGTATTATACTGCTGGAAATACTGCACAGGATTTCAGGAAATAGGACAAAGGCTTGAGATTGCAAAAAAGGCTGCATTAATAAATGAACACAAAGTCTTTCTCCAAATCATAGAACTATAGTAGAATGGCCTGGGTTGAAATGGTGTGCTAAAACATTGATTTAGATACCTTTACATTTATAAGCATGTTATTAAACATTAATAATTACCAAAAAAAGAAAGAAAGGAAAAGGTGACCACATCAGCCACCAAAATCCTTCTTGTGTCCTGCCATCAGGTGAGAAGCATGAAGATGTTAAATTGTAAATGTCAGAATATGGACTGGCCTTGGCTATACACTCAGGATATTTGAGGTGCTAAGCCAGGAAGAGATCCTAAAGCACTTCTGTTGCTAATACATAAGGAAAACAGAACTAACAAGTCTGTACCAGTACCTGAAGTGCTAACAAGTGAGTGGAGATGTCAAAAATCTCTCAGACATGACAGCCTGAGACAGAAACCTGGCTTTTGAAATTAGGATAGCAAACTAGATCCAAAAGCCAGCACTTTGACATCACAGCAGTCAGTTTATGGGATGGGGTCTGTATGTTCACGAAGGCCAGAATCACCCTGACATGTCAGAAGTACAGTCAGAGACTTCACAGAAGCCTGGAATTTCATGCAGGAGAGGTTAAGCTCAAGGTGTTCTTGCCTGCCAACACAAGCTTAGGAACCTAAAGGGACAATAATTTGCTCTGAAAAATCTATGTCCTGGCATCAACAAAGCAGTACTTTGAGTCTTCACAGCTGCCTGGCTCCTCACACAGACCCAGACAGCTCTTGGGCTTAATGGATTTCACAGAGGCCTGTATCTGTCTATAAACCTTGGAAACAAGGGTACTAACCCAGTAAATACTGTAATATTTGCCTGAACCTCTATTTCCTGGGCTGTACTCACGAGCCACCAACTTGAGCTTCCACAAGAAACACTGAGCACAGAAAGCTACATCACACTAGTCTTCCAAAACACAAGAACTGCTCTCCTCAGTCTTCTGTACCACAGGAGCATGAGCCCCTACGTTAGTATGTAACTTGTTATCAGCCCACGTCTCAAGGAAATTCATCACTTGTTGCTGCAGCACAAGCTCAGAGGAAGAGACGCTGTGGCCCCGCAGCCCACAGCCAAGATGTGTGTTGCCTCTACATCGGCCCACAATACCAGCGGGACCTGTTCCAGCAGAACATCAGAGAACTTTATTCTCCAACATCAGATCAGCAGACAGCAGCTCTGAGCCAGGAACTCCAAAGGCACAGAGACATTAAAACAGCAGGTTCAGGTTTATTTATCCACAAGCCACACACAAGTGTGTGCTTTGACCTCAGCCAGTGAGATGACATGCCAAACTATGAGCTCATGTGGTGTGGGCTTGGGATCTGCCCCACAGCGCAGTAGCTGACCACAGCTTCAATCAAAGGGACCACCTGGGGAGGAAGGTACGTCTCAGTGAGGATAAAGATGGCTCTCAGTTATCACACAAAAGCCAAAAATAATGAACAAATGTTCCACAAAAATCTTGCCAGTTCCAGCCAAGAACTGTTTTTCAAGAAAAGACAGTAGTTATTTTATACTTTCTCATGATTCACATGCCATGAATGGCCTTTTAAATGGTATTTACTGTTGTATAACCCATATGACACAAAGAAGGCAGAACAGAATCAGAGAATCTGATCTAGACAGTCTCAGGTGCCTGCAAACTTCACTTGGTTGAAATATCACCAGGTGCTCTTATTCAAGGTTAGTTTAGCAAGCTGCATCTGCAGACCCTTGCCATTTGCTCAGCATTACAGCAACTCGGTAGATAGAAGGTAGCATTTTCCCTTTGCCTCCACAGGAAAGCATGTGATCTTTATCACAACTATGACAGATATTAAACTACAAATATTAAACTATACATATATATATACACACAACAGCTGTTATCTTTGTGCTTCCTACATTCAACACCCTTTCAAAAGTACTTAGTGTATTGCCACCCCCAGTAATCAAAATCAGGTGATTAAAGTAAATAATGCACATGCTTATGAAAGCTGGCTTAAAAAAAATCCAACCTACTAAATCAAAGTACGTTTTCCTTTCCTGTGGGAGAAAAATTTTATATAATTTATCACATCAGAAGGCAGAACATCTAATCTAAGCTCTGACATATTAAAGGCTGCTAATTTTCACCCTGTCATCTCAGCTCTGAAGACAGTAACTTCATGTTTCGGAATGTTTCAACTTCAAGGTTGCCTTGTCTCCAGTGATGCGTAATGTAGTGGCTGCACAGCAGTGCAGAGCTGATTGTGGCTCCCTCCTTCCTTCTCCTACAGACACATGAAACGACCAATGCTTAATCAAACCATATATATTTCATTATAATTTCCATAATCTGTAGTTCATTTTCATTTGCATAGAGTTATCCTTTATTATTTCAAATAAGTCTCTCACTTTTCTTTGCAACTGTGAAGGCTAACAAAATACGTTTTGTATTTTTAATGCTGGACAACCTCACTGAAAGACAAAAACACATTAGCTGTGAAACTGGGATTAAAAAAGGATAACCTAGGAGACTTCCCACTCTGAACAGACTACACAAAATCTTTTGGCTTATTCAGTGTTTCCATTTTATTTCCTTGGACTGATGAGACCAGTGAGGCATGAATGACTTTCTTCTGAAATGCAACACCAGTTTCATTACAGAACTTGATTAATGTTATTCTGCACATAAAGAGGGGAAGGATTAGTACTGGGTTTGTCACAGTGGCTTCAAATCCTAGAATTTTGTTAGTAACTTGCAGAGACTGGTAAAGGGGTAGCAATTGCCATTTTGTTAAAATAAAATTAAGTGTATGTAATCTATCTTACCTCAAATGAATATGCTTTTCCAAGCCCATCTCCTGCTCCTGTGACCACTAGTGTGTTAGAAAAGTAAAAACAAGAGGGATTTTATTTGTTGCTCTACTGCAAGTTGTTCTTTCTTGAATTTGTTTAACTTACTCATTTCTTGAACATTACTACCAAAATGCTTCTAGTAAAGTACAGAATCAATTCCCCCCACACACTTTGTTAATCCCTTGTGACTTTTTCATCTTTTTGTTACTTCACTTAGCATTTTTCATTTTCAAAGCAAATCCCTCCTCAGAGTAAACTCTGCTGTGCTAAACTAAACTAAAATAATGCAGCAGCTAGCTCTTATTCTCACATTCAATGAGGTGACACTCAGCAACAAATCAATTTCCTGTGAGATGGTAGAATTGTCTTCTGTACATACATTTTTACAAGTTCAGTTTTGCAGCTTTTTAGCTTGTATGTCTGTGGCAGTACAGCAGCAGATAAGGAGTAACTAGTGACTGAAGCTGATACTAGTGGCTGAAGCGATACTTTTCTCATGCAAGAATTCTGTCTGCAAGGAAAAACTTAACCACTGTCTACAAAATGCTCTTCTCCCAGAGCTTTCTGACTCACAGTTTACCTTTGAATTTAGTGTCACTGAGAAAGCAAACAAGCCTTGGCATTTGTAAAGCATTCTGATCTTTAAATATTATACAAGCAAATAAAAAAGAGGAACTATAGAAAGAAAAAGTTTATCACCTTTCTTATCAAGAAAGAAATAAGTAAAGTAGGCAGGCACTAAAGCAATTCTGAGATGCACCTGGTAAGTTTTCAAAGCAAAATTAAAGATGGGTCAATGTCTAAAAAAATGTGTATTAAGGACTTCTAAATTGCAAAAGAAACTGGGAGAGCAAGGTGAATTTGAACAGCTGGGATCACTGCCAACAGAAGAGAATCTACCCTCTTATTTCACAAAGAACAGAAATCCTGTGGTGAGGAAGCGGTGGATTTTTACCTTCCTAGTATGCCTGCGGGTGAAAAGCAAGCACCCACTGGAAAAGAAGCTTCCACTTTCCAGTTTCATTCTCACAGTTCTCAGGAGTTCATGTGCCACATGATGCAGCAAATCAGTCGGGTCTAGTTAATATTACTGGGCTGAGAAACCTTAATATTCGCAGAAGGACAGAGCACGCAAGGTCCACCAAAGGAAATGAGAGTCTCTCAGCCTTCAACAGAAACAAGATTTTAAAGAAAGGGTTCCACACAGTGCTCCTCACCACTTGCACACAAGTGAGGTCCATGTCTTACTAGCATTAACACGAGGCCTATGCATTATTTCAGAAGCACTTGGTGCTTAGGCAGGTCTTCAGTAAACGGGTGGATTTAATTTCTCCTTAATCCACTGTGAAACTGCTTATTAAACATATACTCAATGCAGTGACATCAAGTCTCTAGCACAGGGGCAAGGAAGAAAGCACAAGAGCACTTTTGGGGTCACCTCTTACCAAGAGGCCACCATCAGTGACACCTGTAGCCCTGGAACTCAGAAACTGTACTACCTTTTCATTCCTTACTTCATACCAGTAATTTATCAAGCCTAAGAAAAACATCAATGTTCAGTAGGAAGAATGTGTTTATTAAACATTTCTGTTATTTTTGATGAGAATATGTAATATCTTTAAAAAAAGCAGTGCCAAGTTGCAGTTTTTGTAGTTTCTAGGCAAAAATAGATTTGGTTTGTTAATGATACCTTTAAGGATAAGTCACCAGTTCTGGAAAAAGAAAAGAAAAAAAGAACAGAAACAAGAGAAGAGTCTGGAGCAAAGTCACAAGGAACAAAGAAAAGTTGCTTTGAAGAATGGAGACTATATACTAGGATACACTAGAAGCTACTTGCTTCACACATCAGGAAACAGGATATAGGCAATGCATTCAAAACTAATGCATTTCCAGTAGAGAAAAAAAAAATCACAAGTAGGAATGGGGAGAAAATTCATATCTATACACCAGGGGTGTAAGGTGTTACCAGTTTCTTTTTCTCTTCTCCCCAAGTAGGCAAACCCTTCAGGCTCATTAATCTGAAGTTACTAAGAGGCAACAAAAAAGAAAAGAAGCAAGCCTCAGTTAGTGGAAATCATGTTCTGTTCTGAAGGGACAGGGTGAGATTGAAAGGAAAACCTCTTCCAGTTAGTCATGTAACAATTAATCACTCAGCTACAAGAAGAAGAAGGTGAGGAAGTTTGCATTACCTGCCCATTCTCCCAGCGACCGAAAGAAAGCCTGAGGCAAAGCACTCCAGGTATGTGGGAAAACGTATTTCATAAATCTGATGCATTTTACCAGAGCACAGAAACAGATCAGTCCCCCAATAACTGTCAGCAGCTGATGCTGATAGTCTTCCATGGTGAGAGAAGGCAGTGAGCTAGCATGCAATGGTAACACTCTCCTGGGAAATGCCTCTTCCCAGCACGCTGATAGTCTCCAGGCACTGGCAGAGAAGGGAGAAGTCTAATCAGGGCACGTGACCTGCTTTCTCCAAGGAATGCCCAGAGTTTAGACTAGAATAACGTCTCTGCATTACACCCAGATTTGTAAACGACTGGAAAAAAAAAAAAAAATCAAAATGAAACAATGACTTCTGGTGCTCACTTTAGTAGCAAGGTTTCATTCCTTTTCTGGAGGCTACCCAAGAACAAAAAGAATAAAAAATACTTTTATTGTAGTTGCTTAGGAATCGTAGAGACTGAAGATGGGTCGAAACCAAAACCCTGGATAAGAATACTCCAGACCTTGGGGATAACACAACAGCACTACTTCGTACAGCAGTGAAGAGTTAAGCCCCAGTCCAGAGACTTCCAGGGCAAGTTCACACTGAACTTGTGCTTAGGCCAGAAAAATACATTTATCTCCCGATTTGAAGACAAAATAATAAATGAGTAATAAAGACATCTGATTCTTCCTATACAGAAAGGGCAATATTATATAACCTTCAAAAGAGCTTTCAGGTAAGAGGTTAATACCCATTTAACAGATGGGGAAATCATGGCACAAAATACTAGAGTAAGACATTAACAAGGGAACAGTACTTCCAATTTTCTGAACAAAATACACTTGAACTAGCGTTACAGCTGAAGACGTGGATCAAAACAATCAGGCTAAAAAGCAGTGTCAAGAACAGTACCTTAATGCAAGATTACATTTTTGGAAAGCTGAAAATACAAAGTGATATTAAAATAAAATTAATTAAATTCACACAAATTGTTTTTTTGTTTGTTTGTTTTAATGTTAACAGGAAAAATCTCAGGGAAGGCACAGAAACTTTTACTCTTCTTTGCACTGGAAGATTGAAATATTATTCATTCTTCAAAGACCAACTTAAACTGGATAAGGGAAACACTGATGGTTATACATACACTTATGATAAGGCAAAATAAAAATTGTGTATATAGTTCAATTATATTCTTTCACATTTAATATGAAGCATCTTTAAAATTTAATCTGAATCTCTGACACCCAGAAATCTTCAACTGAAGAGCAGCAATGTATGTCAAGTGTCACATTACTGACACCTTTGGTCAAAAAAAATATACACAGGTGAATTAAAGAGAAAAGATGATGTCTGAATCACAAGGAATGTAACATTAACTGTAACAAAATGATATGGAAAAACATTACTATCATAACACCAATTCAGTTTCCTGATATTTAAGCTCCCTTAAAAATTCATACTGTTTTCTATACCTTAACACCTCGTTTTACTCTACAGGTAAAGCCAGTCTTAAAAAATGGTCTGAATACTAAATTTCTCCTACATCTCTACATATAGTCACAAATTCCCCAAAAGAGTCATTCACTGCTCAAGGAAAACTTTAAATCTGAACAAGTTGTGCTACGTCTTTTCATATGCAAGAATGGTGCTGAATACCTCCTTTAAATGAATTTTTAAAAACCAAACCAAAACATCTCTTTTGACTACAGAATCACAAAATCCACAGCTATAGGTCTTCTCTCTTGTACTTCCAGCTCTGCCCACACTGCCTTGCAATTTTCTTTTCCAGAGATTGGTTACAAGTCTGGTTACAAGTCTGAAATACATGTTATGCTGGGCCTAATATTTGTAAATCAGGCTGAGATCCAAGAAGAAAAAAAAAAAAAAAAAAAAAAAAAAAAAAAACAGTGCTTTTGAATTCAAGGAATTCATCCAGCCCAGTCTATTTTTTTTTTTCCCGAGGTATTCCTTTTATCTTTTCACAGGAATCACTGCAAGGACATTACACATTGCATGGCTAGAAAGCTTCTGACAGCCACTGTACTTTCTCTCTCTTCATTTCATTCCATTACAGTTAGTCTGCTGGTAAGCAATCCTGTAAAACCAAGAGTGAGCAAGTTAATGTACAGTCCAACGTTCCTTTCCAACCCAGTTACTACTTAATTTAAACTTGCTTTCAGAAGTTTTTTAATCTTCTTGTGTTACCATACTTAAGTTCCTTGTAGACACACACATTGTCACCTGTAGAGCTTAAGCTTTAGAAGTATGGGAGTGACTTCTGAAAATCAAGCTTTGTAGCTAGCAGCATGTGACCATAAGGCACTTTTTTAAGGGAATGTGACTTTCAGAAGTCACTCCATTATTTCTTAAAACTAGGCCACATACTAGTACTTAAATATGTATTCTGTAGACTAAAGTTTTCTGTAACCATTTTTCTATTGTTCCAAAAGAAAGAAACTGAAGCTTCACACAGCAAAGAAGTCATAGTTTTACAACTGTTGCAATATTACATTAAGCTAACGTGAAGTCTGTAGAAAAGTAAGAACAGGATTACCTACAGCTGTATCGTATGATAAATCAGTTTTAAATTACTACTTTATTAACTGAGATAAATAATTGCTTAGCTGGAGGTTCTGAATAGCCATTTCAATAACTGGCTAAATTCTAACATGAAAAAATGTGTCTGGTTGAATCCATATTCCCGGAGTTTCAACCAGTACATTTACTGGAACAATATTATCTCTGCAGATACAGAAGAAAAATTGTAAGTGACTGAAGCTAAATTAATCTGTGAAAGGATGCAATCACTTGCACACTCTTCTACATAATACCTAATTTTGATTATCCCTACTGTTTTTAACCATTGTGAATAATACTATCAAAAAGACTGAGAACCAGGTCTGTATTTTAGTTAAGTCCAAGCCTGAAGGAATTCAAAATCATGATACAGATAAAAAATTAAATAAAATAATTTCCAGTACAGTATGGAATGAACTAATGACAATTCTTCAACTATAGTCCAGAAGCTGATCTTATAGAAAGCAAATATTTATGCTCTACATGTGTACTTGAAAGCAATACAATTGTCCATTTACACAGAAATGAAAAACTAATCGAAACTACACTCTATCTATAGAATCATAGAATCATAAAATATCCTGAGTTGGAAGGGACCCATAAGGATCATCACGTCCAACTCTTAGCACCGCACAGGTCTTCCCAAAAGTTTAGACCATGTGACTAAGTGCACAGTCCAAGCGTTTCTTAAATTCATATAGGCTTGGTGCAGTGACTACTTCACTAGGGAGCCTGTTCCACTGGGCAACAACCCTCTCAGTGAAAAATCTCCTCCTGATTTCTAGTCTGAACTTCCCCTGCCTCAGGTTCACCCCACCCCCGCGGGTCCTATCACTGGTGTTTATGGAGACTAGGTCACCTGCCTCTCCACTCCCCCTCGCAAGGAAGTTGGAGACCGCGATGAGGTCTCCCCTCAGCTTCCTCTTCTCTAGGCTGAACAGGCCCAGGGCCTTCAGCCACTCCTCGTATGTCTTCCCCTCCAGGCCATTCACCATCTTTGTCGCCCTCCTCTGGACACTCTCCAACAGTTGAATGTCCTTTTTGTACTGTGGTGCCCAGAACTGCACACAGTACTCAAGGTGAGGCCACACCAGTGCAGAGTAGAGCAGGAAAATAGCTGAATATTAATCAATGAAATGCACACAGCTGTTCCTTTGTGGAAACTTATTTAGTAGGTGCCATTATGTTTTCATTAGTATTACAATCAAAATACTGAACCCTTTTTAAGTAGGAAATTTTTTAAAACAAAAGATCTCTCTTAAATATATGTAGTAACCCATCCCTTGCCCAGCTCCTCAACAGGTAGACAATGTAAGTCACATCTCACAGAATCACAGAAAGGTTTGAGTTGGAAGGGTCCTTTAAAGATCATCCCATTCCATGGGCAGGGACATCTTTCACTAGATCAGACTGCCCAAAGCCCCAGTCAATCTCATAGCCTGCTGTGAGAAACTGTATAGCCCAGACTTCTGTTTCCATTTTGACTGTGTAATAAACACTTCTAATATCAGCACTCTTCCTCTTACCATTTGAATCCATGCAGGCAGTGGGCAGCGAAGGCAGTCCCTGAAGCTTCTGGTTTGTTAGATTCAATCCAGTGTTGTCATTCAAGTGTAACACATCACATAATGCCTTTCAGGTTTTGCTGTATTTTAATTCAAACTGTCATGACATCATCCTGGTTCCATGTCAAGGCCTTCCAAAAACTTCTTTTGATTTGACTATTTAAAAAAAAAATCTTGGCTCACGCTTGTATGGAACTGAAACTTCAACAAGATTAACTGCTCTGCTGTCCTCCAGTGCTGCAATGTTTCTAAGGTGTTTTCAAAGGCTAAACACAACAACCTTAGAAATGCAAGTAAACACTACCTGCTGTATTTTCAGAGAAGGAAGTAAGGATACAGAGCAGTGGTTTTATAGTCCCAAATAACAGAAACCATCAGAGTTCAGACTTTTTCTTTAACCACTGGACTCGCCTTGCCCTGTGTAGCAAACCCTTGGGTTTGCCATGATTCTCTGAATTTTGAGCATAAATTAGTACAAAAAAAAACTTTCACTGCATATATAAGATGCAAAATGACACTGATCCTTTCTTCTCATTGAAACACAACAGTTAGACTTCCATACATCAGTCAGTTTTCCCTCTTGCAGTTTGTAACATCACTTCTGTGCAGCATTAAATAGTAATTATAAACAAAACATTGGAGGACACTGATATAAAAAGATGACTGTACCTAAACAAAAATAGAGTTACCTTTGTTATCTCTCAAAACTACCACCTTGGTACTGGCTCAGACAAAAAAATATTTATTTTTTAAAAATATTAAAAGAGCCTCTCTCAGTTTCTTTCTTTCCTCGATGCTGCAGCAAAGTTATGACAATTCACTTGTAACAACAGTGACAACTGCAGCAGAATGCTGTGATGTTACTGAGAATGAGGAAAAGATTGAGAGAGAATGTCTACACAGTGCATACCAAAGACACTAGGCCATATCCTGAGTTCTTCAGTCAACACTTACACACAGAACAATCTTGGGGCACATCTCTTCTTTGACCCATATGTTCTACAGTCACTTATACAAGAGCAAATGCATAGGTGAAATCATTCTGAGCCGCAAGCATCTTCTGTCTCTTCACTGATTTCAGAGATTACATATGGCACAAGGAAATGGTGAATCAAGCCTTGTGATCCTTGCAGGGAGTTTTTCCTCAAAGAGGAGACAGAAACTGAGACAGAACTAAGAGATTTTGTTGGGTACGAATAGCACCAAAGTCCAGGTGAATTAAAAATTCACAACATGAGATTTGCTCATGTATGGCATTTGTTCCTATAAATTATCTCATTATTAAAAAAAAAAAAAAATTAAACTTGTCCATGCATAAAAAATATGGTGTGCAAAACTACTTCTGAACCATTGAGATGTGTGCAGATCTGTGGTAACTGAGGTAGACTCTTTTCCTCATTCCTAATATGTTCCAGCATATACTTGCTTAAGTTCTCAGTCTCCTTCAAAGCAGGTATTTTGACTAACACTTTGACTCAGGAAGTGCATTCTCTTCATCCCCAGATTGCGTAGACTTGCTGTTTCCTCTTAGAGTTAAAAATGAGTATCTCAGTCCTCCTGCCATACTAAAGAAAAGAGAATGAACACAGGTGTCAGAGGTTCTTGATAAAGTATGCACACATGGTCACTTTATAGGTATTTACTCATCCTTCCAAAGGATTAAGGAATGCCAGCTACCATAAGTTAGGAGTGCCTGAGAACTACGTAAGCCATGTCAGAAACTAGTCTTGAGTCTACAAAGATCAGCTATCACCTGCTTCAACACATTCATAGAAGCAGGTGCAAGAGTTCATCAAAACACAAACCGTCACAACTCTGAATCGTAACTCATGTTCAACGAACACAACTCATTCAGTCAGTGTTGTTTCCCACACCACTCACACCACTTTTTTTTTTTTTTCCCTTGGAAGCCTCACAGCTCATAACTAATTACGTCCAAAACTACTCATAAAGAAAGGATAGTTAAAAAAAAAAAAAAGTAAAACTGCAGGCATGTTTCTATAGTTAAGATCCTACTGTGATAAGATTCAGTATCTGAAAACAAATATGAAAAAACATAACTAATTGTAATGAATTTCACATCCTGAGGCAGTGCTTCCTCAGGCCAGTTGTTTCCAAACTGCATCACCCGAGTGGGCCAAACCAAACAAAACATAAAACTGTATCTCACTGAGAAATCTTCAGCTTTAACAAATAATGGTTATTCAAGTTCTACTCACCAAATATTTAGGCCTATAAAGTTCAACACAGAAAATACGTAATCTCCACCAATCAACATTCCGATGTAAGCGATGGATATATTCTGAAAAGAAAACAAAAGCTATGGATTTATTGAAATCAATTGACATCTCCAAGAACATAAATTAATTTATTTTTCTAAGGAAATAGCTATGCTGTGTTGCTGGCCACTCTAAAATTATTGCTTAAATTAGTTTCCTGGGACGTCATCATTATGGATAATTTAACAGAAAATAAAACTAGTGTATCTTCTAAATGTGAGGCAAGGCACTGAGAGTGACTTTCTGAAGAGACAAACAGAATATGAAAATTAGCTACTTGACATTAGGCAAAATGGAGCTAAGGCTACCTTCTGAAAATGCACCTCCTTTTAATCTTTGGTAGGCTCATTTCAAATCCCACTTCTTAATAGCAGGTTTCAGGTTCTTAAGCATAAAAAAGTATGCTTTAAAGTTATAATAAAAGCTTTTTATTATTGCTTTAAAAGGGTTACCTCCTCACTTTGCCAACTAAAAACTCACTGAAAGCATTTGGCTCAAATTCAAGGCAGGCACAGTTTAAAGTTAAAGAGTCCACTACCAGCCCCATCAAATTTTGGGAATCTGAAATTGCCCTCTACAGAAAGAAGGAAAGCTGTAGAACTGTGATCATTTTACCAGTGCTTTGCTGGTTTCAAATGTTTTAGCAGCTAACCTGAACAATGACATCATTTCTACTGATTTCTGCTGGGAACTACTGAATCATGAAGTGCTTCTCAACTTTAAAGCAAACCAAGGTATATCAAGGAGTAATTATAGTTCAGAAAATAGAAATAGCACTTCTCTACCTTAATGGTTCAAAACTAACATATAAAATTTGAAAGAAAGCCTTCAGGACCTGAAGGAAGAACTGCTAGATTATTCTTACTAGCTTTCCAAAAGCTAAATTACAAACAGACAAACAACTGTAGAAAGAGAATTACCATCTTCTTTTTTGCAGATTTTGTTATGCTGGAAGTAGTGTTTTCATTAGTCACCCACTCAAGGGAGTAACTTGATGACTGTTATTCCTGTGCCTAAGCTAGTCTGGATATTGATAGTTATTTGGCCTACAACCACACAAACTTCATCTTTTACTAAAACTCTTCTGGGTTAAGCTTTGTGCTCCTTTCCAAACTGGCCTACAAAATGGTGCTTGTGCAGTCTTCCCAGATCAGACACTCTGGTCTCACCAACACAAAGGAAGTTGCACTGGATTCAATCTAATCTGGGTCAGAGAAAATAGAGTATAAGGACACCAGGTTCACTTTTTTAGACAAGCTTGTTTTAACGTTAATCAAATTGACCAGACGTTATATAAATCAAAATGAAATAGTCTGTTCAGCTAGAATACAAGTTCTCACACAGAGGATGAAGCTGTTAACATAAAGCAATAAACTCCTTACTACAGTTGTTACTATGGCTTAGCCATTATTTTTCATCTATGAGCACCCTATGATCAGGAGCAATTAAAATACATTCAACCCCAAATGAACATGGATTACTCTGTATCAGTTTGCAGTGGATTTGCTTACACTACCCTGACAAACTCACAGCAACTAGAAAAAGAGCAGCAGCAGGTGACAATACCTGATGAAATGTGACTAAATGCACATCTTTTAACTAAAACTGGTTCAAGTTTCTCTTGTAGGAAAAATAAAAATAAATCAATACTCACTTTGCTTTCTAGAGTATATCTACACATTCTTTCAATAGAAGAAAACAAGGTGACTTCCTAGTGTCGATTTCCAAAATGGAAAAATGCAGCTATGGCACAAGCAGTATCTCAGTGTTAGCCCTCGTTTTGAGTTTCCAGCTCAAAGCATCAGTGTTGATTCAATGCTCTATTTCAGCATTCTCTTCTAATCCATTACTCACCTTGATGGCACCAACTACTGTTGTCGTAAGTGCAGAATTGTAATGACTGCATAGGACAGTAGAATACATCAAAAGAAACCTAAAGAAAAGAAAAAATGTTTTGAGTTTCTCCCAAGGAGCTCAGAATTTCAGCAATTCTTTGAAATGTTCAACATTTTTCAAGGATAAGTATTCTGCTGGGATCTTCATGCCAACTTGTTCTATCTCCCCCAAAAGATTTGTGGATCTGTACTTTAAGTCATTTATGTGCACAAACAAATTACTCAAAATACAAGCTGAAAAAATGAAGTCTTTCTATAAGCTGCATGAGCTCTTGCACAGTCATTTCTGTTCTCTTAAATGTCCATATGTAAAAGTATTTTGACTCTTTGGATAGTGCTATGTGAAAGAGCAGAATGGGCCCCAAACCACTTTTCTATTCTTCCTTTAATTCTGCAATTCCAAGAGGAAAAAAGCATTGTTTCATTACTTCTGAGTGCCCCATACTCCTCCAGGTATTTTAACGAACAAATGTACTGAAATAGTTCCTATACTAAAGTGTTTACATTCTATTAACTGCATAGATTTAGTCAGATAATCAGAATAGATGGCTAGCAGAGGGATACTGAGTACAGAAATTAAAAACCTAAATGTCATCTTGTTGAGCGCAGTACTTGTGAGGACAACAACACAGGCAGTACTGACACAGTTATTTACACTACTGGAAATCTTTTAAAAGCAAGAGAGAAACCTGGGGGATAAATGTATTTTCTTTGAATTTTAACATAACTTATTCATAAGTTTTACAATGGAGATTTGCAATTTGAAACACTGTCATTAAAATGTCTTACTTGATTGCCCTTTGTCCTTACCCCAAGAAGCAGGAAAGAAGAAATTGAAAGACAAATAAAAAATTTGTCCAGTGCTGGAAATGCGTTGCCTATTTAAACAAAGAAAAGAGTGAGAGAGAGAATTGTGCACTGTATAACCAATTGTTAACATATATATAATGTAGTTAATATGAAAAAGTGAAAAATCACGAAATATAGTAGATTTATAATGTAATTACAAAAGCTTTATGTAACTTATGAAACAGTTTGATACATTTAACTTCAAAAACAACTGATTAACATGACAAGAAGGCATTTCACACAAAATAGATATAAATCACATGATTTTTCAGGGAATGACCATTTTTCCAGTGAAAGCAGACTAATAAGAACACAATGACAAAATCATGAGTGTTCAGGGCACAACTTGCAGTGAAAGGATGCTGGAATGATTTATGACACCCACAAGCTCTGTAGCAATTTTCAGGGGCAAATCTCAAGGAATTCCAAAAGGGAATATAAATCTTCAGACTCTTTTTACAGGTAAGAAAAAAATGACTCAGCAAATCTGTGAGGATGCCAGAAAAAGAACACAAATCTTCTGATCTGCTACATTACTTGCCAGGACTTACTGCCTACAGTATTAGTGTCCTATAATTATGTATGGAGAGTTATGCTATAGTCTGATGAGAGTGTAGCATGCAGGTTACTAAACCAGACTGAGACTAAACAACAATCTCTTCTGAATGTCAGAATGAGAGAAAAACTGGAAATCATCTGGTGTTCGTATTTGCAGCCTTTTTTCAGAGAGCATGGCAAACCACATGGTACAGCTGGATTCTCAACCACTTGCTCTAGCTGTGAGTCCCCTGTCATGTATTACTTTTAAATGGTGACTCTATACGAGCTATCATGCATCTTCAGCTTCTCCTTAGAGTGAATAATTGCATTTTCTTATCTGTAAAGGGTAAGTCCAAGTCACATAGTTCCAAATACTAGCCACTAACATGGAGGTAGGATTATCTCTCAACAAATAAATAAATAAATAAACAGATAAAAATTCACAACTGAAAAATAAAATAAAATACTGTTATCAATTTGAGATGTGGAGTATTACTGCTTACCTGCTGAAAGTCTCCAGTAGAAAAGCTAATAATAACCGTTGGAACCACCATAAAACAAGCATTATAGAAAAGGACACCGTATTTTCCCAATTCCTGTGAGAAATGAAACATGGTGTTTGGAAATACAAGGTAACTGAGAGGAAAAACAAACAAACAAACAAACAAACAAACAAACAAAAACAAAACAAAAAAACTAAACACTGCTCTGGCAATTCTACTGACACTATTGTAAATGAGCAGCTAGAAGGTAATGTACTACAATTTAAAAGACAAGTTTGTGATCATTGGTTTCAGTGTTTAAGACTAAGATGAGCTTCCATTTCAGTCAATTTGAATGCTCAGAAAAATACTACTTGAAAAGTTTCTGTACAGCAGTAGCTAGCCATAAACTTCCCAAGGCATCAGTCCAGAGGTGCTTTGTATTAGACTGCATTCAGCTAGTGCATATTCACTCCGAAGGCACAGGGCAAGGTGGCTCCTTGGGGCCAGTGTAACAGGAAAAGCCTTACTCCGAGATGTAGCACCCGCAGTCACTGGTAACTGCTGCAACTTTAAGCAGCTTGAGGGGTGCCATACATTCTGTAGGTTAATTTGCTTGACAGAAAGGCAGAGGAGGATCAGGGGAATGAAAAAGCAGCCTTCCCTTCCTCCAGATTCAGTCATACTACTCAGTAAACCTAATCAGCTTAGTTGTTGCTTTAAAATGAAACACTGTATTTTGCAGAAACCTGTGAGCCCATTAATTGCTGCTCTCAAAGAAAAATGCAGGGTCTGGATTCAGTGCAATTTCTGAGATTATTAAAAGATACATTTCCACTGTACAGAATGACCCATAAAAGTCAGTGACAAAACCTCTATTCAACATCTCAAAGACTGCTTTCTACTATGACTTGGTATGTTTTCATGGCACCAAACTTAAAGAGTAGTCTGCTCAGAATTTATATAGCATATAATTTATCAAGGTACCACTTAATTCTTTGGCATACTAGTGCTGAGTTTAGACTTGCTTTTGGATAGCCTACAATGATATCAGTTGTGATGGTTGACTTAAACTGGACAGGTCTCTGTTTCTCCCCGCAGGTTTATTTTACATAAATGTCACTTAAAATGTGTTTCTAGTCAAATAATTACATCCTTAGATATAAATCACGCTTACAGGTACATAGTTTGCTTTTGTCTTGGATTTTTTTTAAACAAAAGCAACATTATAAAGTCACCACAAAGTTTGCTTAAAAGACCTGAGAGAAAATAAAACATGCTGCTTATTTAGGACTGTTCTCAGACACTCATTATGAGTTTTTTTCCCAGGCTGTTCTGTATTAATGATGCATATATTCACCTATCAACTCAAATATGAAAGCAAATAAAACTATTTATTACTACATACAGAATGTTCATAAAGTCATATACTAAGTAACTATATTGTCAAAATGTTAAATTCAACCTAAACACCCCTCAGTTACCTTTGGATCCATTTTCTGCTTTGTGTAAACTCCATTTGCGGCTGTGAAAATATCATTTAGTAATACAAAGGTGTAGCCCTCTACGTTAAAAGACAGATCAGACCTGCAAAATATATATTATATTGTAAATAAACAAATATTATACTGTGTAATACTACCTTGCTTAACTAGAGAACTACCATAAATGAGGAAATGTAAATCTTGAGAAATTCAAGTCACAGGCTAGTCACAGGCTTTGCTTTCAACCTCCTTTGCACGTCAAGCTACTTTCTATTTCTCCAGTCACAGGATGATCACAAATGAGTCAGAGAGTTCCCAGAACTCAGTACAGAAGTAGTAGGAACGGTTCAGTCTCCATTTTGTGAAAAAATCCACCCATCTCAAACATGACAACCTGTTCAATTATTTCCGAGTGTATTTATTTACTTTTAACACAAAAACATAGCTATGGGATAAAATCAATTCATTATTTACAGTCAGACCAGACATATTGTCATTCCTTCTGTTTTGACTAGTTACCTAATGGATATAGTGTAATTTATTTAATAGGACATGGCTCTATCCAAGTCACACCACATGGAAATTATTTACCTTTGTACACAGTAAAACCAAAAATCAAAAAAACAAACTTTACATTTCCATTTAAGTAAAGGAATTTTTGAACAAGAAGAAAACACAGGAGACTAACAGATAAGTACTTTGTGAACATATCTCACATCTGAACTTGTTCAAAGTGATAAAAAGGTAGACATTGTCTAACTCAAAACAAAATTTGACAACCAAAAGAACATTCTTTCTACCCAGAACAAATATATTTTTCTAAACTAGTAAAATAACAATGGTGCTATGATAGGAAGGTAGTGTTTCTCACACAGTTTAACCTGCTATGTTTATGATTCTGCAAATGCAGAAAAGCTAGGGGTGGAAAAAGAAGCAACCAAACACTGCCAGCTGGAGTTCAGTCTTTCGCTTTGTACTCATGCACTTCCCAATGATGTCAGTAGAGAGACTATCCAAGTCAACTTCATTCAGAGTACATGGATCGACCTAGGGTCATTTGGCACTTAACAAGGAAGAAACTCTTGCTGTTGCCCCTCCTCTCATAACATGACTTATGTTATGTTATGAAACAAAACGAAAACACATTTCACAAATGAAAACCTTACCCAGCTGCTATGAAAGCCCCAAGAACGATAGCAAATACACTGATGATAATGCTCAGTGGGTACCGTTTCCTGTAGACAAAATTAGACAGTTCACATTTTCATCAGTTGAAAAGGAGATTAGATGTCTCTCTGACTGAAATGTTCCAAAGCAATTAGTAATCACAAAATATTTAACAGGAGGGCACAGTCCTGAAAACCTTACAGAAGCAACATGGTTGATGATGAGAAGTTATGTCCCAAACTGTCAGATTTTTGGCATTGAGAACAGAGATCATAAAAACATCATGAGTACTATGCTACTAGACAATTTTTATGGTAAAGATTAAGCGTCTAAAGTATCGGTACTAGAGTAAATTGTAACCTATCCTGTACTGGTGTTCATATGGGACATATTTCAGTGTCTTCAAGTCATTTAAAAAAGAAAAATCACTACATATCTCTTGTGCAATTTGTCATCTCACCTTTCATGGGGAAAATGCTGTAGAGCAGACTATCTGGATTATTTTTGAAATCAAACAAGATTTTCATCTGGAGTGGAAAGCACAGAAGCTTATGATATTCTTCAGTATGCCTACATGTGTGCTGACACAGAGTAGGGCAAAGCATACCATAAAACTACTTCTTATAGGTACATTCCTTTATTTAGAAATGTCTCAAATATTTTTTTAAGATACATGCTGCAATGCGTCTTACAGACATTCACATTACGCCAGTCCCCAGCTCTGAGCAGGCCTCTGAGAAAAGATTCATTAAAAACAAACAAACAAGCAAACAAAAAAAAACAAAACCATAATGCTCCTGGAGAAATCCTGCAACCTCACTGACTCACATTTTCCTCACTTGCTTGAGAGAATCCTCAGGCCAACAGAAGACAGAAACTTCTGCTTTTCCTGTGAGAATATGCAATTAGAAAAGAATCTAGGTGTTCTCCCAAATATGACTCAAATTGATTTTGATACCAAAAGGAGAGACTTCAACCAAAAGGAGATGCCTATCTAACTGGGGGCTTTTTGAAAAGCTTTTCCCCAGCCATCACCCTCTTGGATACTTGGATACTGCTTCAGCAAGCTGTTTTTCCCCTGGTGACCTAGTTTCATCCAAACAGAAGCCTTCTGGGTAAAACTTTAGAGATAAGAAAAAGTATTACAGATTTATTTTCCTACTCTTCCAAGTCAGTACACTTGAAACTAGCGATCCCAAGCTGCAATAGCAGGAAGTTCTTAATTTCTCATTTAAGATAACTTGTAATTATAATTAAAGAGTTTGCTGACCTAACAGTACATATTTTGCTTCACTGAACTGGCATGTTTTAAGATTTCACTCATCAAGCTACTCTGCATAAGCAAAGTACCATACTATCATCACTGTTTTGAGACATAAGGATCTGTCTTCACTAAAAAAAGCATCTGAGTCATGGATCACAAACTTGATTCCTGTGCAACAGTCAAGAGAATGAAAAGTGCACACTTTTTCTCTCGTATTCACTACCGTGTATCTTTGTCTTCAGATAAAAGCTACATACAAACACTTTCTTTGTTTCTCTCTGTCTGACAGTAAAAAATACTCATTCAGTATCCTGATGAGATGCCACAAGTAATCTATTTGATATGATCTCAAATAAAGGTATCTTAAAATGAAAAAAATAAAATAAAAAAATCACCCAAGTATGATGATTTCCAGCAGTAATGTAAGTGGAATGGTAAACTTCCTGAGCACTGTAAACATCGGCAAACTGTCAAAATAAATGAATAAATAATAAATACGTTAATTTAAAAAATAATAAATTAATAAAAATCCAAGCACAGCTTCAGATTAATAGCATTTTTATGTCCTAATTGTTATCTAGTTTTAGGAAGCAGAGGATGAAACAACTACCCCAGTCACAAGCGAGCAAAACAAATTCCCAACCACTTACCAGATATAAAAATGTCAGTCTGACACTAGAGGCAGATTAGATAACCAAATCATTGAAAATAACAAGGTTTGCCAGTTTGTAAAACAGTTTGCAACTGGCTACCTTCTGAAAAGTCCCTCCATGCCAGTGAAATGGAACATAAGGGCTATTTTCTACTTAACATAGTCCCTGTGAAATAAATCTTTCTACAGAAATCACAGGCAGGGTAAGTAACAATCATTTATATCGTAAACATAAAAGACAAGAAATAAAGCTGTCTCTGAAAACTCATAAGGAAGATAAAACACAAAGCAAACATGCTTGGTAAACAAGCTGTACTTTCAAAAATAGTAAAATGAATCCATAAGAAGAAAGCAGAACGTACAAGAATCATGAAAGGTGGATCCTATCAAACAAACTATCAAACAAACTGCTACTTTGGATCAACATATTGTTGGTCTGCATGAAGTGATACAGTTGGAAACCTCTCTGACTAATTTGAGAAAACATTTACATATGACACTTCAGAAATCTGACAGCATGGCCATCTGGACCAATTAATCCTCTGTTTAAGATAACAACTAGCAATTGCATTAATTAACACTACAAATCCTAACACTGACTTTGGACGCTTTGAAAAATACATTTTGAAATTATGCATAGGATCACCTGCAGGTTGCAGGTTTTTAAAAGTTAAAATTACAGTTAGGGGAAGAACAACCCACAAACCTAACTTCCACAGAATTGAAACTACTTCTGTGTTCACACTGGCTTAAGCACTCCTAGGAACAGCGCTGCTGTATTACATTTGCCTAAACAGACACTTCAGAGGAACAATTTCAGAGTGTGCACAACAGTGTTGCAGAATCAGGTGCCCAGTATTGCTAGTGGAAGAAAATTAATTCTTTAGACAAAAAGCAATGTATTCTCTCTCCCAGCATCTCAAAGTTATGATATGGTTAAGACCTACAAAATTCTCAGTTTTGGTTTGGCTTACTGTCAAATCCTCAGTAGCCTGTAATAACATACAAGAAACAGCTGCAACGGCACTGCAGTGATCTCAAATACTGCAACAGCTATTATGATTCTACACTCCTCTTCCATAGAAAATTTTGTCATTCACTCTCCTACAGCAGTTCCTCTACATAGTTTACACTTCTGTAGCACTGGCATGGAAGCACCTCTCATGGATCAGGAGGCCTACAGCAAAGCTAGGGATGGACTCTATCAGGGAGGGTAGTGATAGCACAAGGAGTAATGACTTTAAACTAAAGGAGGGTAAATTTAGATTACAGATTTGGAAGAAGTTCTTCACTCAGAGGGTGGTGAGGCACTGGCACAGGCTGCCCAGAGAAGCTGTGGATGCCCCACCCCTGGAGGTGCTCAAGGCCAGGCTGGATGGGGCTTTGGGCAACCTGGTCTGGTGGGAGGTGTCCCTGCCCATGGCAGGGGGGTGGAACCAGGTGGTCTTTAAGGTCCCTTCCAACCCAAACCACAGCCAGCTCTTTGTGCTTAGCAGGGGAACACCACGACTACCACTCCACTCCATAGTATTTTTTCCATCTTGTGGTATGTCCTAAATAACCTGCAACAACATCATGATACGAATCTTCCCCACACCCCTCTTCTTTCAAAAATGTCTTAGCGCTTTCAAGCCCTGTCAATAGATCATCCAGGAAAAATGACACTGGAGTATGAGGGGAAAGGACCCTGAAAATATATAAAGCACTTCATTGTCACAGAGAAGTACTGTGATTTATTTTTTCTAAGCATCCCTTAAAAGAAGCATACAACTTGTAAACAGGTCAAATGCTTGGGTAAGTTACTGTAGTACTATAAGATACTACAGTAGTATCTGGTATTTAGACAGACAGACATCGTTTACATTAAAGTCCCTACGCAATGCTTTTCTTCAGTGCTTTTTACCCCCACAAAATAAAGGGTAAAAGCCCATGTATTATAACTTCTATTTACTATACCTGAGTTTGCTGGTACTTGATAATCCACTTATGTGGTTTCCAACATAAATCAGAGGCAGAGGAAACAACTGTGATAAAATTAAAAGCACAACTCAGATTATTATGTTTTGAAGCACTGTTGAGAAACTTTAATTGACAAAATTTGAGAACTGTAATATGAGATGTGGTTTAGCAAGTTTTAGCAATAAAGAAGGTGGTTTTGTTTTAAGGGGGAAAAAATGTAACTGTGCTGCAAACTGATCTACAGCTCTTCTTCATGTGACCATTTGAGACCACAGCTTCACGGATTTCACTGGAATAGTAGCAATTTATCTCTAACGAGACTCAGACTCCATTTAGAGTCACTTTTAATCCATTTTATTTTAATTACTGTCACTCTCAGATTAATACCTAATGTTTGGATTTTACATATAGAAGTAATATTAATAGCAGTAATAAAATAAGCAAGAGAGCAAGTGGAATAAAAAAAAAAAAAAAAAAAGAAGTTATAAATATTTCATGTTTCTCTAGGTGCCCCACATAAATTAGTATCTCTGGAAGATACATTATTTTAGATCTGCCTAATGAATTACGCTATGTGAGACACTAGAAATGAAAGATAAGTATTTAGGTGTAAATCAAGCTTTACCATTTCTGGCTTCTAGCATAATGAGACTGACTCTCACAGAAATATATGGGCCATAACTCAATACAGAGAAACAATAACAGAATTTCAGAGCCTTAAGAAAACATACAAGAAGTCACGGATCTCTACGCAATAGTCAGCTGCAGTTCAAAGCTGTCATTTTATCACTGCGGAAAAATTGCAGAAGATTAAAAGGAGCCGAAGTAATCAATAGGGACAAAGGTAGTGTGCACATCTAATCCCGTTTGCTATCAGTCAAGTGGAGCTGAAATGCCAGAAAGACAAAACACATCCCCTGTCTGTGTAATAGCTGGTGTTAGTGCGCCTATACATGTGTGCTGGGAGACACAGGGCACGTCTTCTCAAAGCCGTGTGCTAGAAAAATATACAAGAATGAGCTGCATTTTACCTATGTTAAAAATTCACCTTTCTTTACATTAAAGAGGAGTAAAGCACAGTTGAAGTTAGCTATAGTTATCTAAAGTTGAGAATTCAAAGTTAAAGGAGTATCAGTAACATAATATTCATCCCCATCAACATGAACTCGCAAAAATTTTGTTATATGCTACCTCTTCAGCACGCTTTTATGTAGAAATCTGTCTCTATATGGGATGAAAACAGAGTTTACATTACATTTTCTTTTCTCTGAAGTCATCAGTTGTGAAGGAAAAATTGCAATCAACTTCATATTATCAAAGGTCAGAGAAATATTTACTTCAAAAAGTTTTTCAAGAGCTCCTAAGTTTTCTGGCAAAAGTAAGCACTTTGCTACTTTAAAACTCTAGCTGAAAGCATTGAGACCATTCAGGAGTCAAAAGCAACAACAATCTTAGTGTCAATGAAAGCAAAAGCTGTCAAAGGCTAAAAGGTCAGTCAAATGGTGTTTTAAAAAGTAAAGAAATCCATAAGACACGTCCAGCTCACTCACTGTGACTCGTCATATCCAGCACTAAAAGCAACGTGCAAGTCCTGGATGCTGCAGTGTTTACCACTCCCAGCATATCCAGGAAAGTCTTCCAAAGAGTAGATATTATTAGGAAAAAAAGGATGCTGTACTTTTTTAGTGCCTTTGTACTGACATTAATGTAAAGGTTACGGCAGGGAAGGAGAGTAGTGGGATTGACAGAGGACGTAGAGCAAAGAAATTTCTCAGGGTCTCAAAAAGTTTCTGATAATGTGGAATTCAGAACTACTCACTGGGAAACCTTCTTCATTCACATTAAGGAAAGCAAAAAAAGGATTGTCCATTTTATAATCAACTGCACAGATATTCCTACAAGACTTCTAAGTGCAGAAACCCCCATGATTTCAACATGCATTAAGAACACACAGCATTGTAGTAAACTGCACCCTGCTAGTAAAACAAGATTCTGCAATGGAAATGCTGGCTTGAAAAGCAAGGATAGCTGAGCTCTGCAGCTGGCCTGGGAACTAATTCTCTCTCTGAGCAAACACTGACCAATATTCTGCACCAGGACATAAATATGCAGACCTATGCATTAAAAAAAAAAAAAAAAAGGTTGTAAAAAATCTGGAAGGATCATTTCAGTAGACATTTCAGATCCTAGCTCCCAATTTGAGATAATATAAGATACTCCTTTATATTCTCTCTATCCTGCCTCTTTGGACCATACACACTTAAGGACTGCATCATGCAGCTAGCACCTACCTACGTTGTTTTTGATGAGCATTATTTTGACACCTTCTGTTAAGCTGAAATCTTACATTTGGAGAGATTTTGTTTGGGTTTTTTGGTCTCTGACATATTCTTTTCCTATTGCTATATTACATGCCCCATCCAAATTTCTGTGCAGCACTTCTCTCTTCATGTTGTGTACTAGATCAAAATTTGCTCTTATGGACACAGATCTCTCACTGATCCTGCAGGGAGCTGAACACATCCAACAAAGTACTTCAGGAATCTGGCAAAGTTCATCCAGCTGTATGAAGTACCGCATCCTTTCCCATGTATTACATACCAAATTACAGTACATTTATCTGCAAAGAAGGCAAAAATACTGCAATGAAATTGAAATCGTCTAATCCAACATTGAATGAAACAAAGATACAGAAAATCACATTTGATTAAAAAATGCAGAATTGTTTTCTGCTCTCCTTTCGTGTCTTTTCTCCTTAAGAAAACAGTTTTCAAGTCCTGCAGAAAGACAGCCATTACAGAAGGTAACATTTTCTTACTGCTATCACACCCTAGGTAATGCTTACCTTCACAGGTATACTTTTGTCAAAGTCAGGAAAGTGAATAATCTTATTCAATTTTGATATATACAAGATAAGTATAGTGGCTGCCATCTAAATAAAAAGAAAAAAAAAAGTAATGTAAGAACAAAACCATAATGTATGATGAAAGAACTGCTTTAAAGACAAAATCTATGTATTTGACAGAATCATAGAATCATTCAGGTTGGAAAAGATCACCTAGTCCAACCTTTAACCTAGCTCTGCCAAGTCCAACAGTTAACCATGTCCCTAAGCACCACATCTACATGTTTCTTGAAGACCTCTAAGGACGATGACTCAACCACTTCCCTGGGCAGCCTGTTCCAATACCTCACAACGCTTTCACTGAAGAATCTTTTCCTAATATCTAACCTAAACCTCCCTGGTGCAACTTAAGGCCATTTCTAATTGTCTTATCACTTGGTGCTTGGGAGAGTAGCCCGATCCTCATCTTATTATAGCTCCTGTAAGGTAACTGTAGAGCAAGACATAAACGTTACATATTATGTATTTCTTTCAACAGCACAGAATGCAATGAATAAACTGGATAAACTTTTTATTCTCATCAATTTTAAAGTACAATATATATAAGCTAAATACAATACATGTAAGCAAAAAAAAAAAAGTTGTAACTTGTGAAACAAAATGTGCATATTAATGAGCCAAGATGACCCCAGAATAATCATACTATTTTCACACAGAGTGTTGTTTAGTCTGAGGAATCACTCCTACAGCTTTTTTTTTTTTTTTTTTTTTTGGGTGGGGGTATGCATTGATCAGTCTATAGGCAAAGTGAACAATAAGTAATAAAGGTATGGTGAGAATGAAGGAGGGTATTTGAGCATTCACAAAATTTTAATGCTGGCCACATGGAGGAAAAAAATAAAATAATTGTCTATCTACAAGGACAGGGTGGAGTCATGTTCTAGTGACTCCAGTATTATATCACGTTACACGCTCTTTTCAAAGCATTTAGGGAAATCTTGGAAGAACTGGTAAATAAAATAAAGGAATGGCACTGAGTCTTAGGTTCTGCAAAGAAGAAAGGCCATACCATTGACCTTAATATGAAGTATTTCTATTCTTTGGCTTCCACTGAAACATGAGCTTTCCAAAGACGTGCAGTTGCTTCAGCAGTCTGAATGTATCAAGCCCCCTTTTTCTCCCCCTCTCATACAGCAAACTTTACCAGACCTTTTACTCTCTTCAGCACTATGCAGCAGAGATGTCAGACTTGCAGTAAGTACCCTGTTTTCCCCTCTTCCTCACTAATCCTTAGCTTGCAGCCTTGGCAGAAAATAAATCCTCTCTTTTAAATGTATCTGCCTAAATGATGTTTGAGATAAATCTCCATTTTTCTGAGCCATCCCTTTGCAGGGTCACACACTCCCTTTTTATGGATCATGTACATGAATCCTTGAACTTTGGTTTTACTACTATGTCTAACTACAACAGCAAGTATTTCTGCTGAGGCACTGCAAATTGCCCATGAGCTAATAAGGCAGCTAAGAACCAAAAGTGTATGGTAGTCCTACCAGAAAGCTGATGGAGAATGTGGAATAAATTTATGAGGAAATACTGTTTGTCTACAGATAGAGGGAGGCAGTGTCTCTACACATATTCCAAAAATGCTTCAGGACTCTAAAAGCATTTAGGCCGTTGGTAGCAATCTTGACAGCCTGGGAGGCCGTATCTCTTAACTGCTGAGTTCTACGAGAGAAAATAAATGTCATTTCCAGTTCTTTATGTGACTCTTCCTAGCCAATATTTTTGACTTGGACTGAAATTTCCTCCATCTCACTAAAACAAAGTGCTCTTACACTGCATCTAACAAAAGAAGCAGTGCAGTATAACAGAGATTTCCCCCCTAAAACATACCTCTAGGTTAACAACAGCTTAACTTATTAAAAAAAAAGTATATATAGAATGTTTTAGTTGTGAACATACCTGTCCTATTCCAAGAAACATTGGTGATGGGAAGCTGAAAAGCACAAACAGACATTTAATACTGAGGAAAGCAAAAACAAGCAAACACCACCAACAAAACCAAACCCAACAACAATGACAATAAAAGAGGTGTTTAAATTTAGTACATATGGATGACCAACCAGTCTTTCAGAAGAGCTCAGGACCTGCAACACTTACTGGAATCTTAATACTGTATTTGTGCAGCAAAATACAAGCCACATACAAATGATACCACATAGGCGTTGCTGCTGATCAGTTCTGAAGAGCCAATTCGTTTTGGTGTATTTTGAGTGAAGATTACATACTTGGAGAACTCTAACAAAGGAGAAGTTTTTGAGTGGCCTCACATACTCACATAAGACTGTGCAGTAAGCTAAACCTCTTGCACTTGCCCTAACCTGGAAGCTTATCTCCACAGTCCAAACACACTAACAATATGTACCTGTAAAAAAAAAAAAAAACTATGTAAATGTTGTAGAAACATCTATTGTCTGCTAAAATGGCTAAATTCCTACCATACCCTTTCAGTTGGCTCCTGCTCAAAGCACAGATGCTTGAACAGTAAGAAAGCAGAAACTTTAGAAGGACTCCCTGAGAATTTCCCCCCTAAATCTACACTGAAAAAAAAAAAAAAAAAAAAAAAAAAAAAGATGCAGTAGCACCAGCTAATTTTTTTTATGCATAATGAAATTCAAGCAACTAAATAATTTAGTATGGTTGTCTGCTTTATGTTATAACCAGTAATGTCTTTGGAGCCTCTCTGACCAGAATCCTCAGGTGCCAAGGAGCTCCCCAAACCTAACAAACAGTTGCTCCCTCCAAGGAGCCATGCACCATTTTGCTGGACTGCATTGTCAGGGATGGTCACGCACGAATCTGCATCTGGGGAACCTGAAACAAAATCTGTTTCATTCTCTGTGCACACCTGTACAAACAAACGCCCAACAAGGGGTGTACCTTCTCAATGAGCTCTGTAATTTTCCATTATCACAAATTCCTTGAGATTGCAGTGATTTAACGCAGAGGCCACCAAGAGCTGCTTGGTGTGCTGTGTTTCTCCAGTGAGCACCACTGGGACAAGAACGCAGCATTAACAAAAAAAGCACAGCATGAAGGCTTTAGGGATACGGGAATCATAACAGAGATAAAGAACAAGAACTGCCAGCAGTGAAAGAGGTTCCAGGAAGCAGGTATTAGCAGCACCAAAAAAAAAAAGGGCAGAAGAAAGAGGACTTTATCATCATGGGACACCTAAACTGTATGTTAGTTTGTACTTGTATCTGCAGCACATAACTGTGAAGACTTCATTCACGTGTACTACACAGATTTCTCCAAATCTTTTTGGTTGCGTAGAGCCCTAGAAGTTCCCAGTAATGCTGTAAGCTCGTACAAAATTCAGGCTTAGTGATGGCCATGCTGTCTTTGATTATCTTTCGTGGACGTGCCAGATGTACACCAGGGATTTACAGGAGCTGCAGACTGTAGGATGAAAACCACTAGCAAACAAAACCTTAAGTTTCCCCATAGATCATTTTTGGGAGACGCAATACATTGCTCTTACATGCTAGAAAGTAACAGCTAGATTTATTTTTTCCTTTTTTTGTGTGCGTTCAGTTTTGTGTCTGTTCTTAGCCCACCGTGAGCTAAAAGACAGCAGAAACGAAGCAAACGAAGCAAAGAACATTAACGGTGAACAGCTCACAGCCGCAGGTCTCTGCTTCCACACGGGACTGCCGCCCGTGGCGCTTCCAGGAGGGCAGCGTGACTGCTAGCCCCAGCAGCAGGATCGCAGAGCCGACTGCGACCGACCTTCGCTGCTGGGGGGTGCCGAGCCGCGGGGCGCTCACCTGTAGGCGCTGAGCAGGGCCTTGTTGACCAGCACGATGAGGAAGGAGCACGTCCCGTAGAAGAGGGCAGACAGCAGCCTGGGCACCGCCGACACGGCTGGGGCCCTCTCCGCGGCCTGCCCGCTGCTCATGGCGGGCGGGCGGCGGGCACGGCCCCGCCCCGGGCAGCAGCTCGGGACAGCCGGCCCGGCCCGGCCCGGCCCAGCCGAGCGGCGGCGGCCGCAGGGCGTCCCCTGGCGGAGCGAGCTGAGGTGGCGCCGGGTGCGGGGAGCCTCCACGGACCGCCGCCAGCCCAGGGCTTTAAATTTCGCTTTGTTTTTAAGCCGTCTCCTCAGGGAAGGGTTCCCCAGGAGCACACGTGTGTTCCAGTTGCCCATAAGTGACCAAAACGTTCAGAAATGGGGTGCGGGAGGGAAACACGACACAACAACAGGAGGGACACAGGTCCTCTGTTCTGTGAAGGGTCAGGCAGACGGGATTGTAAGCACAAGGAAGAATGGAAATATTAAGAATTACTATAAACAACACAGGTACACAGAATTTGAAAATTAAACCAACTCTTTATTTAAAGCATCTATTGAAATGATGGCACATTCATTCTTCTGCTGTTAAGTCATGCCAAAAAACAATTTAATCTTCAAGATTCTTGTGTGTAATCACTTCTTTATAATACAAAAAGCAGTCTTTCACACCTTAATTTTTTAACTTGGTATCTTATCCAAAACTTGTCACTACACAAAACAGCTTGAGCTGTCTGAATCTTCTCTACAGCTAAGTAGAATTCAGCATGCTTGTCATACTGAAAGAAATATTCTGCAAGTTGTCCAAAACCTTACAGCTGATTGAAGAAAACAAAATCAACCAGTGAAGTTATGACTTCAGCCTGCAACCAGCTGGTGATTACAACAGGGCTAGAGATCTTGAGCCCTGTGAAATACTACTCAAACAATTCCAAGTTACAACTCGGTAAAACAACAGACTTACACTCAGCGCTCATTTTGAGATCAGAGTCTTTGCATGAAGCCAACTGAACAGTCAAAACCAATTTGTCACATTTGAAACCTATACCCTGAATTACCAACTTTACATAGGCTAAGGAGCCCAGAATGACTCCAAAGTGTTTCATACTTTTAAGCCCCAAAAGACTTAAAATAAACAAATGAGCCTGATGCCAGCTGAAAAGAGAAGTTAAACCGTATAACTGGTACAAAACTAATTACATTCCACAAACGTGATCTTTGTTGTTTGCTTTGTTGGTGGTGTCTTGTTTTTTTTTTTGTTTGTTTTTTTTAAACTATTCAATGACTCCTTAGTCAAATGCACCATCAACGTATGATGTTAAACAAACACGATTAATTCAATTTTCTACCACAACAGGTTATCAATCATCAAAGAACATAATCCAACACTTGCAGTTTCTGGTGGAAAAATAGACTTACTATTCTCGAACAGCTGTAGGCATCTAGTCAGTCTGTATCAAGTGACTGATAAAATGCTATTTTCCTCTTGCTTAAACAAGAGGGAAAGTGGCTTCCCTTCTCATTTGAATTTCCTGACCTTCAATGAGAAGGAAGAGTTAGAAGCAAGCAGGTCAGTATATGTATTATTAATATCCCCTCAAGCAGTAACTCAACTGCAAAAATGTTCAATTTGAAGACAATGTCTTGTTAGCATATTACAAATCTCTGGTTGCCTTCCAAGCAAAATACAGAAAAAGATTACCATAAGACAACGGTATTCAAAAGTATACAACATTCATGAAGTAACAAAATATCCCACTAAACATCTTATATCAGCATTAGATTACTAAGCAGCGTTCTGTAACTTCATTTATTTGGGACGTACATGAAATCACACTGTTAACACACTTGTAACTATCTTTGGAAGCCTATTTTCTAGTTGAATAGTGAATATTTTTCTGCAGTGTTTAATTGATAGCTGTGCTAAAGTTAGTGAACACAAAATTGGCATGTTATCCTTAAGTAAAGCGATAAGGTGGCTTTATGCACAGAAAATACGGAGGCTTCTATTTGCTAATAACCATGTAAAAGCAAGACTTTAAAACTTAGTGTTTGCTAATAGGAGATCTAGAACAGTTTACTACAAATCCTTACCACCCTGTAAATACCCCCTTATTAACAAAAACAAGTGCCAAATCGTTACAGGGCCCAAAAATATCTGAAAAAATATCACCAATTGTTTACCTTTGTCTAGACTTTGCAAGACTAATCATTTTCAAATAAACACAACAATGTGCAAAAGTTCCTAACATTATATGCTAGGAATAACAAGTGCTACCAATAAATTCTGCTCAGATCAAACCAGAAAACATAAAACAGCAAAGTCATCCTCATACCTGGTGCAGTCACAGTGAAGATCCTGAACTATCCTATAATTTACCTGCATGAAGCAGCTTCTTCCCCTCTACAAGTCGAAATAACTAAGCTTTGCCTTCTACACCTCAGTGATACTAGGTAAAACATACACTGACATTTAGAAAAATGTGGTTTCATTGGTTCTTAGAGTATCTTCAGACCTACCACTTTATATAAATTTGCTTAAATAGTTCAGATAAATACTTTTCCTTTTGTCAGCCTTCTTTGGCCACGTGTACCATTCTGCTAATCACAAACACTGTGTTCAGAAAGTGCTTCCTGTGAAAACTGCTTCAAATAAATGAGTTAACCTTGCAAAATCTAGCTTCCCACGTGTACTTTGTTAACCCTGCATTACGCAGCCCCATATTTACAAAATACTTAGAAACTTTACATCTATCTTTTACCTTACAAAAAGTGCAATTCTCTCACCCCATGTTATGGGGTAACAACATTCTTCATAAATTCTACAGAATAGCAGCCTATGATAAGCAAATAAGGTGCTTAGCTTATGCCCAGGATCTAACTGGTTAAGTACCGCCAGGAAGTAATTTGTATAGGCAAACTTCTTTCCTATCTACTGCCGGAGTGGTGCCACAGCTAGGTTTGCAAGCTCAATGAGAGCCAAAGCACCATGCATACGTTCACGCTGTTCCTGGAGGCGGCGGCGAGCAGCTGAGTGAGCACTATTTTTCTCTTCGTCATCCTCTTCGTCAGACTGAAGATATTCCATCGGGTCCTGCTGTTCCTGATCGGTTTTCTGGATTGCTTTACTTTTCAAAGCAGGAGCACGCTGTTCTCTGGTCTCCCAGTACCTACAAAATCAAATGTGATGAATGTTTTTGAAATGCATTCAACTCATGTGCCAACCCATTCACAGCTGGCAAAAAGACTCAAGGGCTTTTTTTTTTTTTTTTTTAACTTGGCACACAACTGAGCACTGCACTTTGTTCTGTCTTTCAGCCCTTATATGGTAGTATTTAAGCTGTCAAAAACCTACACTTAAAACACTGAAAAGGGAAATGCCCAAGCAAACATCTGTGACAGATGTCCCCTGGCACCTCCAACAAGCTACCTGTGTGTGCACAATTCATGTCCCTCGTATAAATGCAAATTCAGCTGTAAGGCTGCAGTACTAAGAAGTTACTAACAAGTGTTATTCAAGAAAAATAAACACTTAAGCAGAGAAAATAAAATTAAAAGCAGCATATTCTCATGAGGAACTTTGTCTTAACTTAGAGTCAATAGCTCTTAAAGGAAAGGCAAGGCTGGACCAAGTAATGCTAGAGGCACAGCTGATTCTGGTTTGTTTTCTTTCGTTTTTCTCCTCCTAGGAATAAAGTGCTTTCTCAGGCCACTTTTAAGACTATCTAGACAAAGATCACACCATAAGGGAACTTACTTTGCTAGCCACTCAGCCACAGCTTTATTGTCAGCTGTCTGTTTTTTACTCAGTCTGTCAGTGAGTTCTTCCCTCTTCAGGCGGGCATATGGATGTTTGGGGCAATGACGGTTTGCATGCGTGAATCTGCTCAGACAGCCTTAAAGACACAAAATGCCAATGAAAGACATGTTAAGGAAAGCAGTCAACCGCCGAGCAAGCATAACATCTGTGGGATGAAGAGGCTGCCAAATCCAGCCTTCCTCACTATAGAAGAGCCTAGATACAGTTGAAAACAAGTTATAGGTGCAAGGTTTGTAACATACCCAATCATATTATACATGGTATCAATAGACAACGTCACTGGCAACACTGTATTGTAACATATGCAGACCTTCCATACACACTTGGATGATTATGCAGATTGTCTAGCTACTCTCCTCTCTAGAAGCTCTTCCAAAGTTAGGAGTTAAAGCTTTGATAGATTGCTAATGTGCACACGTTTATGGTACTAGGCTGACCCTAATTCTGCAAGCCGCGGGTTATTCTGTGGCTCACCATTCTCTGAGCAGACGAAAGGCTTCTCCCCTGTGTGGAGACGCTGGTGAGTTTTGAGCTGCCCACTCTGAACAAAGGCTTTCCCGCAGTCTGGGTAGTCACACAAGTAAGGCCTTTCACCTTAAAAAAAATAACAGAACAGGTTTGTGAAAGCTGTGTATAAAAGAGTAGTCATAGCATCCAGTGGTCATCCTTGGCTTGAGATTTGTACAAGCAAGATCTTCATTTACCCACTCAGGCACTTCTGTCTACTCAGAAAGCGTTAGTGTACCAAACAGCCAAGATCCTCTTTACCCCACAGAGATATTCAATGCTACCGGATAACACTTTTTTTCCTCCATAGAAATAATGAAGTTATAGTTTTTCCATTTTATTTTTTTTAGTTAAGACTCTTGCAGAGTACTACACAAACTTTGTCCCATGAAACTATGCACAGACAGAGCAGGAAACATACGAAGTAACGTGAGTAAAGTAACGTAATTCATGTTGTAACCACAAATACATATTATTATTAACATAAGTTGAACTGGGGTAAAATAATTGAGCTCAACAATATAGCAATGCATGAAGTATCTCACTATAGTTTCAGTAGGTTATTTGAAAAAAGTTGGATAAGTGAAGGCAGAAAGAGAAGCTTATGCCAGCCAAAAGAAGTTTTCTTCAACCAGCTATCAGGAAAGACTTCTCCATGCAAACTTCAACAAGAAAAAGTCGGATGACAAATATCTTCTCTCTGTCTCAAGAGAATCAGGTGTGCCACACCACCACTGCTCAGAAAGGACAACAAAATGAGGTTAACCATGACTTACTATGTCAGAAGAGCTACACCAGGCTAAGCTCTGCTCAACTAAGCGATCCATATTTAACATGGAAGTTCAACGCCTAGCATAAATAAGTGAAATGAAAACATCTTTTGACCAAAGAGCACAAGGAAACTTGTGCTTAGTGTTTGTAAGGCAATTTGCCTTATGCACTTGAGTTAGAAAAAGAGACTGTGTGAGCCAAAGTTTTTCATTCTGCTGTGTTGGTATTGTGAACCACGACGGCTCACACCTGCAGCTTGAAAGAAAAGGTATTTGCTTGGAATGAAAAACAGCATTTCCCTTTAATTTCTAGTTCATGTGGGTATTGAATGAGCTGATGCTGGATCTCAACTTCACTACAAGTTGCTTCTAGAACTGCTTGATGTGTGCAGATCAGTAAATTAGCGTGACAACCCCCACTGCAGGAAGCAGATTCTAAGCAAGCAGCCGGTAGGAAGGACATGTGCACAGTGACTTTAAGCATCTCAACTTTCTGCTCGGGCTTCAGCCACACATTGATACACTGTGCAAGCTACAGGAGGCTTTTACAAGATACTTTCTCTTCCCATGGCTACACTTTAACTGCTGTTGAGAAACACGCGGGCAGGGAGGAAGCAGAGGCGGTAAAGGTGGAGAAGTGGTGCCAGGCACAGTGCAGCGAGGTGGGGGAGGTACGGGACGCCCCTTACTGCACCCCCCCGCTTACCGGTGTGCGTCCGCTTGTGCGCCTGCAGCGACTTCTCCCTGGGGAACACCCTGTTGCAGACGTTGCAGCGGATCCTGCTGGACGAGTGCTCCCCTTCGCTGATGAGGTCCCGCACCGTGTCCGCCCGGGGCCGCCCGCGCCTTATCCCGTCCTGCGTTGGGGACAGAGGCGGCGCTGAGAAGAGCCTCCCCCACCCCCACGCCCCCCTCCACACCCCCACGCCCCCACCCCCGTCCCGGGGCCGCGGCGGGCGGTCGCCAGGCGGCAGCAGCGCGGCCGTTACCCGCCGCCGCGGAGGCCGTTACCCGTTACCCGCCGCCGCCGCGACCGTTGGGGGCGCGCCCCCCCCCCCGGCCTCCCCCGGCCACGCGCGCGCGCGGAAGTGACCTCACTTTAAATCTCCGCGCGGGGGCGGGCGCGGGGCCCCCCTTTAACTCCCCCCGCGGCTCACCTTGAGGTGCCGGTGCCCGCCGCCGCCGCCCCCCCCGTCCGTGCTGCCGGCCTCCTCCTCGTCCCGGACGGCGTCCGCGGCCGCCCCGCCGCGGGGCTGCTGCGCGGGCTCGGCGGCGGCGGCAGGGCAGGCGGCGCTGGCGGCGGTACCGGGGCTGAGGGTGACGTTGTGCGCGTTCTCGCCCCAGCGCCACGGGTACACCATGAAGTCGCTGAAGCCGGGGCTGGTGGGCACTGGCGGGGCGGGCGCCGGCTCCTCGCCGCCGCCCCGCCGCGGGGACGGCTTGATGGGGGTGGTCCTGATGACGGACACCAGCACGCGCTGCGGGGAGTCCTGGCAGAAGATCACCGGCGGAGGAGGAGGAGGAGGAGGAGGGCGCTCCGCCATGGGGGCGGCCGGCGGAACGGCGGCGAGGGCGCGGAGGGCGCCGCGCGGAGGGGCTCGGGGGTGGCGCGGCCGCCTGCTGTCGCCGCCCGGGCCCGCCTCAGCCGCTCATCGCCGCCGGAGGGGTCTCGGTGCCTGCCCCACGCGCGCGACCCTGTCCCTGAGCGGAGCCGCGAGGTCAGCAGCAGTGGCAGCGGCGGCCGGCGGCCATCGCGCCCCGCGCGCACCTCTGCGAAGCGGCCCCAGTCCCGGCGACGCCACTAAGCCCTCCGCGCCCGCACCCCGGGTTTTCCCGCGTTACATTTCGCGCCTGGGCGTAACCAATCACCGAGCGCACCCGCGACGTCACGGAGCGGCAGCTCCCCGCGGCCAATCGCGGGGCGAGCACCCCGCGAGGCCCCGCCCCCAGGGGTCGGGGCCCGGGCTGGAGGCGGCAGCCGTCCCACCGCCCCATTGGGCGGGCGCGGCTCCCACGGACAGAATTCGAAACGCGGTGGGCTCGCGGGCTGCCGCGCACGCCCCGCCCACCCCGCGCCGCGCTCGCTCGCTGATTGGCCCCGCCACCGCGGGGGGGGCGGAGGCGCACACTGTTGTTATTGCGCCTCCCGCACCAATGGCGGCGCGGCGCGGCGCGCGCTGCGTTTAAAGGGGCCGCCGCGGGCGGGAGCGGGGCCCTGCGTGTGGGGGGGGGGGGGGCGGGGAGCGGGGCCGGGCCGGGCCGGGCCGGGCCGGGCCGGGCGCGCCGCGCTGAGGGGCAGCCGTTATGGCGGTTGGGGCGGCAGTTGGCAGAGCCGGGGTCGCGTTAAGCGAGTTAGCGCTTCCCGATAAAGCCAGTGTGGTTAACGCAGTAATTCCACCTCAGTATCGTACCATCGCAG
>CM021797.1:44128494-44156548 GCA_011076525.1 Nettapus auritus
AGTGAGTGATGTATTAAAGTAATTGCATCCTGGAAACTAATGGTGAATAGCTTTTATAATTTTCCAAAACTCTGTAACTGATGCTGCAAGTATTATAGGTAGCTACTGAGAAACTCCAGCGATGGATAGAATCAATGTTAGGGTTCGGTACATTAAATTGTAGATATTGTGAACTGGTATAGTGCAGTAAGATAGAAGCATGCAACTAAGTATCTCCATAATTATCCTATGGTAGTTCAAGGAACCTGTGACATTTTGAAACGATTCCCAAGGGCCTAGCTGCAAATCAACTATTTCACATGGATTTTGTTATTTTATCTAGTCTGAAATAACAGATCTTTGTTATGCAAATTAGAAGGCAGTGCAAGAGAAGTGAGCTGATGCCACTTCTGATATCTTAAAGGTCTGAAAATGAGAGTTCTGTGCAATAATGACAATAACCAAGAGGAGAGAAGTGACTTCTTTTCTAGATCCTGCTACTGGAATAGGAAACGCGTGCACAGCATGCATGGCCTAAAGGACTTGCTGCTTTTCATTACATGCAGCCATACATATAAAACTAATGGTTAAGGCTACATTGTGTAAAGACGGTTCTAAAAAAATCATCTGCGCTACAGTAGCTTAATTGAACAATACTAAATGTGTTCGTTCCTCATAATATTTTGATGATGTTCTATCAACTTAATATATAAAAGCACTGATAAACAAGAGTGCTCTCTCTCAGAGGTAAATTACCAGAATAATGAACCATTACATGATCTACCATCAGATCAGATCCTGTTTAACATTACAACAAAGCATACCTTTTATTACAACATAACACAGAAATGCAGTGAAAAGACAGGGAGCAAGCATTCAAAACAAAACAATAAAAAGTACCTGTGTTCTATCCATCTAGTTGGACTTGAGAAGAGCATCACGATTCAGGAGTGTGAGGATGCAAAACTCTCAGAAATAAAAATAAAACATCTATCTCCCCTAGGATGGTAAATGCTGTACATCTTATAGTGAAACTGAGTACATATATATGATAAATGAAGAGGAAATTCTTCACAGAATCACATAATTGTCTAGGTTGGAAGAGACCTCCAAGATCACCGAGTCCAACCTCTGACCTAGCACTAATTCCTCCACTAAACCATATCCCTAAGCTCTACATCTAAACGTCTTTTAAAGACCTCCAGGGATGGTGACTCAACCACTTCCCTAGGCAGCCCGTTCCAATGTCTAACAACCCTTTCAGTAAAGAAGTTTTTTCCTAATATCCAACCTAAACCTCCCCTGGTGCAACTTTAGCCCATTCCCCCTCGTCCTGTCACCAGGCACATGGGAGAACAGACCAACCGCCACCTCGCTACAGCCTCCTTTCAGGTACCTGTAGAGTGCAATAAGGTCGCCCCTGAGCCTCCTCTTCTCCAGGCTAAATAGTCCCAGTTCCCTCAGCTGCTCCTCATAAGACTTGTTCTCCAGACCCTTCACCAGCTTTGTAGCCCTTCTCTGGACTCACTCAAGCACCTCCACGTCCTTGTAGTGAGGGGCCCAAAACTGAACACAGTACTCGAGGTGTGGCCTCACCAGAGCCGAGTACAGGAGGACAATCACTTTCCTGGACCAATGCTTCCATGCTTCCCTTGAATGCCTCATACATTTCCAATGACACTCCAAAGTTCTGACCTGAAAACTTGGAGACAGCGATGGTCTTTAGGCAGAGAAAAACAGATACTTAATAATAATGCAAGTGACTTGATAGCCTGTTGTAATAACGACTCACACAGTAATGTAGCAATAGTTGCAATACCTCTTATTTACCTGTTCGTTATTACAATTCCCCAAGTCTGCTTTATATTGAATCAGATGTGTTTTTAAGAAAACAAACTTTTTTATATTAATAGCTTACTTGAGGCCAGCTACTGAGTGTTCCACAGGGAAGGAAGCAGAATGAGGTAAGCACACCCATACTGGAGACTAATTGCCATCTCGGCCTCTGCAGGTGATGGAAGAATGGTGGTTACTATGAGCAGGTCCGTCTACAGTGATGTAGCTCCATATTGCTCAGCATAAAACTTCACGTATTCAGTTGAATTCTGTAAAACTGCATAGCTGGTAGCATATAGTAGCTGGATCCATTACGTGGCACAGTGTTAGAGGTGCCTGTACAGGTGTCACGCCCCACAACGGGGCCTCGGGTTGAGTGACGTGTTTGGGGTGTTCCGTGCTGGGCAGGGGAGGCTGGGGACTCACGGAAGGGGAGCGAGCGTATGAAGCTGCCGCTCTGCACGCAGGAAAACCCCAGCCGCGGAGAGACCCTGCACGGAGAGGCAGTCTCGGCACGCGGCCGTCACTGCGGCTGGAAGGGGGTGAGCAGTGTGCCGCCGGAAAGGGCAAGCACCAGGGCTCAGCGCCGCAAACGCGAGATTAGGGCTTGGAGAGCGCATCTGTTCTTTGATAACGCTTTACTTCACACACACCGTCACTTCTGGGGGCTTTTTGGCACAGCCGCCCGTGCGCTCCCGGAGCGTCCCGCACACCCGCCGGTGCAGGCGGTGACTGCCGCTCGCGCTGCGGCCTCACGGGGCTCCCACGGGCCGCTGCGTCCCGATTGGCAGCCGCCCCGCGGCTGGGGGCGGGGCCTCAAGAGGAGGCGGGGCCGCGATTGGCCGCTCTCCCTTGCCATTGTTCAGCCGCGGTCGCGCGTGCCGGCGGCGGGCGGGGCCGGGCCGCGCCGATAGGCGGAGCCCACCCGCCGCCGGCCGCCCCGACGCACCATTGGCTAGCGAGGCACGAAAGGGGCGTGGCCACGGCCGCCCCCCCCGCAGCCCGCGGAGCGGCGGCGCTGGTTGCATCGCGCCGCGGCGATGATGAAGGGCGCCGTGATGCAGGAGAGCTTCGGCTGCGCCGTGGCCAACCGCTTCTGCCAGCTGCTGGACGACGACTCCGACCCCTTCGACATCCTCCGCGAGGCCGAGCGCCGCCGGCAGCAGCGCAAGCAGCGCGACGAGGCGGCGGCGGCCAGGAGGGGCGGCGGCCGGGCGGGCGCCGGCAGGAGGGAGTCCCAGAAGGAGCGCAAGCAGCACGGCAGCCCCGGCACCGCCACCGCGCCGCAGCCCGGTACGGGGCCGGGGAACGGCGCGCCGTGTAAATGCTGCGCGGGAGGGCGGGGGGGAGCCGACCCGGGGCTGCTCGAGGCCAGGCTGCAGGGGGCTTCCGGCAGGCTGGGCTGCGGGAGGTGTCCTGCCCGTGGCAGGGGTGGAATTCAGGGCTGTGTAATGCCCCTTCCAGCCCCAACCGCTCTGATCCCTTCAGCGTTAGCACCTCAGGAAAAAAAAAAAACCCGGTTCTTGCATGCATTGCTGTTATTATTCCATCAGGTTCCCCCACCGCTACCGCTCCTGCTGCTCAGGGTTAGTCTTACAGCGCCCCAGCCACAGCTCCGTGACCTCGCTGAGAGCCTCCCGATCACAAATCTGTTCTAATTAGCGAGCGTCTTCGGAGGGGGTGATCTCAGAAGCTGTCATTTCAGACAGCTGCCCAGAACTTGTCTTTTGGGATTCTTCTGGGATGAGATCGTCATGTGGCTGTCCGGGAGCTCTGGCTGAGAAACCCATGCTCGCTGTCGTACGCGGCTTTCTTCGTTTTAAGGGTGCTTTGCTGTGGCTATCAACAGGAGACACAGGGCCCTGTTCAGTGAACAGCAAAATCGCGTTTTGATGAAAAAAGTTTGTACACAAGTGCTGGTAGTTGTCAGTAGTCCACAAGGACCATGAAGTATGTGAAGAGCATACTGCTTCTCCGTAAAGTATCTTAAACAGGTTCTGAGCGTACTTCTGTGGCACTGCACAACGACCTGGTGGGCTGCCTGAGTATCTTCTGCTACTTTGACACTAGGAAACCCACTTTCCCCATGTAGAGGCATCAGGCGTGCACCTTGTTTTACTTCCCTGCTAATTTAAATGGGGAAAAGACTGTTGGCTTATAGCAGGCTTTAGGAAAGTTGAATAGCTTAAGAGTTATTTTCTCAGGAAAACAAAACAAAACATCACTTTCTTCTTTAAAGCAAGTGGCTATCCTGGGTTTTGTATGCTCGTATGTTTGTGTCTTGGGCTTGTTGTGAGCAGGGACTGTAAATTTGTAGCACTCAGCATGCAAAACGAGGCAGGGAGGTGAGACTTGGGCCTGCCTGTGCGCTTCTGCCACAGGCGTCAGCTTTTTATCTGGGCCATACACATAGATCTGGTATACAGAATTCAGCCAGAAAACTTCTGGACACTGTAAAAGATTCTGGGGACTATTGGCTTAAAGGGCGAGAATGAGTAACTGCTTGGGAAGTTGCTCTTACCAGCTGAATTTTGCATAAAGGCTCTAATGATGGCTGCGTTTCTAGAAGAATACACCCTTGTTTGGCAAATAAACAGTCACACACAATACTGACTAAAATGACTGAGTTATGGAACTAACAACTAAACTTGTATTATTTCTCTTAAAATTGATGTTAAAAATGTTTTCAGTCTTTCTTAATGATTTTTTTTAAGCTATCAGGTTTAGGGAACAACTCCCTCTAATTTCATTTCACTGTTTAGGAATTAAATACTGTAAAGGAGCGCCTAGACCTACCCGAACAGCTGAACTAGGTTCTGATATTATGACTGAAGTGACAAAATTAAGTCTTCACTGTGCAGGTTTTATAATATATTGGAGACTATTGCTCGTTTGGGTTACAGAGTTGTTAAGCTTCACAACTTTTTTTATTCTTGTGTTATTTCTTGAAAATTTTAAATTTGAAAATAGTCTTTATCTTAAAGGCTTGAAGCAAGCCTCATCCTTCTGTGTGACTTCAAATTGCAATACGCAGAAAATTTTACACATGCCTGAGACTGTTTTTGGTGTTAGGTTTTGATGTTGGAGTGGAAGGTTTACTCACAGTCTTGTTGCAAATCAGCATTTTTGTTTTGTTTAGTTCTTGGCTGCCTTTTGCAGAGGAGTTGTAACTTAGTGTCTGGAGATGTTTTCAATTTGAAACACCCTCTATGTGAGAGGTCTTTGCCTGATAATTCAGTGCTTTGATCTTTAGAATCCAAACTGTTTGTTACAATTATGACACAATTATAAGGAGATTATTATTTTTTTATTATTTTTATTACAGAGAAAGTAAACTGCTATTTCATAGCCTGCCAAAGCCTACGTTTTTGTCTATAGTGATGTGGTTGTGGCTTTTTTAACTAACATTATTGTTTTTTTTATTGTTACTTAACTGAGTGCTGAGGCTTTGGGTAAGGGCTCTTTGTAGGTATTACAGCTCCTGCAGTTGCGCCACTTAATGTTAACTCAGTTCATTCTTAGCACAGTGGCCAAACTGCATTTGCCAGCTCTTTATTCAAAAGGCCTTGTTGCAGAGCTTGCATTCTTCAGCAGTCCAGGCAAATTAAATCTGTTGATCATGCAGTAATAAGCTCTATTCAATTGAAATGTCTAAACCTTTGTTGCTGATACCTCCAGAAGGTTTTCTTCTTTCCTATGCATTTGATGACCCATGTAACATTTAGATGTAGCTCCTGAATACTTAGTATTTGAATTTTTAGCTACTTATTTAAGCTAACATGTCATTGAGTGTTTCTGGGGAATTTTATCTTGCGCTGGCCGTAGTTCTCATATTTTTAAATAATTAATTCTAGTGTCATTCTTTCAGATACAAAGTCATAAGGACTGTCCAGAGGGTAGCGGTGGTAGGCAATTCTGTAATTGAGTACTGGCATGCAAGAAAAGAAAGTATCACAGAATAGAGTCCTAACTCCGCTTATTTTTCTTTGCTGTGTTGCATGCAATAGCTGAAGCCTGTTTTTGTGTTTTGAGAGTGTTATTCTGCAGATCATGTAGTTGGTCCTGCCTTAGTTCACAAAAGTAAATGCTTGAAGGTTTGGAATTAAAGTCACATGGACACACATGTATGCAAAGGAGAGAAATTTGGTTGTTCCTGCATTCCTAATTCTGCTTGTACTTGGAAATATATGAAAATAAGTCCCTGAGAGTGGGAGCTGTCTTTTAGTATTTCCAATTACGCAGCTTTATTTTAAAGGAAGACCAGCTGTCCGTTTGTGTGAGGTGCTGTTTTACTGGGATGGTAATTAAGTAGTGTCTTTGCATGGAGCCATAATTAATTGCAGAGGTCCTCGAATTATAGCATAACTTCTCCACTTGCCCTCATTCCACACCAACCAGAGCAGTATTCTTGTATTTTTTTTGTTTTGTTTTGATTGTTTGTTTTGTTTGTTTGTTTGGTGTTTTTTTTTTTTTTTACTTCATCTTTTCTGAACTGCCACTAAATTGTGTCTTGTGGCTCAGACATTTTCATTCAAAAATGAGTTGTTAATGTGAAAGCTGAGGGAAGAAGTGTCTCTTAGGGGAAGAAATAAGTGGAAAGGGCAATTTAAATTTAGGACTAGTAACCGCTGTTGTTAGCTTTGTTCTAATATTTTACAAGGCAGTCAAAACTCGCCCGAAAGAGAATTTTTTGAATAAAGTTTTTCTTTATTTTGTGTGTATGTAGGTGCATGGCAAGTCTGTGCTGGAAGAACTGTGAGAGGAATGAATAGCTCAAGTTTGCTGATACAAGGTTATTTAGCCCATTAAATTAAAATGGTAGAGTTGCAGAGCGATGGCAATACATACTCTAAATGAACTATAAAATGACAAAAGAAGTTCACTTACATTAAGTGTAGAGCAGTATCTGTGGGAGAGCGTGGGTTAGAGGTGGAGGACAGTATTGCTGGCTGTGCTGCAACATGAATGATTTCTCTCATTCAAACTATTGCAGCTCAGGAAAGAGCAGAGGGTCATTAGGTCTGATACTATTAAAACAGCAGGCTTATTTCCGGCTGCAGTCGGAGAGAAACAGTGTCAGGAATTACGGAGATACCAGTAGCAAGAAAATCAGAAAAATAATTGCAGTGCCCTTGAAAGAATCTCACTTCCCCACTTATTATAGTGTCTGCTCTTTTCTTCACCTCCGGGGTAGGAAAACTAGAAAAAGCAGGAGTGACATCCATGCCCAAACTTACGGAATAATTTATGTTTTGGGAAGACCAAAAGTAAGATTTCTGTTCTGAGCAGAGGTATCTAAGCATACAATGTATGTGGAACTGCAGGTGAGAGATGGAGAAGGCAAAAATGTTCCTTTTTATTACTTATGCTTGCTGCCCTTGATTCATTCAGAAAACTTCTGAGTGTAGGCTGTCAGATGGAAAGCATTTTGTCATTGCTTTTTACCATCAATTACATGCTGTAAGATGCATAAATCTTTCATGTAGCTACTGTGGCTGCTCTAATGTTTATCCTACCTGAATGAAAACAGCTCTCGCTTTCCCTCTCTACGGTTCCAGTGAGTGCTGCTGGGGCCAAAGACAGGTAATTCCCGCCTGGGACCTCATCCCAGGATGCATTCGCGGAAACAGAGCGTGGATGCCATCTTTTCAGTGGGTTTGAGCGCCGTCTATTTTAGCAGGATGAGTTGGTCTCAGCCTTATGAGAATTTGTAAAATGCTGCGATGCAGCGATTTGGGCTGGATTTTAGGCCTGAATGCAAGGCTTAGGCGGACTGAGCATCAGCAGCCTCCACCCCTTATCCTGGGAGCTGCATGGTAGCTGCCACCCTCAGCTGCCCAGCTTCTCGAAGCAGCAGGGCCAGGACAGGATTTCTGCCATTGCCTGCAGTGACTGGACATGGTTGCAAGCTGGGAAATTCAAAGTGTGTGTCTAAATGGAAAACGAGGTCTGCCTCCCAAAAGCTTACTCTTTTTCCCTTAAAAAACAAAAACAAACAAAAAAAAAGAATGTTCTGCATCAGCAGCAGGTGGGTGAAGAGCCTGCCCCTTCATAAACTAGAGAACTATCTCTTCCCAGGCAAAAGTTTTGCTTGTTTGGGGACAGATGATAAGAACAGAGAAACTTTGGATGGGAGCTAGACACAACACTGCAAAGGCAGCTAGACTTTGCTGAGTTGTTTTAAATCCTTCCTTTAATAACACCAATGTACAGTGGCAGGGAGTGAGATGCTGCAGTTCCTAAAAATATAATTTCTGCTTTCCCAGTGCAGAGTTCTGTGAAACATGTTCATTAGAAATACTTTCTAGAAAGTCTTCCTATGTAAATGCTGCTGCATAAGCAAAACTAATACCCATAGTAGTGCATCATAGTGACAAAGTGAAAGATACTTCAGTATGTAAACTCTTTATTATTTGGCTTAATCTGCAGCTCATAAAGCCTACTGTTGTTTGCTGTGTTGTGTTTTTTGTCAGCCATATCTATGTCTCGTACCTGGTAATTTTACTATTCACAGACATCCTTACCTCTAATAATAGTTTGGGTGTATTTTCTGAAAAATGCTGGTTTAGAAACAGTTTAATCAGCTTTTTTTTTCTTCTCTTTTATCAGTTTAGAAAGTAAAGTGACAGACAGCTGAGGTGACAGACTGGGCAGGTGCAGCAGCCTCTCAGGGAAGTAATGATGAGGTGAGGAGTGGTGGGTGGCTACTTCAGTTTAATAGAAATTTAAGTGTAAGAACAAGAAAATCATCTTCAATGAGGCTAAAGTTACAAACTAGAAAAGAGCAATCCTCAGTTTTTCAGCACAGCATTTGTAAGACCTCAAGAAAATGATCCATAAAACCCTGTTGCAGTTTTGAAGGGAACTTACATACTAGTATATGTACATGCTAACAAGCTGGCAACATTGGAGTGTACCAGGAGAAGTAATTAATGATCATTCAAAGCACGGCCCAGTTCTTTGTAAGTGAAAGCTATTATGGCTACACTACACAGGATTGCATTTGTTTTACTCTTCCTTCCCCCAAACCCAGTCCCCCAGAGGGCTGGTGGTCCTTCAGATCCTTAAATAAAAACGAGTCTGCATTGTGACAGATATATAGCAGGAGAGGAAATCAGATGGTTTCTTATCACTGCTGTCAGACTCTGGTTTGCTTTGCCCTTATATGCTGAGCTGAAATTTGTGCTGGTATGTGGACGGATTCACAAGCCACGCATTTCTGCTCTGAGGATGACGCTATTTATTATAGAGGTGTGTTTGCTGCAACCGTGCAGTTTTAATCCATTGCTGCATGTCTGCCAAACTAGTTAAAGTATTTTTATGGAGGTTACAAGTGTCATAAATAATTTTTGTAGTATTTAAAATCCATTTGCAGTAATTATAGCCATCTATTAGAATCAAAGTGAATTAATTGTACAATGAAGTCAAGAGCTGTCTACTTTGTCTAGCAGTCAGTGCTGGTGACTTGTAATGCACTGTAATACACTTGCATGTCTGGCAAGCCTTGTTTTGAAGCACTTTTAAGTACTTTTAAGTGGTACTAGGTAACAGAACCACAGATCATCTCTCTGAAATGGCTTTTACATCCTTGTTTTGCTATTGCTTTACTCATTTTAAGGAGTTCTCTAAATATGTATGTGAATTGGAAGTTAATGCTAAATGTGTAGGGATGTGGTCTCTGCGTTTTTGCCAAGCTGTTCTATATGGAATAATTATGCTTCTGATAGCTAGTGAGAGGCTCAAAAAACATGCACTCTTGTATTGCAGTCCCCTGTTCAGATTTGATCAAAATAAATGAAAATGATCACAAATGAATGGTCTTTTTTTTTTGTTTGTTTGTTTTTTGTTGTTTTTTTTTGTTGTTTTTTTCACACTAAGATTCCAATTTAGAGTTAACACATGTAATTGGTGGTATAGTTGGGATATGCACAGAGCAGACACCTTTCCAAACAGTAAATGTCATTCTGTATTCTTTATAATTTCAACTTTATCCTTCTCAAATTAGGATGCTTTAATAAAAAGCACTCTGACTAATTTCTAAATGGTCCTTTGTCCACAGATTGTCTTCATTTTTGGGATGCAGATATGCTTGCTGCTATAAGGGCTGAGGAAATCCAAATCTTGAGAAAAGAGAACATATTATGTCAAGTGGTTTAGAGAAAACCAAAGCTAGGGTTGCTTGTGCAGCCCCAATTAAACTTTCTTCAGTGTACAGATGCAACTGTCCTTACTACCTAACAAAAAGCTTTATCAGTCACCATTCTACCTTTTTCTCTGTGTGGATAGTTCTTTGATGTTTTCTTTTTAAAGATGATGTTATAGACTTCATGCTTGACAGCCAAGCTTTGATCAGAGTTCTTTTTACATAGGCATTTCTGTAAAACTATGAGTTCATTTGTATATTAATATATTGACATAGAATAAGTTTACTTCTTATATGCTGACAACCGAGGCGCAGTAGCCAGGGCTGCAACTTGTCTGTGATAACATGATTTCAGTAACTTGTACAGCATTGCACACATTCTTCTTGTTGAAAGAAATGCTCAGGTTTGATGGTCTGAGGTCTGTGTTTCTGCAGTTCCTTACTTGATGTCTTAAACCAACAACTTCTGCAGCTAATAGTTTAAGTATAGGGGTCTAGGTGACTAAAGGCTTGCTTTTGGAGAACTTTGTCCTAAATAGAGCAGAGAATTTGGGAAAACAGGGAAGGAAGCACATACTGAACTCTGGTCTTAAGCTGGGTGCATTTGGTTTGAATGTATGACCTCAGCTTCTTGCATTTTATATTGCACAATTCCTCTGCACTCACCTTGCCCTACCTGCTCTTCCTCAACCTCAACAATGTCAAACAAAAACTGAGAAAACTTAATTAAATTTTGTCTTGTAATTTATCAGAATTCTAGAATTAGTTGGAGCCTTCATATTTACTGCTTGTGTTTCTGCTATTTAAACCAAGCGTCTTGTAACGTTGGTGAATTATTCTTTCCTCCATAGAGCAGCAATATAAGGAGGTGACCCTTATTTTGTTGGATACCATAACTGTGAGTTTAAAACAGAGATGCAGACTCTAAATTGAGCTTATCTATAAGAAGATGTGTTGTCTGATGGTAAACAGCTAACAACTGTCTCAAATGATCCTTTTCTTTCTCCTTTTTTCAACTCTTCCACAACAGTCTTGCAATTCATGTCTCTCTATCTTGTTCTGTAGTGCACCATTAAGGTCTTTGAGGAAACATAAGAGAAAGTTTTGTTCTCAATTTTTATAACTTAATGTGAGAGCAAGATGAGATTATTTCTCTACCCTGTGTTGTTTTTTTTTTTTGTTTTTTTTTTTAATGGCTGAGCTGTGTCAACAAGAGAAGCATTTTTGCATGAGACAGATTCATCAATATGGAGGGGAAAGTAAATAAATGTCTTTAAAGAAAGTGTCTGACAACATTAACTGTAAGTGCTTTTAATATTCTGGGGGAGTTGGGAGTGGAGATGTGTACTGGGTCTGGCTGGGATGTTAACTTTCCCTGCAGCAGCCCATACAGTGCCACGCTCTGCACTTGTAGCTAGAACAGCAGTGGTATCACACCAGTGTTGTCTGCTGCTGAGAAGTGCTGGCACAGTATCAGGACTTTCTCTAACCCTCCTGGGGGGTGGGCAAAAAGTGAGAAAGAAACATCACCAGGGCAGCTGACCTAAACCAACCAAAGAGGTATTCCATACCATACGATGTCACACTCAGCAATAAAAGGTGGAAGAAGGAGGAAGAGGGGAGGGGTGGGCTTTCGTTGCGAAAACATCTGTCCTCCTCGCGAACACCGGCTACGTGCGTTGAGGCCCTGCTTCAAGGACGTGGTCAGGCATCGCTCATTTGTGGGAAGTAGAGAATCATTTCTTTCCTCTGCACTTCCATATAGGCTTTACTTGTTTTGTTTTGCTGTTCCCTTTCCCCCTCCCTTTTCCCTTTCCCTTTTTCCCTTTACTTGAATTGTTAATTAATAATATTTCCTTAATGTATATATATTTTTCCCTTTAATTAAATTATCCTTATCTCAACCCATGAGTTGTTCTTTCCTTTACTTCTTCCCCTCGTCATCTGAGGAGGGGGAGTGAGAGAGCGGTTGTGGTGTTCAGCTGCCCAGCACGGTAAAACCAACACAAGATGGTAAAGCAGAAGACTATTGTGTAGTCAATTGACTTCAGACAGAATTTGGTAAATACAATTTGATTATTATTAAACTGTCATTAATAATGTGTTTCTGTATAGGCCAGAAGCGAGCCCCTAAACGAGGAGAAGAGCAAGGATGGAATGACAACAGGAGAGCAGAGAAACAAGACAAAACTGAATGGAGACCTTCTTTCAGGGAATACCGTTCCTATGAAACAGAAAGGCAAACAGAATTTACAGTTGAAAGGTAAGTATCGTGTAAGGAGATGTTAGGTTCCTCAAAGAAGATCTCCACAGGGATGGAAAAGGAGGTGAAAGAATTAACCTTCTTAAACAGATGGGATAGCCAGAGGTGACTCAAAGGCCTAGTTGCATTACGAGTGTTTCAATTTGGTGTTAGTTACATATTAGTTCATGTTTGTTAGAGCTGTCATTTCAGCTTCCTTGCAGATTGATTTGGAGCTGTGTTGCTAAGTGGTAAAATACAAGGCAAAACTAAAACACATTAAGATTTGAAAACTTTGCCTTTAGTCTGTAATGTAAATATCCAGCTTCTCAACTTGCATACCAAGTTCTGTAGAACAACTGGTGCAGATTCAAAGTAGAATGAATTTTACAGTTCAAACTGAACTTGCTGCACTGTTTGCACTGTTTGCTACTTGGACAGTGAACACATGTCAAACTTACTTTCTTTATAGGTACTAGAATAATTTCACCTAAACTCTTAACACTTGACAGTGTAACTCTACTACATCACAGTAGTTGGTATTAAAAAATTTCAGACAACTTGTTAGCAGTTAGATGTAGCTATGAATTTGGATAGTGGAGTTATGGCCCAATAAAGTCACTGAAGACATGACAGTTCTACAGTGTTTTATTAAACTTCTCTAACCTTTCCACTGTTAAATGATAAACACTTGAACTTTTGATTCCTGTTGTCAGCAATAATTCCTGCTGTGTTCAGTTTAATGACAAAACTAATGCAACTGTGCTGAGTAGAGATGTAGTCTTCAAAAATTGTACAGTAGCTCTCTTATACAGATGTATCCTACAGCTGTGCAAGTGCAGACATACGGATGTTTTTCTCCCTGTTAATGGTTTCATAGAAACAAAAATCTGACTGGAAATCTTCTCTTTAGACCAGTGGGAAGAGTAGACTATGATAGACCAAGAGGTCGTGGAAGAGGAAGAGGTGGAATGCGAGGCAGAGGAAGAGGTGGTGGAATAAACAGAAGTTTTGATGGCTTTGACCAAAGAGGAAAACGGGAATTTGAACGACAAAGTGGCAATGATAAAACGTAAGTATTCAGTGTGCTTGTTCCTAGTGTACAAGTGAACAATAGAGTCAACACTGAAGTAGAATCTCTTGCATATTCTGTTCCTGCATCCTGTACCTAAGCTGCTTGCCAATAAGTCAGTACTAGTTTCAGTTTGAGTCTGTAATGTAAAAAAGCTTTTAAAGAACACTGTTTCTCTCTCTAGAGGAATGAGAGCAGATGACAAAAAGGGTGGAAGTGGAGCTCGCAACTGGGGAACAGTTAGAGATGATATGAGGTACAATATTTTCTCACGCCACCATAGACCATCATTTTTTGGTGCCCACCATAGATCATCATTTTCCGTTCACTGAAGTTTGGGTACTTTGAGGTTTAAGTCATGCTTTCTATTAATTGTTGTTATAAGCATAGATTTATAGCTTTCTGGATTTCTCTTGTTTATCCTGAAAAGTTTAATTTGTAGCAAAGGCACGGTGATGTCTCTTGACTAAAAGCCTGTCAAAATCTTAGACTGGGGCAACATTGTCTTTTCTGAAATAATTTATGACTTTTTCTTATATTCAAGTAAGTGGGACTCTGGTACTTATTGACATTGCTACAAAGTATCCACTAACAAGTGGAACTTGTCAGTGGGCTTGAAGTTTGGTCCTTCTTTCTCAAGTTTGATGTATTGTGTCTTAATAGCAAAGCTGCAGTACAGTTCATTGTGGCTCCTGAGACATTTAGCTGATTGTACCACTTAAATACACCTTAAAGCACATAAGAATCAGTGACAAAATGTGATATTTTATTAATGGTCAATTACATGAAAAAGGTTGGGAACTTTAATTCTGTGTTTCTTTCATTGGTTTATGTCTAGATAACACCAAGCTTGCTGGAAAAGTCAACTTTTGTCCATTCTATGCACCTAGCAGTATGTTACTCTTTCCAGTAGCCTTTATTCTCATACGCTTATAGAAGTTTTTAGTTGAAGGCTGCTGAAAGACAGAAAAGGCAGAACTTTGAGCTTAGAGCAAACATCTGTTGCCACATGCACGTTAATTCACAAAGCTATTTTAAAAATAGTTTTTTATTTATAACTCCAATCATGACGATGTTTGTTAATGTATACCAGGTTTCTTGAGGGTATCTGTCAAAGAGGTTGAAAAAAAAATCCCTTTGGGTCCACATTTTGGGGCTTGATATTCAGAGTTCTGAGAGACTGTACTGACTTCTATCTTTTCTATAATGCTGCATACTAAAAGTATGCATTGATTAGGTATGCAAAGATTGATTAGGTTCTCCAGCTTTTCAAAACGTGATTGACTATTTAAATGTAGTTTTGAGCTAATAGCACAAAACTAGCTGATTTTAAAAAAAAAAATGCACATTAGTTTCTAAATATGTCAGTAAAGATGATGTGAACTCTATAAAGTTCAAGAAAGTTAAGATCCCTTTTGTTTTTTCTCCCTATTTTTTTTTAATTCAGTAGCATCACAATTTGTGATACAAATGTGAGATAACATTGCTTTCTTGTGATGTGGTGCATGTGGTAGAGTTCATATTAAATTGGTATTTTCTAAACAATTCTAAAAGCATCTCTGTGCTTTAATTGTTCTTAATGAAGCATTGAAACTACAAAGTTTTAATTTAAAAAATGTATGCATATCCATGGAATGAAAATAAGTGTGCTACTGCTCTTATTTGACAGTGTACTAATGTGGATAATGGGTTACAGAAACTGTGGATTTTAAAGATGAAGTGTGAATTTTACTGTTTTAATTGAAAATAAGAAATTGAATTGAAAATAAGAAATGCAAGCATAAGCATCAGAGATGTTCTATAATCAAGTACTGGTGTTCATGACTGAGTTATTTTGTCTTCATGCATGCTTTTCACTTTTTTTTGTTTCTAAGTACATAGAAATTAGGTTTTCCCATTCCTTCTCATTTTGTTAGTTCACAGTTGCTTTTTCTTATGATCCCAGAGCTTTTCTTCTGTTTTGTCCCTTCAAAGGAATTTTGTGTGGAAAATGTGATGCTTTGATAATAAGAGATCGTTCCCAATGTGCCCCATGAAGACCTTGTGGTTTTTTGTTTACTATTTTAGTGAGATGGAACAGACTGCTCCTGTGGAAGAGACTGCAGAAACAGCTCAGCAGCAAGGGACTTCTGAAGGAGAACCTCTAAACAAGTATAGTCTGGCTAAAATATTTTTTTTTTTTTCCTAAATGCAAAGAAAACAATTGACTGTTACTGATATTCTTGCATTTATAGGGAGGCGCACTGGAAATCTGAACTGTGAAGTTCTTCTATTTTTAAATAATTGCAGTAGCAAAGCTTTTTCTCCATTTGTGGAGAAAATGAGTCCTTTAGTCTGACTAAAGCTTGATTTATATAGCTGCAATTTTGAGTGATCATTGATGCTTACATTCCTAACCTTTGGAGATTATTTAAGGAGGGGCTGCCTATTGTCTGTTACCCTTTTAACTTGGGCAATTGGTAAAAACTACCGTGTTTTATTGAAGTACTCTTCAAGAAAAAGGTATTCAAGGTACTTACACAATTAAACAAACACAACTGAAGTACACTTAATTTTTTTTTAAGTCAGTTATTCATCAATCACTAATACCATTCAAATGCCATCTATTCATGAAGGGCCTCTGTAGAACCTGGAAAGCTAACTGGAAATGGCTTGCAGTGAGCCTTAAAAGCTGGGGAACTGAGAGAGAAATCTGCCCCTGGTCTTATGGCTTTCATTCTGATCAGTGTCCAGAAGAGAATTTACTGCAGGTCAAATAAACACTTTGGCTTAAGAAAAACTAATTAGACAATCTTGTTCAACTAAGAATTCAAAGAATAAGCAAATACCATGTTGTGAATATCTCCTAAATACTGGAAGGTGATGAAATATCAGTGCCCTCTTCTGTTGCTATGAAGCCTTTTTTTGCCTAATGATGTACCTTACTAGTTACATTGGTTCATTTCTGATCTTAGTTGTAATGCTGAGTAGACTACAAAATCTGTTTTTTATGTTCAGTTTGTATAATAGTGGAAGAAACTAAGTTGATAGAACTTTGATTCCTTGAATTCAAAACTAGCTTTTATTATACAGCTGAATTAGTCTGAAACTATATGATGATGACTGGATTTTCAGAAAGATTTTCCTTTGTGAACTTAAATCAAATGGGTAGTTAAATTAAATAAATACAATGCCTATTTGAAAAAATTAGTTAGCTAAATATGAGAACGGTTATTAAGCACTCTTTATCAGTTACTGGTAACTTTACTTGTACCAGTATCTACTTCATGGTAGCTGGAAACATGCCCAGAAAATCAAACTCTTCTTAGATGTGTCCTAACATCAGTTCCTTGTAGAACATAAGGCAAGAAGTATACATATTGACAAAGGCTTCTAACAAAATCTGCCAGTTGCATTCTTATGTTTTTGAAAGTTTAGTTTAGGAATAGTCGACTGAATTCCATAAGATCCAAGTAACCAAAAAGTACAGAAGTCTGCATCATGTCGTCTTTGTGCAGTAAATGCTATCCTGAAGGCTCTCAAATCTATATGCAAAATATGAATTACATATAGCTCATTGCCGTTATCTTTGGGTGTATTTTCATGACTCCATATCTTTCAAGATAAAAGGAAATACTGTGTGAATAGTACTGATCTAATCAGGGATGGATGGATGGGATTCTACTAAACAAGGCAGAAGTATTTTTGTTTTTCAATTATTTAAAAGCAAAAGCTTTTGGGATATGGTTTTCAGGCATGATATGCTTCAAAATGTATTTTAAGGTTTTGTCTGCGTAGGTTGTCCCTGCTCTCCAGAGTTGCTGTCTTCTGGCAGGTAACAAACCAACAAAAGATTCTGACGAGGCCACCTTCTGCTTTCTCTGCAGCCTCAACATTGTGGGGCTAGGCACGTATGTTCAAGCTACAGCTAGGGATTTTCTCATTTTGACTTTAAATGCAGCAACTCCAAGGAATCAATTTATTTTCTACTGCTTAACGGCAGTTGTGTGCTTGTGTCAAGACAGTTGAAATATTTGGTTTTGTGTTTTCTCTCATTCTTTCCTAAAGTGACTGTTAGCATTTTAAAAAGTAGTACTAGTCCTGTCAATTGGGAATAATTTGTCTGTATGGAGATACTATATAGCTTTCTGGTGTGTTACTATCTAACTTCAGTGCATCTCTGGAAAGACTTCTGCAGAGTTCTGTAACCTACAAGGTTACAGCCTTCAGGACTGTGTCCATATTGCTTTCCTTAAGCTTCCGTTTGCAAAGTATACAGGACAACAATTTCTTTAATACTCATAAATTAAGTTCCTTCTTGCTATATCCTTGACAAATTTCACTGACTCTTTGACAATATCAGTGTCTGTTGTTTATAGTGTCCGAAATCACATGCTAGTAATTTTTTGCTGCAACTAATAAATACAAAATATATAAGTTGTACAGCTGTGTCCTCACAGCTGCTTTCTGTTGAACTCGTCTTCAGAGATCAAACAACTGAACTGATTCTGTTGATTGATAACTTGAATAAACTGTTTTTTCTTTTTATTCAGAACAACACGTAGTCTAATTAATTCTTATCAAAGGTATTTGTGGAGTTGGTAATTATTCTGTGGTGTTTTATTCTATTTCTTGACAAGGGACCTCCTTCCTTTTTAGTAGATATATGTACCCATCTGGTCATTTAATAGGAATCTTTCCAAATTTGTCATCAAGTTTGCTGACAGATTCACTTCTCTTGTTTCTTAATAGTGACATAAAGCTAGGCTTATACCCGTGCAAATCTTTAAATATTTGGTTCAGTGTTTTTCTTTTATAGTTAACTTGTACAGTTGTAGATTGGTCTTACCTTATGTAATTTCGAATTTTATTATATCTGGTAGTAATGCCCCTGTAAATAATGTTTAATGGGAAAGATTTGTGCTATTGATTTATTGATAAAAGCCAAATAAAAATTTGCTTTGTGCAGCTGAAAAATTGATCCAAAAAAGCTCAATATTTTTAAGGACATTAAAATAATTAGCCGAAGTGATGAACTGAAATCCATTATTTTCAATCCTTGTTTCTTCTGCATATTATTGTGTTCATTTAGAGCAGTTCCTGCAAGAAAGGTATGCACAGTAAACAAAGTATATGTAGAGGATTATCCATTGAAAACACTGAAGCAGTAAGAATCATAACTAAAACCTCCTGGTCTGGTGTTTTGATATATACATGCACTGGGAATTCAGTTTGTTCACATCCAGAGGCTGTACTTAGGTAGTTGGCAGTGCTTGCCAGCATGATCATTGGCATGTCAAGGAGCTCATCCACTGGATTAATGAAAACACAGTTATTAGTGATCAGTTATGAAAAATAAATAAGCTAAAAAGGTAGGTGGCAAGTAATGCAAAGAGTGCACGTCCATGCAGTCTGAGTGACCAAAATAATCTGCTTTAGTTGGGTCTATCTCCAAAAAGATATATGTGTGTTCCTTTTGCTCTGCCTCAGTAATAGCAAGGTTACTTCCCCTTGGGAGTGTCAGCATCCTAAACCAAATTTGTAGCGCTAATAACCTGGAAGTAAAGATCAGTCCATGGTTTAAAAGTTGAGAAACCAGAACTTCGTGATGTAGATCCTCCACCATATCTTTGAAACAAGAAGTTGTTTTTGATAGATGTGTATTTGTCAAAGTTGTACTCGTGATTGCCTTTTTGGGAGTTTAGGTTGCTGCATAGTGAAGTGTCCTTCTCTTGTATTATGATCACAGAACTTTAAGTGTGAAAGGGGTCCTGCTGACCCAAAGCATGGTTGACAGTACCTATACCACTTCTTATACCTGTGTAGTTGATTTTGATGTCCTCTAATGATAGATTTCAGTGTCTCTGATAGACTTTCTAATGCTTTGGAAGTAGAAAGTACTAGTTAGGGGTTTTATTTTTTTCTCCCAATTGCCTTGCCCTATCACTGTCAGTATGCACAATTCTGTTCCTTCTTAGCATTATATTTTTGTTTCTTCCTTAGCTCTTCTTAAAGACTTTCCTGTATATCATGTATTTTTGACTTCATATCTGTCTTACCGTTCTCTTCTCGACTCTGGAATTTCCCACATGGAAGACCTTAATCAGTTGAGACCTTGTTCTACCCTACCAGCAGTGACATCTGCTCCAAACGAAAAGGTTGATTGATACATGTCTTTGTCCTATCCACAGCAGCATAATACTATATAGTGTTGATAATAATTGTTGATAATACTAGACATTGTTGATTTAAGGTTCAATTTGACTAGGTTACTTGCAGTAGGCCTGCGTGGGTTAGGTAGGAGATGTTCTCTGTTTCAGAGCTTCTGTTTTGCCAGTGTTTCTTTCTGTGTTTGGGCAGCTGACACTTTTGCCTGAGAGTATTTTTACTTGTCCTTTGGAGATCCTAGTGGTGGTGGTTTTTATTTTCAGGTCACTTACTCTCTCTTTGCAGGATCTTGTAACACTTGGTCAGCCCTTCAGTATTCTTGAATGGATTCGTTATTTGCCATTTTCTTTCCTAACTTTTTGCTGCAGAAAGTGTGTATTACTTCTCACACTACAGATAGCAGCACAAAGCTGGCCTTAAAGCTGGCATGCTTTTCTGTTGCAGATAGGAAGATAGATAGCTACTTCTCAAGTACTTGCTGCAGCTGTTTTTATCTTTCTACATGTTTCATCAAGGACTGAAAGGTGCCTCCCTTACTTGGTGAAAAGGGGAGAGAAGGACAAAAGGCTACCTAACATTCAGATATGCATTTTACCAGTTCTGCATTGATGTAGCATCTTGGGAAGAAATTAAATATTTTGATAGAAGCCTTTTTATTAGATTTGTTTCTCTTTTCTTCTTCCTTAGGTGCTTGCAAGTAGTCTTGCTTTTCTAATACTTACTCCCAGAATTGAAGTTTCAGAAAATTGACCAAAAAATACCTGGTTTCTCACTGTTAAGGACAGAAAACTTAAACATTCAGGGTGTCATTGGTTCTTCATGCAATGTTCTTGCATGTGGAAATGTATTTGTTGTCCTTTTTTTCCAGAAGTAGCTGCATCTTTCACTAGCATCCTTTTCATTTAAGTCAGTAAATGTGTTATTTTTTTTTTTTCTTATCAATTCTTCTAATTATAGTATCAGATCATTTTAGTCAGTATAGAATTACAAACTGCCTACCAGTCTTTTTACCTTTAACTTTGTGTTTATATAGATGGAATTCTATAAATAACAGAACATGAAGGCATGTCGACATATAGCACGGGACTTCTATATTTTTCTTTACTGTCTTTATGAAGTGCATTTTAAACTCTTCCTAGAACCAAAATTAAGACCGTCTTACTGTACAGTTCAGTGTTTCATATGCTTCTACCTGTCATATGCTGGGTTCTTCAGTAAAACAGAATATAAAGTTGACTGGCAACTAATAAAATGACATGCTACAAGATTACGTAGGGAGAGGGAATAAACCTGTTCTTCTATTTGCTAATTCTAAATGTACAGAAAACTCTCAAGTGTGTGTGCTTCTGAGGTGCTTGTACAGCTTCAGAGGTGAAATGCACAGTTCACTAACTTTCACTTGATTCTGCATCTTCCATGATAAAGCAAATTTCCAGCTTGCATCTAATCAACTATATATTTATACTAGAAAAATCTACTCTTGATAATCAGCATTTGATAGAAGACAACTGTGATCCAGTGAAGACACATAAATCTGTATCTCTCCCACAAGAAGGAGCCTAATTGAAAGGTTTTCTGGAAAAATAAGTGTTAGGGAATATACTTAACTAACTTCATGTTAGGGAAAAACTTAACCAACTTCAGCTGCTATTGTAATGTGTAATAGTTCTGGGTAGAGGAGGAAGAATTACTGGAAGAAGCACTTTTTCAAGTATCTGGGAGTCAACAGTGCAGATTTTCTTATAGCTCATGGTGTTTGGTTATTGTAACAATCAAAGTGAGTCGCACTCCCTGCATCTGACCCTGTTAAGGAGGGAATAGCTCTCTGCTAATGTCCTTAAAAGGTACACCTGGGATGTAATGTAATAGCAGCTGGTTCTGGGCAAGAAAATTTTGGCCAGCATTAGGAAAATGGCAGAGAAATAGTCAAGCAGTGATGTGTGGAGAAGGATTTTTAGTCTTATGTATCTTGTCTTGTGAATACAGATATACAGCATTGGACTTCTGTCTTTACAGTTCAAAAATATGCAAAGCACACTCCTTATGTTGTGACATACTCCATACGTTTTCCTTGAATGTATCAGCATTATTGCATTTTGTGTGACAAATTCAAACTGGACTAGGATTAATCTGTCAGTTTGGGGCAGGTGATTAATAATGACTCCTTGTGAGCTACTACCTCTGACAAAAGAAATCAAACAAGCATCAGAAGTGTTGTCTAAAAGTCACAAAGAAAATGCTAATAAATACTTAGAAGATCCCTTGGTGTCATCAGGTTTTTTAGATGGCTGAAAGCCGCACTGAAACACAAATCCATCTCATTGTCACCTTGCAATATAAGTCAATAAAACTGTGCAACTGGGGTATTGCGAACTGCTTAGTATACTTTTTTTTTTTTTTTTCTTTAAACTGTGTCTGTATTTGCTAGGAGTAGATCCACTGATGAAACAATAGAATTGAGAATATGCCAGATCCAAAGACAACCTAGTTTTGTTAAGAATTTGAAGTGATTGAACTTACGATAACGATGGATAAATTCCAGAACTTACTATAGTGGGTCAGAGATATCATTTATTCATAAGGCTTAATTTCAAGCAGACCAGTAGGTGTATTTTCTAATTTATATTGATATAAAACTTGTACCTCAAGCTACTGCGGTTTGTAAGTGAAATTGAGGACAGTAATTTGGGGAGAAACATTCCAGATGTTTTGTTTACTATCCTTACTTTAGAGATTAGTGTTCTTGTTCATCCTGGCATGTTGCAAGCTAATGGTTTTTACTTTACAACTATAAACCTTTAGAGTTGCTGAAGGGGAGCCAATGGAAGAAGTAGTTCAAGAAATGACGTTAGATGAGTGGAAAAATCTTCAGCAACAGAATCGACCAAAGCCTGAATTCAACATCCGGAAGCCAGAATCCACTGTTCCTTCCAAAGCAGTGGTGATTCACAAGTCAAAATATAGCGATGATGTAAGCATGCATTGCCTGAGGAATTCTGTAAACTCTGCTTTATGCTCAGGGTTAGGTCTATTCTTTCTAGTAGTTATAGTATAACCTGAACACAAATCAGTATCCAACTTTGTTACTGTAATCACATACCTGCCTCAAAACTTGCTTTACACTTACCATCTATTCGTTTTTCTTCTCTCAGATCATCACCCACATTTTGTATGCATATATGTAATGTATCAAGTAGCTCTATCTTAGAGCTTACTTAGTCTTAGCAATACAAAACCTGTGTCCTTGTTGCTGCCACCTACGTAGATCTCTGGTATTGCTACTAGAGAAACTTGGTTTACTAAACACGTCTTATCCTAATTTGGAATTATATTTAGCATAATTACCAGTATATATTTGCACGTGTATATTGCTTCCTGGTTTTAGCATCTCTTAGTCTGGATGCTAAGTCACCTGTTTTCATCTGTGCTGGATCCTAGCTTTCACTGTGCACTTGGAATATATGACTGTTTATTTTTTTTCCCCAGTTTTAGGGTCCTGCTGCTTAGAAGCTTCTTAGAAGTAACTCTGGAGAGCTTGTTTCATAGTAATATGCCTTTCCCCCTGCTTTTCTGAATTTTTTATTCTGTGATATTATTGGGATTCATATTTCAGGGGCAACTTTTAGTTCATTGGTATGATGGGCAAGCAGGGAGACTCAGAGATTCCTACTTACTTAGATTTCAGGTTTTGGGGATCACAGAAGTATGTGCATATACTTATAGCCTAGCACAATGAAATTCTTATCCTTGAATAATGTCTGTATGCATGTATTGATATACATTTTTCCTTTGCCTAGTTAAAATACTAACATCAAAACTCACAGCTTTTTGATAAGTCTTAACTACATTAGGTCACCAAGCACTTACACAGACTGACACTAATACAGAAGTTGGCTGCATCCTTTTTTAGCATGGCTTTTGGTGGTCATAGATGCCATTGCCCTGTCCTTCTCCATGGTGTGTGAATGTGCTGGGGAGAATAACTATTACAAGCTCTGAAGAGTATGACAGTGTATGAAGCGTGCATGCAAGATGCTGTTCATTTTGCTCCTAAACTTTCTTGGCTGGCATTATCAAGGGACCTTATTAAAATGAATATAGAAGATGTACAGAAACTACATGACAAGAAAAGTCAAATCCCTTTATTAGACATTGAATAGAATAAGTGATCCATCACAGTATGGGATGAGTTTACAGGTGTTAACTGCAGCACACATTAAAATTACAGTGGGAAACAATCTTAAATCCACTAGATACAAGGAATACACAGAGTTTAAACAGTAATCTCATAGCTACAACAGCTCATTTGGTAGGCAAATGCTGTTGTTTCTTATGATCTTTTCATTACCTGAAGGTAATTGTAGGAATAAGTAGCTTAGGCCTGACTCTCTGGTTCCTTAGGAAAACCTTGTAGATCGTATTTCTGAAAACTTCTTTGGTGTTATGGAGCTGGTACATAAGATTTGTTTTGCAAGGACACTCTGAGCCAGCAAAGAACTATTCCTGGCATCTGGGAAGAGGCAGTTGTCTCACTTCTGTTCAAACCCTCTGCAAGTTAAGGCCTGTCTTCTATTCTGGACATCTTCTTGATTTATCTGCTGCTTAGTCTGTAATACAAGTGTACGTGTGTATGTGTATCAGGGAGGGAAGAAGGCTGTATGTGGAATTTACAGGCCTTAACTGGATGTTCTTTTTAGTTGCAAAAGGAAGACTTTGAAGATGATTCTCATGTCTTTCGAAGAGCGGTGAATGACATAACATCTCAGCTGGATATTAACTTTGGGAGTCTTCCTCGCCCTGGCCGTGGATCAAGGGGAGCACGAGGTGGTCGTGGTAGACGAGTTGAAGAGACAGGACCTCGACCAGAAGTAACGGTAAAGTTTTTTGTTTGTTTGTTTTGGTTTGGTTTTTTTGGGACCTTTTTTTGGTAGTGGCTGTCCTCCACCTCTGTTTTTGGGGGGATTACTGATTTCCATAGTGACAGACTTGTTTCTATTGCCTGCCTCACAGTATATTGGCCTGTGTTGTTATTTTCAGTACCTGACCCATATCAAGTTGCTTAAAATTAAATACCAGTTCAGGCTCAGGAACTCCAACACATAAATTTCCAAAGGCTGGATTACTAGTTGGTGTAATGTTAACTAGAAGAAATGGACGCAATGGAGATTTGTTTCTGTAATGAGTTTTGGTATAAACTGGGAAGTAATTAAAATGACTGAAGGGTTATAACCCTTTTAAGAGATTTCAGTACTGTAAGTTAATAGTATTTTGATTACTGAACATGAGATCAATACATTTGGGATCCTACAGATGAAGACGTGGAGTAGTGGAAGTGTTTACTATAACCATTAAAAAAATTTCTACTGCCTTTTTCCTCTTTAAACCAAACAAACCAAACAATGTATTTGACCACCTAAAAATTACACCTTTATTCTTCATAATCCCTAAAGGTCTGTTTAGTTCTGCTTATCATGAAAAAAATAATTAAAGTTGCAAACTTACAGAATGATATGGAAATAATTCGATGTTTGATTCATAAAACTGAAAAAGTCTCTTTATATCAGAGCATAGAGTTTAAAACTACAATCAGATGTGTGGTAGCCTGAGAATGTACAAAAACAGCAACAAAAAAACACAATGCTGTTTCTGAAAAAATGTTACAGATGAGATTGCTTTACTTTTTTTTCCATCCCATTAAAATACTTTAGAACCCTTGACCTTCTGGTCCTACTCAGGCAGCAAATCAGCATTCTAAATAGGTTCATGGTGTGGCTTACAATAGTCGTAATTTCTGAGATAAGATTGCCATTTATATTTATCTGTATTACATAAAGTACTTAATTTTAATAAAAGAATGAGTATTTTTCAGGGAAAAATACATGTCTGTATATAGCTGCCATATGTTTTGCAATGGATTCATTTCAAAAGTTTTCTTTTTCATTTTATAGGTGCAAATTGTTGCTCCAAATCCTGATGATCCTGAGGATTTTCCTGCTTTAGCTTGAAGGAGCATCATGAATGGTATTATAAACATAGCTTTGGTGTAGCCTTGTGAAGAGGCCAGTTCTACTCTGGTGTGGAAAACAAGTCTGAGTCTACAGGAAAAACTGTTTTTGTTTTTGTTTTTGTTTTGTTTTGTTTTGGTGTGAAATGATTGCACTCCTCTGTTAATGGAAATGGGTTCTGGAGATAACAGTAGACTGGGATTCTGTCATAGGGTCCAGTGTTTGCCTCCATGTGTGAAAACTATGTGAAGGCTTGCAGTACTCTCCTACAAGCCTGCTACTACTCTACTCCACTTGAAATGAAGTTCAAGGGTATAGTGCTCGAAAATGTGTATATAGAGATGATATCAAGTTCCTCATGACAGCTTGATCCAATGCGAACTGTTGAATATGGTTTACAACTGGGACTCTATTTCACTGTAGACATTTGAAAGCTGCTTGCTATGTTTCTTTGAGTGAAGTGTATTTTACACAGTTAAAAGCTGCAGTTACTGAGAAACTGGCAAATAAAGGAAAGCACTCATTGGTTTGGGTTTGAGCTATTATTTTCACAAGTCAGAGTAGGAGATTGAAACCTTTTCTGTCTGGCTGTCATCTGGAAAGAAAAAAAAAAAAAGGAATCCTAAGCAGCAGATCTGATGCAGCTAAAACAGTGAACACCTCTAAACAGAAGGGATCTTAAGACAGTGTGCTTTTGACAGCTGACTTTAACAAGTCTTGCTTCAGTAAGGAACGACAATTTACAACTACTTCCAAGATTCTGAAGGTTAAATAATATAATAAGACAGAACCAAACTGTTAAGGACGTTTTTCATTTTTAGCAGGAGAAACTGCAAGCTAGAATCATAGAATACCCCAAGTTGGAGAGACCCACAAAAATCGAGTCCAACTCCTGGCTCCACACAGGACTACCCACAAATCAGACCATGTGTCTGAGAGCGTTGTCCAAGCAGTGCTTGAACTCTGGCAGGCTCGGTCCTATGACCACTGCAGTGGGGAGCCTGTCCCAGTGCCCGACCACCCTTGCGTTGAAGAACCTTTTCCTAACACCCAGCCTGACCCTCCCTTGACACAGCAATATTTCTTGCCTTAATAAAAAAATTGTGTGGCATTGAGGATGAGATGGGATGGTCCTTTCCTTGCAGTTTTAACATATTTCGTAACTTGAGCCAAATACCCTAACTTGTTTCCTGTCAAAGGGAAGGCTCAGAGCTGTTCTCAGGAATCTGAGAGAAACAAACAAAAAAATTGTGAAAGAACTGATGAGGGAAAGAAATGAGAGGATAACCATGCTGGACATTTTGGAAGTAACTGCCACCCTCAAAAGAATGTCCAAATGCCTGTTGAACTTCAACTAATTCTCTCAGTTTACTGGAAAAGCAGAATGGTTATAGACCTTTCTTCCTGTTTTCTGCCTCACTTTGTTTTGTATCACTTCCAAACAATCTCCTTTGAGAGCAGATAGTAGATGAGATTTGAATTAACAATCTGTTCTGCCTTGGAGTGAGCTCTTAGAGCACTCAGAAACTTCAGATATCTCATCTCCATGGTAAGGTTTCATGCACTTAGATATAATCATTCTAGAAAGACCACTGACATTCTTCTGTATGCTCCAGACAGATTGTCTGCGAAGCAGTACTGCCCCAAAATTCTTATACTGTTAAATTACATTATATGACAATTTGCTATAAATAAGAGATTTTAAATTCCACAATGAACTGTTTCTAATGACATGGAGATAATCTGACAACCTGTAGTAGAAAGAATGTGCAAAGGCAAACGAGCCTGTTGGTATTAGGGGAACCATGCTGTTGCTTTTTGAGTTACAGAACTGAATGGATGAAATAACATAAACGACCTTGTAGAAAAAAGCTACTACGTGAAAATGACTGCAATTTACCACTTAACTGTGGCTGCTCTTCTAATAGGTGCTTGAATGTTTCTGCCAAATATGGCAATTTCACAATTGTGAAACATAAATGATCCTGCATATGAGGCTTTTGGATTTTTATTTTTATTTTTTTTGCTTGTTCTTCCCTTCCTTATCCCTTTTCCTTGTCCCTTTTCCCACGGCACAGGGAAAAATTAATCTTTTGTATTTATTTGCTTGCAGGGGTGAATGTACGTATATGTGGAGAGCTTTTTCTTGTTGCTGCTCCTTTTACTGACACTTTATTTTTGCTAAGGGAAGTAGTGAAATACTTAAAGGTAACTCCTTTTTCTACTAAAAACATGGAAGTTTGTTACACAACTGTGTTGAATGTAGAGTCATACACTTGATTCAGTTTTGACCTTCCAGATATTCTTTGGAAAGGGCAGAAGGATCACTTTATTTTTTCAGGTTGATTCCTGCTGCTACAAAGTCACTGCTTATTCCTCTTAACTGTTATGTTTTTTAAAATGGAATGAAATAGTTTCGTTGGGGAATTGCCAAAGGACAGTTGATTGTTCGAGAAATTGTCAAAGTATATCTATGTAATAAGCGTTTGGTCAGCAGGTTGTTTAAAACTCCTATTTAAAAAAAAAAAAAAAAAAAAAAAGTGGGCTGGCTTTAAGACTTGCTAATTGGTATGAAAAAAAAAAAGTTCCCATAAAATTTTGGGGTGTGAGGTTTAGTGTAGTTTTTTAAT
>CM021797.1:44156648-44242923 GCA_011076525.1 Nettapus auritus
TAAACCAAGAGTGTCTTAGAGTAACTCAGTGTGATTATTTTCTTTTTCAGACTATCAAACTTGAAGATGTCCTGAGTTTCTTTAGTTTACAGTATTGAAGTATAGAGAAGTTATTAGTTGTAAGTGGTAACAGCGATCTGATTATTTTTCCTAGCTGTGAAAAGAGAGAATGTTAAATCTCAGTCATGTGTCATATTTAAGGTACGAAAATAGCTGTATCTCTTAAGCACGTCTGCTACTAACAATTACTTCTGGTTTAGGTTTACTCCTTCATGTAAAGCCAGTGGCAGTTGGGGGTAAATAAACAAACCAACACTGGTAAAACATGGCATGCATCTTAGCAAGAGATGAAATTATGTTGCAGATCTTACATTAATTACTCTTTAATGCACTATAACAGGTACATTGGTGTTAGGATTACTCTAGTGGCCTAGAGAAAACTACATGTGAGCTTTGTTTTTAATTAATTTTAGTGTGTTGGGTTTACACAGCAAGGGTTTGGTAGCAGGGCAGTTGCAGGGGTGTCCTCCCTGAGCAGAGCTCAGCAGCTGCCCCATGTCAGATCAGAGCCAGCTCCAAAGGGCGCATGGAGGGGAGTTGTTTTTGGCTTGCTTTTAGTTTATCACTACTCCGCTCTGCTGGGTGGTAAATTATATTAATCTCCCTATGCTGAGTCTGTTTTGTCTGTGATGATGATTGATGAGTGATCTTCCTGTCCTTATCTCAGCCTTGAGCCCCCTTCTATTTTATCTTCTCTCCTTCTTCCTTTGAGGAGGGGGAATGAGAACAGCTATGGTGGAGTTCAGCTGCCCATCGAAGTGAAGCCACCACAGTCCTTCCTGGCACCAAACCGTGGACTTGAGTTTAAGATAAGGGCAATAACTGGGAGAGATAGCGGGCAAAATATGGACCGAACCATTGTTAAAGAATGTGATAATTGTGGAGAGTGTGCTGTTGTAACGTGGGAAAGGGATGAAGGCGGAGCATGTATAAACTGTCCACCTCTGTCAGCGTTGTGATGATTGATGATGCATTGATTTTTGGCATGGGAAATTTTCTGTCGATATAGATGGAGTTTGTGAAGTTTGCGTGATGAATGCAATGAATGTATATATTAATTGTATTCTTAAATATGCTTTTCAAAGAGCTGAGGGGTGGATCTCCCCTAAGCAGTGAACTCTAAGTTTGCAAAAAAGGAATTAATCTCTTTCCACAGATCTCATTTATAGCTGATAGTGTTGATATTATGCAGCCCACCTGATGATAGCACTGTGGTATAGGATTGGTAAGGGTATATTCCTGTGAGAGTGCCTTTAAAAGCAAGAGGAGGATTATCTGTGCTTAACGTAAGAATATAAAAAGACTCAGAAGTAAAAGACCCTGGTAGAAAAGTTTAGTTGATAAATAGGAATATATGCAATTGACCCCATGGGTGACGACGATCTTTCAGCTGCTTTGGTTACACTTCTTCACATGGATCTAGCGCTAGGTGGCTGGCACAGCTTCTGGGCTCAAAGACCACAACTTGCAGCCCTTGTACACCTTTGACTTCCAGGTACTACATCATGCTTGTGCCATTCTGTTTTCCCCCTTCAAAGCTGTCACAGGCACATGTGCACATACACATTGATACACAACGTATGTATTCATATTCACACAAATGCAGTGTTGAAAATAACGTAATACAGTCTTTCAATTTAAAGAAATAACAACTGCTACTCTTTGGATCTGTTACTTAGAATTTAACGTGAAGTACATAAAATCTCCAGGTTTTACTTGTCTGCAAACAAATGCCTTTTTGCGGATGCAATGCAAGAAATGTTGCGGATAGCTGAACCTTCAGAGCAGCTTTAGATCCTGCCTCACACTTAATGGCAGCGTTGTGTTTGAGACAAACTAGCACTTAATGATTTGAGTGCAGTTTTTGCTCTCCTGAGTAGCCAGCGTCAATAAAAATTTTCAGCATTCCTTTGTCTGTTTTATTTACAGCTGCTTAACAGGACGCTATATGCTGCTGTCACCTTCTAGCAAAGACAGGTTCTCTGTCTAGAGTTGTGCAATAGTAATTGCTTGAATGAAAGACAGCAAGTTCTACATAATGTAATGAGTTAGCAGGACAGCTTTGTTGAAAGGTGAAAAGAGCAGTAAAAAGGTGTTGATTTACTTTTTTATCTTCTGACAAGAGAAAAAGGAAGTTGACATAACGTAATCCAAGAATTGTGTGCTTGTTGGGTGAGGTGTGATTTGTATTCTTCATGTTTATAAATCAGATGTTTTTCCTGGCCCTAGTAAAAGCTGCATACCTTGAAAATGAGAGAATGTAAAACTCAGGAGCCTTTTTTGTTCAGGCTTCTAGTCAAAGGCTGGAAAATGTCTGATCAATGTGAGGAGGGGAAGGAAATCCTTAAGTATGGGAGCAGGAGGGGAGCCAGCATTAAATGGTTCACTTAAAAAATAAAGTACGTATTGGTGTGAAAGGGGAAGAGGGACAGAAAAGCACCTGGAAACATAGCAGCAGGACAGACGTTGCCTGTTGTAAGTACTGAGTAAAGGTTCAGTCCCAGAAGCACGATATTTTGGGAAGAATAGAGAATAGAATAATGGAGCCTTATTATGGCAGAACTCAAACCTGGGAAGAAACTCAGAAGTGTTTAGTTGGAAACTCCTTTTTGAAGGAGGGGTAATGAGGAAGCTGAGCCCTTCCAGAGTAAAAAAAACTGAGGAAATGACTTACTGTCATCTTAAGGGTGATGGCTTGAAAGCACTGATGGCGGTAAAGGTAAATCCATGATGGTGTGACTTGGTCTGCTTCAACACTTGCTTAAGTGGCTATATTCCTCTAATTAGCCGCAATAATTTTGGGTTTTCTTGCTTTAATAATAGCTGCTGCCAAGGGTAGTCATTTGTCTGCTCCCTCAGTCCTGCAGGAACAAGCAGTTTAGGACTTACCTCTTTGTCCTGTTCATGGCATGACTGGTGTGCAGCACCCAGGGTAGTTTGACAGGCTGGGAGGCAGCGGTGGTAGTGACGCAGCAGTGCTGAGCGTCTGTTGGCATGCCCCAGGTCACACCTGGCTGAGGGACAACAAGCAACCGCTCCTGGGCTGTCCGGGTGGTGCGGCTTTTGCCAGATTTCTTAGTAGCCTTGTAGATTGGGAAGGAGTAAGAAGGGGAAGATACTGGCTGGGAAAACAGTTTAAAGGACAGAATGTCTGGATCCACACCCTCATCATTCCCCATGCAAAAACAAAACAAAACAAAAAACTAAAAGCAAATATATAAAAAGTGCCAAATATCTTCATCAATGGACTCGGCTATTTAAGCTTAAAGCATGCAGTGTATTTGTAAGCCCAGCCTTGAATATTTCAAAAGATAATATCCTAGCTTTGCTGCAGTATGTTTGTATTTTATCTCCTATATGGGCTGCAGAGAACTTGTAATGTGAAGGAGTCTAAAGAGAGACAAATCAAAGTTAAGTATGTTTCAGAAATACCGTAGATTATTTTTGCAGTGCACAACGCTGTCCCTAGTTTTGGCCTGGGCCACTGGGCAGTTCTCTGTAGTTGTTTTCAGCCCTCTTCCCAGCCCTGCCCAGTGCCAGTACTGCATAAACCTCTAATGCGAGGGCTTAACTCTCTTGGGACAACAACACAGACGTTATCCCAGGAAAAGCTCTTTGTTCACTCTTCAGCAAGCAACTAGTTTGTCAGGAAAATGTGGTTTAAACATGCATGTAGGTTTAGAAAGGACCATCTTACACCAGAAGAACATAAAGATTTTTCCATCAACGTGTGGAACACAACCACTTTCTGGAGCAAGTGGAAGTTTACCTTTTTTGTCAGACAAGCTCTGCTTGAGGTGCACACACTGCCTTTTTTTTTTTAATTAAATATGTAAGAGCAATAATAAATATTTTAGTTGATAATACTTTTTTTTTTTTTTTTGGAGTGCACTAAAATAGATTCCCAGCACTTAAGCAAAAACAAATGTTTCTGAAAAATCTCACTTTTGATAAGTTTTCACTTTTGTGGTAAGTATCAGAGTATATATTATTTCATATAATACCTGTTTCCAAAAAAATGAGTACTTTACAGTTGTAAAGGAAGAAAAATTAACTAGAAGCAGTTATTCTGGTTTAACTATGTGTGTGTATAAATATGTATATGTATTTTAAATGGGTAAGAGTATCCCAACAATTCAAGTACAATTACCATTATTTTCTGAAGTGAGCCTTCTGAAATGCAGAGCCAAAACTTATTTTTGAAATCAGAAAAAAAAAAGTGAAAGATTTGTGCTTTAATTAAAATTTCATAGGCAGGTGAGATTCTCATTATTTTTAAGACCACAAGAGTCAAAATTGTACAAATACATTTTTGTTCTGAGGTTCTTTTTAGAATGCTGGAAATAAAGGTGAGAAAACGAACTTCTGATAATTATTTTTAATTTTACACAATTCATGTTTACAATTTTCACTATTCAATATTTTGTATAAAACCAAATACAATATGCAATATTTTCAAATGACACACAAATGCATATTGAACTACTTGATATTACAAGATATGAAGCTTTATCTTAAAAATACCTCCAGCAAAATAAACTCCCATTCTGTCAATCCGAGTTAAAAAAATATGATTAGAAATATACAATTTAAAAATAATCAGGATGAACAGTACTGATTAGTCAAGGACTTCTAGATCTTGATAGTCTGTACATGGGTTTACACAAGACAAACAGTCTGCAAACCATTAATATAAAAACTGCAGTGCAACAAACTGGTGAATATCACTTGTAATTTTTCTTTTTTTTTTTTTTTTTCTCTCCATTTTAATGTATGAGTCTCTACAAATCTTATTTAAAATAAAAAAAAATAAAAGCAGTACTTCCTCTATTGTCCTGGGGCAAAAGGACAAGATCCGATGCTGTAATGGAAGCCAGCAATTTGATCTAAGATAATACAGCTTTCGAGTATGTTGCATACTTCTGAACATCATGGAAGAATTCATCTCTCGTATACTTGAAAGAAGAAAAAGAATTTGTAAGTTTAACCAAAACTCCTAATCGATAACAGCAGAAGTAACTTCCTTCAGCTGCTCTGTTGCACTGCCGCCACACACATTCAATTTTGGCACACGGTATGTCACAATTCAAAACAGATTTGGAAACCATGGACTCCCTCACCCACACCTATTCCTTGTACTTAAGACAGCTTTGGTATGGTATAATAAAAATACAAGACAAAGTATTAAAAACTCAGACAAACTAACCGATACATTTAGATGGGACATCATGAGGTAATGGGTTAATTCACCATATAAGGCTGTTTGGAGTTCCAATGTAAAATGTTTGACAGTTTTGTGTTTCTCATCCAGAAAACGATCGGTAGAAGGGGTAGCCTGAAACACATTCATGCCAAACATGAAGTTTTGGTTTAGCTAGAGTTGCTGTGGTGTGTGTTTGTGCCCTTCTTTTATGCAAATTTCTTCTGATGAACCTGAAACTGCTAATGGCATTGCTGGTTACTTTAAAAAAAGGAAATTCCAATTTGGAATTTTGAAGGGGTGTGAAATAGGCTATTTTTACATTAAAGAGAAGTTCATCTGAGAGATGGGCAATGCCAAACAAATAATAATGAATTTTCTTCTAGCTTTCACCACGCTACTTTCATGTATTTTTTTTCTGCCTATTAAGACTTACAATCAGTTTACTAATCATATTTTTGAGATGATAATTTTCCTCAAAAAAAAAAAAAAAATGTATTTGCACAACATACCTGCTATTGTGACTAACTGTACTTCCCCTTTAGGGCAAGGGGACAAAATAAAAGAAAATAAAAAGAAAATCCTTTTATCAGGGTGAATCCTGCCTCATTCTTTTAGGTGCGCTTCACCTAGAAGAGAGTGGAGGTGAGGGTGATGGTTAAGTAGTAAACCAAAAATATTTAGGGTCTAAGCCTCAGTGCTCCTTATTTTGCTCCATGCAAGCCTTTCCTGTTTTCTTTGTACTCATATTTGCAAAGTTGTAGATGCAAATTCACATATTTGCAAACTCACAGACGCTACCTATAAGCTCACATACATTTTATATCCTGCCTCCCCTCCAACTCATGATGCACTTTTCTGCCACAAAAAAAAAAAATTATTCAAACTCATGTGTGGTTATTCACAGTGGCATTGAGAAACTACCAGCATAACAGAAAACTTCCTTTTATTTAAAAAGACTGGAACTAGTCACTGTTCCTGCCTATTTACATTCATAGAAAGAAAATTCTCCCCCTTGCAAAGGTAATCCGTATCTTTTAAAAACTCTGTTGCTAACATTCCAGATGTAGTTTTCAACTCCTTTCTACTACAAGAGTTACCAAATGAAGAGAGAACTGTATTCTATTTAAGGCTATGTGGTACCAGTCCTCATCTGAGGGACACGCAGCTATGAACTTCCAGCTGGCAGACAAGGATGAATTGCTGCAAAGCAAGCCTTTGAGATTTCATAGTGTGAAAAGTGGTAAAGAAAAAAGGCTGCCAATGTTTGAAGACAATCTTGTAATGGATGAAAATTTCAGCCTCAGATTGCTCTAAACATTACACTGCTTTTAACAGAGAGGTAAGCTATATTTTTTAATTTGTTATGATTAGATGTTAATAACTGTACCTGCCCCTGAGTTCCACTACCAATCTCAATTGTACAGCAAGCTTATTTTCACCCCCCCCCCCCTTTTTTTTTTAAGGTGCTATACTTATGAAGTGTCTTCAAGCTAAAAAAAAAAAAAACAGTGACATTCATAAGTTATTAAATGTACCAATAAAACCTGGGGGAAAAAAAAAAAAAAGTCTTACCTTTCAGATACAGTAATCTAAAGTCTCGCTTAAAAGACTTGAAGGTATGAAAAGAAACAGTAATGATGTTTCAGTATGACTGCACTGCTTTAGATGGTAAGCTGTTTTTCCTCCCTATTAAAATCATACCAGATTTAAAGCAATTACAATTAGGTAAAAGAACCAGTGGTTGTGAACAACTAAAAACTCATTACTATTAAAAGCAACATAATTGCTTTTTTTTTTTTTTTTTTTTTTCAAAACTAAAAAGAACCTTTGAAAATAAAGCACTCTTTGGTGGACAACAGTTACTGTGTTCTCAACACTGCGGTTTCGTAAAAAAATGTCATACAAAGTAAGAAAGAATAGCCAATTAACGCAGGAGAGTACCCATACTACAAGTAAAAAGCCTTTGTGGTTGAGTTTCAGTCTCAAGTGGAGACTTGAGCCCAGTCTGAATGAACAACACAGATATATATTTAAAAACTCCCACCATCTTTTCACTTCTGGTGGTCAGCAGCTGTAAGTGATTGCCATCACAATTTATACACATGCATCATATACACTAGGAAGCCCTCTTTATAATAGAGAACTTATGTATTTACACCTGAGTCTGAATTTACACAGATTTTGTTGGCATTGTTTGAGGAAGTGTTAGCAATTAGGAAACCGTCTGTTGGGCATGTTGACAGTTTATTTTATTCTACAAGTACGAGGAAGTTTCTTTTGTTTAACCTTAGCTGAGAAATGAAGCCAAGGTCGTCCTCCTAGAATTGCATCAAGCCTGTTGTAGTTGTATCCCCTTCAGTCCTGGATATCCCCTTTCAACACTGGTTGCTTGTTTGAAATTTAACGCAATACTGTTCTAGTCCTTGGGATGGACTGGCTGCTGAAATAAAACATATTTGAGGAAAAAAAATTAAATACGCACTAAAAAAAAATATTTCAAGTAAACATTGCTGACAAGAAAAAATGAGCAAACATTACTTCAAAGAAACAAACAGGAGACAAATGTCACTGCATTTAGGAACACAGCAATACTGGCTGTAAATAAAGTACAGACTGGTTTGATCACAGACAATACAAAGAAAGGGTCAGTTTCATACAGAAAAGCAACAAAGGATTCAAAGTACCATACAATCATTAATCGCAATAGCTGTAAAGCACTTTTTTTCCTTTTCTCCCTCTGAACTATCACACAGTAGGAAAGAAACAGTAAAGTAGAAAGAATAATAAAGAAACATTTTTTTAGAACTAGATTTAGATTACATATAGATAAGCTCCAAAATGCTGCAAGCAATTTTCAATGTTTGAACAAGAGTGCAGAAGGCTGCTTTACAATTCCAAGCAAAGCCAAGGCATATGAGATTTTAAAAGCATATTCCTCTTTGTTAGTTTTTGTGATATACCTTTCTGGTTAAAAGAAGTAAATGAAAATATATGAAGTGGCTTTCATATGTTTTCTCCTGTCCCCCAGTTATTTCTTCTTGTAATAACTTGACCTCCATTCCCTTAAACACCTCTACCTAACAAAATTCCTTCACCATTCAAGATTTCACTTTTAACCAATTACTAACTACATATGTAATCCTACATCTATCAAGTGTGATAAGACAGAAAATACTTTTTCAGTTGCTTGGGAATTTTTAAAGTACCTATATGAAAAGGGAACACTGTTGGCCAGGATGCATAGTGTTCCTGTCCTCACACAAACACAGGTTGGGTATGCATTTCTGCCAGCCCAGCTGTTAAGTGAGGATGCTATTCCAGCTGGGGATCTTTGGGATCGAGCATGGACAATGATGGTTTATGTTAAGGGTTAAGATTTTAGGATTGCTCTTCCATCCCATATACTTTTCCAGCTGAAATAGCAAATTGTTCCATCTACTAAAAGTGATTTAATATCAAGAAATTGAGGAGGGAAGAAGGAGAGGAAAATGATGCATCTGTCGTTAGAGTGATCTGGTGGACGCATCTTGTTGAAATACAACTGCTGACTTCTCAGTAACTGGGAGATTTACAAGGGACACATTCTAACTGGAGAAACAAGAATAGATCTGGGGCATCCACAGAAAAAGACTGTGGAGAATACTTCAGTAATGTGATTTCTTGCAGTTCAGTGACAGTGTTATTTCAGTCACAAGAGACAACGTGTTGCATCCACCAGTCCTGATCTTTTGTAGATGGCAGGTGACATCTAGAGATGTTCCACAAAGGAAATGCAATGAACATTATTAATAGTATTTAAACTCTCTCAGATTTCTTAGCAAAACCAGAAGAGGGTATTTTAGCTACAAAGAGCTGTTTTGGCTAAAGAACCAACCTGGGGGCACTTTATATGATAGTGTCTCCAACAGTCCGAAGGATGAAACTGTAGATGCATTCATTACTCAGCACTGCAGATCATACTGCATTAGGATGGGTCACAAATGTGATTCATCTACGGTAAAAACTGTGTAAAATGACCTAGAGCATCATCAAATAAGATTCATATAAAAATACTGCAAGATGTTTTCACTGAAATACATCAGACAGACAAGAAAACAAAAGTATAAAGGTCTACGTTAATGTCAGAAGTTCAGAAAAGGCAACAGGACCTTGACAAAGATGAATGTTGGTCAGGGCATTATTTTAATTTTTTTTTTTTTTTTTTTTTTTTTTTAAACAGTAATTATTATCCTCTACCTTGCATTCTATTTGATCTGGAACAGGTCAATTTGAACTAATGCACATTCACGAACTTCAAGAAATTTATATAAACTTCGAGTGGAAAGACATGAAAAAAGAAAAGAAGGCTTAAAAAAGAGTGATGTTTTGCCAAATGCTACAAGAAAAATAAAAGGACACCTACAGGATTAATAGTGAGGTACTAAATTGGAAGTCCATGAAATTATACAGTCACACTGCAGCAGCCTTTAGAGGCACCACAACCCAATTAGCCCTTGCAGATAAGAAGATAATTAAGAACTTCAGAACTGTGACAATAAATATTTAGGACTACTTTGATTATTTGATCCAAGCATAAACTGACTGACATTCTTTCATCTCAAAAATTAGAAGACACAGTATACAGAATGAAATACTTCGGGAAGAAGTTTTTGAAAATACATTAAAATATGAAATGCTTTACCAAGTTTGAGATGATTTAAAACCTGATCGTTCACTTAAAACCTGAAATCTTCCATTAAATTTATTTTAGGGATGCTGTTTCTTTCTAGTCTCATCTCATGTAACACAAACATCTACTTGAAGGTATGCTTTTCAGGAACGGAACATCTCTGTTCAGTTACACATCCGCATGTGTACCTCTACCAGGAGTTTCAAGTAGCTTAAAACTGGAGAGGCATGAAGAACAAAAAAAGCTGTCAGAATCCCATCAGTCTGTCTGATATGGAGAAAACAATGCAGAATGGAGACAAACCTCTGTGAAGGAGCTAAGGTATTTAGTAAAGCACACATCTCAGGAAAGATAAAATACTTCTTAGGTATTGTTCTATGAATCAAAACATAATTCATAAAATACATATGGCTGCTGCTGAAAATTCTGACTAGCGTATTCCTTCAGACTGCTATTCATTAGACTATTTCCTTTGCCCAGTAGAGGGGATTTTTTGTAACTTTCGTTACCTGCAAAAAAAGATCAATCAGGCCGTGGAAAGAAGAGCCCTGTAGGGAAAAAACTGCACAAGAACCTGGAATTTTAAGCAATATTTATAAAGTAAGCCACATAACTAGCTTTTCTTTTTTATTTTTCTTTTTGTTATTCACCACCTTTTCTCTTCCCACAAAAATATCTCTTCATCACATGGTAGATCCATTCAAAAGTTTTTCATTATAAGCCTAAGTCAGATTCTGGTCATTTGAAGCCACTGAAAATTACTTGAAAATTGTATCAAGTTACATTCTCAGACTCATCTTTTATAATGCCTTGGAAACCTGCAGTACAGGGGCATGAATGCACACGCACAGAAGAAACTTATCAGTCATGTGGCCATATGTGGACTGCACAAATTCAGTCCAGATTACCACTGATACTCTCATTACAAAGTCTCATATCCACATACACGTACATTTTAGACACTTCACCTACCCACCACCTGGTTCTTCCTAATACTGCATTTCAGTCGTCCACATCAAATTCAGTTCCTCTTAGTGTTGACTTAGCATGCTAACTAATGCTTAATGCTGTGAACTTTTCTGCCTCTGACTCCAGGCAGATGTTTGGTAATAAAAGGCTTTTTTGTTCCCCAAATCCCTCACCTTCAGGAATTCTTATTCACATTAGGAATTACAACATACAATTCCAAAAGTTGAAAGGCTCAGCAGCATATGAAAATCCCTTAAGACTTAAGATTCCAGATATTCTCAGTACATGACATAAACCATAAAATTGCTTCATGTTTCTCATTGCTAGGAGGAGGAGTCAGACTGTGGCAGAAACCCCTATCAGCAATGGATACGCCAGCTCTGAGTTATTTGTCGACAGAAAAATTACTGGATCTTTAAAGAGGTTAACTCTCACCTTTTTAAGCTTTTTTTTCTTGCAGCAGACCTGGTAGTTCTTTTAGTAATGTCTGTATTGTCAGAAATGCTAGGTTCAGAGCTTTTATTTTTCTGAACACTGGACTGTGGAATTACTCTGAAAAGGGTAGGAAAAAAGAGAGATTATATAACCTGAAAGTTTCTAGGAAGAGACTGAAAAGAGGATGTTACAGTTGCAGCAGAGTTAACAAGTATCAGTTGGCTTTTCAAAAATAATTCTGAAAAGCAAACTGTTCTGCCTGAAACACAGCCTTCTCTTCATAACATTCTTATAATTATGGTAATACAAGTCTGTTTTATTAGGAATATAAATGGTTTTTGATTTTTTTTTTCATATTTCAAAGAATAGATCAAACAATAAATTGTAATTTTCTTTTAGGTTTTTGGAGGACAAAAAGAGCTAAACATCTTCAGTTACTGCAACAACAGAAAAAAAGGAGCAAATCTGAAGTATGCAACAAAAACAAGTACTATTTTCCAGACGGACATAGAGGAATTCAGAAAAACAAAAATAACAAGTAATTCAATTTGTGAAGATCAGAGTCTAAATCTCCTGTAGTTAACCATGAAATATTCCCTTCAGATAGAGCAGGCTGAGGAAAGAATATTGAATATGCTGGCATTCTGCTCTTACAGGGAATAACTACACCATACTCAAAGTTCAGCTTTGTGTGCTAGTTGTGCTAAGAAGATTCTCATGAAGACTCTTGTGCAATGTATTGACTGTTTCTTAAATAGGCAGATAAATCCTCGTGTTGTTTATAATGTCAACACCAATAACAAAGGAACAGGACTATGGATTATGAAATACAAGTAACTATTTTTAGCCACCATGCAACTGGTTTGTAGGGAAACCACATTTTCTGTATTCTTAAGTAATTGTAGTAGAATTTTAATTCTACAGAAAAAAAAGTGACAACTTGCCTGTGGAGTCCAGAGATATATATATATTTAGTGCAACATTTAATTGGCCTATTTTCTAGTCCATCTGTACAAATTTCCATCTATAAAAATGTGCATTATTTTAGAGATTCACGTAATGAAGGGATTCATTCTTTTTTTCCCCTGTGGCTATTAGCATTCCAATTCTCAGTGGCTTCACTGAGTCCATCTCTGCTAGCAAATTGTATTAGATTAGCAATTAAAACCTTCATTAAATTATATAAACTGTTGTCCAGTTGCTTAATACTCTGAAAAAGAAATGCTTTCTAAGAATCCTAGATGTGAACATAAAAACATAAGTTCTGCAGCAAAAGTGGACAGGCATATATGGAAGAAATATGTATGAGTATTTTCGTGCTTGTGTAACATACTCACTTTTGAAGAGGCAATTACTGAAAACATAAATGGTAAAAAGAATGTATTTTCACTATTTTATATAGATTTGATACTAGAAGTAGAATATGCAAGTGTATCTGAGAGAACACAATTTCATCTAAAATCAATTCTGTACTATATTTCTGAATTTTACAGCAGTAAAACTGATCAGCAACATTATTTACCACCTACTTCTGTATTGTTTGGGAAATGGATGACTACACAACCAAAAATTTCATGTACATTCAATTTACATTGGAACAAACGTCTTTTAATATTTCAGATTTATAAAACCAAGCACCCTGATTTGCAAAAGTCCAAACTAAACAGTCTTTTCTTCCTCCCGGACAAGACAGAAGATTGCAACAGCAAGGACTATTAAAATGCAAAGAAGATTCTACTGTAAACAAAAGTCAGAGGAACAAGTTATTTGAGAGGCTAAGAATAAACAAGAGATACCTTCAAAACCATATAATGTTTCAGCAGACAACACAAATTCTTCTAACAAAAATCTGTTTTCCTCACATGTCCAAGGTGAAAAGGTTCAAAACCTTAAAGTCCACTTTTTAATTTCTTCTCTCATAAAGCAATTCTAACAAGTTCTAACACTAAAACTTAAAATTCTCTTTTCAGTGCCACAGTTGTCATACAACATGAACAAATCTGGGCTACTGCACTTTGAACTAAGCTTTGAAAATGTCACCAGTGCTGAAAAAAGACCAACGTTATACCTTCCATCTGTGCCAATAGCAATTTCCAGGACTGAATGAAAAGGTACAAAGCCTGCTTACCCCTCTAACTTTTAGTCACCTAAAGTATGACTGAATTGTGATACATGCTCTTTTATGAGTGTTTATGCAGACAGAACTATGTAAAATTGTGTTTTCTCCTTAAACATACACATACGATGTCTCTGTATAAAAAGCATGTGATGTATATATAAAAGAAAGCAAAATTTATTGGAAGATGATCTAATTATCTTTCTCTTGCAATTCATTTTTTCCAGACACCAAAAGTTCAGAAAAGAAGATGAGTATATAGGTTTAAGCCATATATACTGACTAGTATAAACTAAAACACTATGAAGTGTTAAGATACCGTCTTGCACAAACACTTAAATATTCATCTTTTTGTCATGCCATAGGACAAAAAGTCACTACTTTCCACAAAATTGCATTTTGTGTGTTTGAAACGAAGAAATTAAATAAGATTCTAAATGGGAAGGCAAATTATAAAGATAGGCACCATATACAATTTCACTGCAAAACCAAGCCAACCATGACATCCTCCTCTTAAAATTGCTGTATTTACATAGGGGTAGGGAGAGAAGGAGCTGGCTTATGGGATCAGCTCAGAACCAGCTTTAAGCATAGTAGAACCTTTAAGATCATGTACTCTTTAGTAGTTATTTTACATTTTACAGAGATACAAAACATCACCCAACCAGCCCAAGAGTACAGACTAGCTGAATTCCCGATTAACACAATATTTGCTGAATGACCAGACAGACACGTTTAACTTAGATGAAATTCTAGCCTTCCAAGGCTTACAGCAAGCACCTCAAGGAAAACAGACGAGTTCCATTCTATGCCACTGACACGGTGTTACAACTAAACACACACAGACGTCTTGAGACCCAGCTGTCAGCTCAGGAGCAGCAGCGCTGCCATCACAGCTTTTACTGAAATGCTACCTCATACATGTGAGCTAAGATACGAAACTAGCTTTAACGTAAGGAATTTTGATCTAAGACATGATTAGAGTAATAGCCTCACTTGAGAGCAGGTTTCATAAATAGATTTTAAGATGAACATGAAACATAGTCACAGTAGAATAAATCCTCTCAAAATCACAGCACCAAAAAAAAAATAATTATTATTATCCCAAACTGTATTACAGAAGAGTAAAATTCACAGGACACCCACATTACTGCTTTGCTCATATTAAATAGTATGTCATGCTGCACAACTCAGCAATTAACTTACAGAAGTACCAGAAGAAAGTGCATCTAATGTACACAAACATTTTCTATTTAATGAAACATGATTTAAAAAAATAAAAAGCATAGCATTCCCTGAAGACATGCTACAAGATGCTTTAATAGCCACACTATTAAAATAGGTAAACCATGTATGCTAAGAGTCTTTCATTTCCACTTAATCTGAAAGGAAAACATCACTTGCTAATTCTGAACCTCATACATTCTCCAACACCATGCTAGTTTGCATACTGCTTCTTTTTAAGCTGATGTATTGGTCTTTAAACAAATCAAAGCCTGCCTAAATGGAATAGTGATGGGTCAGCGGCACCTTCTTGTAAATAGTTCACAAGTTTATCATTTAAAATGGGGGAGGGGACAGCGGGCACACAGACCTATGACACACAAATACAACCCCAAAACCTTGACATAAAAACAGAAACTCAAAATGCCAACAAGGCAATACAAGGTCTCCTTGTGCTACCCTGCCAGCAAGGATCCTGGAGGTGCACCAGGAGCTAGGAGGGGACATAGCCCGCACAGTTGGCCCAGGCTGACAAAAGGATGCCCCATAGCATGTGGTGCCATGCTCTGCAATAACAGCTGGGGTAAGGGAGGTGGTGGGGGAACATTAGGAGTGATGGTGTTTGTCTTCCCAGGTAAGAGCTAAGCATGATGAGCCCTGCCTGCTTTGCTGGAAATAGCTGAACACCTGCCTGCCATGGGAAACAGTGAATTAATTCCTTGTCTGGCTTTGCTTTTGCCTTACCTAATGCACTGTCTTTATCTCAACCTGCAAGTTCTTCCACTTTTACTTTTCCAATTCTCTTCCCCAGACCTGCTGGGGATGAGTGCGCAAGCAGCTGCATGGTGCTGAGCTGCCTGCCTGGGTTAAACCACTACGCTACCAAATGCAATACCGCTCTGTCCCTCGTCACCTCTCTCTTTGGAGGACTGGCCTGAGACTTCAGGGTTTTTAGGAAGACTGGCCTGAGACATCTAACACTTTCCTAAGTTACCAATAATCAACAAGTGACTTGATATTCTTCCTTCTACAGGGCTTCAGCATACAGGACTGCCAGGCTAGCCAAGATTAATGACTGAATTACTACCCTGATTGATAATCTCATCTCTTAAAGCAGAATGGACACTAGCTGTATAATGGAGAGAACATCAGCCTAGCTTTTAAGATAAAAATAAGTGTTTTCTCTTCCTGGACATAACACAGTATAATTGTCAATGCTTTATATGAGACAGGGGCACCAGAAACCCCACTGCCTGCATAATGACACATTTACCAACATCAGTAAATCTTTTCCCTTCTAGCAAAGGAATTTTTAGAAAGAACACACAAATTTTAAGAGAAGACATCTGAGTGCATCTGATCTTACAGTACAGGAAAATAAAGGATGGATTCTTTCATTTTTTTTTTACAGTAGTTTTTTTTTTTTTCTGTCTGCCTTCAGAAATCTAAAGCTTGACTTCTGTAAAACATTAAGACAAGAGTTACTCATATATTCAGCGTAAAACTTCAGAACCAGCTCTCGTCTAACTACAAGATTTGACAAAGTTAGTTACCAATGGGGGAAAAAAAAAAAAAGATTAAAATGACCTCAGCTAACGCTAATGGGATAACTAAATTGTTCTTGACTCCTCCAATTCTCTTTTTTAGTTATTAAGTCATTTACCTTAGCAGAACTATTTCCATACTTTTTAGAAGTATGGCTCTGAGGTCAAAGGTGAGGAAGATAGCATCTCCTAACCATAAAGTTCTTACAGGACAGAATTCCTTTTCTTATTCACTACTGTGGTGTAAAACACTTTTCCTGACCTATTTTTTTCTCTAAGAGCACTGAATTTTCAAGCATTCACCCAAAGTTACCATTTTGCTTCCCAGATGGTGATGGCAGAGTAGCCCCAGGGAGACAAGGTAGCAAGCAGAAGGAAGCTGTTTGGGTTCCCTGGTAGTTCCTCATGCTGTTGAAGTTTTTATTTGGCCAAAAGATGAAAGTTTACATCTGGTGAAAACATTGCACCTTTTAAGTGAAAGCTAGACACAGCAACCACTGCAGACACACTGATAAAAGCTGGAGAAAAAAGAGTAAAAATTGTACTCAAGGAACTAATATGTTTCTAATGATTTATCCAGCTCCTGAATTTAAGTAACAGAAAGGAAGCGTCAAACTAGTCTCATAAAGCTCTATAAAAATAATTTAGAACAGAAGAAGATGAAACCAGATTGCTTGGGTAAACAAATGTGCCTTGTCCTAATACTGCAACCTGTCACATCTTCTGCTATAAGGGGAAAAATGTCCCATTTTACTGCCTCTTCTGGCTTAATACTATAATCCCTTCATAAAAACAAAGACCTACTGCCATTTCTAACAAATTCTAATTCCTGGCATTTCATGAGTAAAACCACCCTTTGGGAGATTAAGCACCTTTGCAAGTTCATGAATTTCAAAGTAAAATTGGAGCTAACATCTTCATTTGCAATATGCAAAGGAGAGGATCATATTTTAAAACAGCATTTTTTTCTTTTTTATAAACATAGTTTTGCTTATTTGCAGAAGCATGCAGAGAAAAAAGGCTTCAAAATTATAAACTATCCTAATTACAAAAGCTCTGCACCTTTGTATTGCAAGCCAGCCATAAAAATCACTTAGTTATTCCAAATAATATATACAAAAATACAACAAAGCGAGAGCAGTGAAATTTACTCTTGCAACAAAGCCAGTAAGAAACATGGTATGAAAACATGCACTTATGAGACATACTAGACAGAAAGCATGAGCTATTGTAGAGAAATGGAATGGGACACTTACACAGTGGCTCTCTCTCAGGGGGTCCTGATGGTTACTATGTTCTTAAACCATCTAGACAGAATAGCAGGCTGGGAAGAAGGGAGCCACATACAATCCACCAGATGACAATGCTACACAGTGTAGACACCAGCATAGCTAGGAGCCATCTAAAAAAGGGGTTGGAGGGGGAGGAAAAGGTGAACAAAAATTCAAAAGCAAAAGCTATTGGTGCATTTTAGCTTGTTTCAAGTTCTTCAAAAGCATAGTGCTCTATAATCTTAGCCAAGCATTTTCTTACTTTCTATGACTATCACAATCCATGCAACCGTAACTCAGATGTATCCACGTGTTACTGGAAGCAAAGCAGTATTTCTGAAATCCTCACTGAAGTCATTTATTTCTTCCAAAGAAAGTCCACATCACTCTTTTGAAAATAAATGCCTTCTAGATCAATGTATCTCTGACCCCTTGTTGCTAACTTCTACACGGTTTGATCAGCCTGTACTGATAGATCCTACTTCACAATCTTGTGTTTTAATACAGAAACTCTACAGCAGAGCCAGATCAGTTTCTAGTAACAAACAATTTATGTAAGCACCCAGATGGTGAGCATATATTGTCTTCCTGTGTTCAAAAGAGCAAAAGCTAATCCATAATCCCTTTGCCAAAGGTGCAGCATATTGCTCATTAGAACATATACAAAGCATCCATTCACCAAGGCATAAACAACTTATACAACCAACTTCAACAAATATTAACAAAACGTTATACACAAACCTCTTGGGACTTAAACTTAATTCATGCCTCTAGCACAAAAATACTAATAATTCTCCCAGCTTCTAGTGCTCTTACGTTGCTTGTATTTGATTTTTTTTTCTATTTCTTTCTGAAATAAAACTGCATAAAGAGCTTAATTTTTTTTTGTTTGCTTAGATAAAATTCATCTATTTCATAGTGGAATTAATTTTTTGATTCTGAACAATAATGGAAAAAAGACTGACAGCTATTCAGGTATGAAGACTTCTTAGGTAGGGATGCTAAATATGCCTAGTGATATTCTGGTTTAGTAACACTAACTCACAGAACGTAAAAGGCTCTAGATTTGTCACCAAATTACTTCAGTACAAGCTGCAAACCATACAGTAAGTGATGGAAACAGGAGGAAGGAAATTGCAACTCCTTGTTAACATCGCACCTCCAATGACACAAGGCACACTATGCAAAGCTACCAGAAGCTCTTAATCATTTATTTTCATTCCACAGAACTACAAACTAACTCGTTTTAATTAAGGGAGTCCTGTTACAGAATGCTTTGTGGATGGAATAGTTTTTTAATAGTTGATAGTCTTTACACATATTAATACTGTGCCTCTGACTATCATACAGTCAATGTTCATTCTATAGAACATACAGTAAATATTTCACAAACTTTAATATATGACTTAAATTACTACTTATGAAAGAGTATTGTGAAGTAGAAATGAAAGCACTATGTGCCTTAGAAGCTAATGAACAAAGCAGATGGTTTTTAATGTACTATTTGAATACACTGAGGTCCTGTGTTGTTTTTGTGTTTTGTTTTTGTTTCTTTTTTTGTGTGCATGTTTTTGTTTGTTTGCTTTTGGTTTTAATTTTAGTTGGGTACAGTCTTCATTCTTTATATGTTGTTTATTGTATGATTGCCTTTGTAACTGATGAAAGTAAGAGATTCCTTTAAAACAAAACAGAATTCTTACACAACAGTAAGTGAGGGTTTCCAAAGGCATTCCTTTACCTTCAACATGTTCTTACAACATACCTCTTGCTTTTCCAGAAGTCTGATGACACTTTTTGGTCTTTAAAAAAAGACCATAGTGAGCTAGAAGTTTTGCAGCAGCATACCTACAGAAAGACTGCAAAATAAAAGCCTAGCTGCTTTTGGTAAATGACTCTGGTGGTGTGTTATTTGAAAAAAAATCTGACAGCCACAGGTCACCATTCCTTTCCTAGAGATCAAATGAGGTCCCAGATATGTCTTGCATTCTCTGTAGTTTATGTAAGAGTAACCAGAAAGCTCTTCTACATATAGTTGCTATAATTTGCAACAGATGCAAACAACTGTTGAGTAAAGACTTCCTCTTACAGGTGGTGTTTGTCTAAAACAAAGAGACTATACCAGATTCCCAAGCAGAACCACAGCCCTTTGAATTTATTCAGTGAAACGCTGCTACTCCCTGCCTTCCAGACTACCAGCCATTATCCCAAAGCCCACATGATTTAGGGAAAGTTCTTCTCCAAAGACCTGAAAATGAAACAAAGCTAAAGATTCTTCTTCCAACTATTTTTAAGTAGTTGACCTTACTTCAAAAATGAGAACATACCTTATTTCAGCCAATCAAACACCACCAACTGGAGTTGTATTACTCCACTTTTATAGTACTACAGGAAGGACAAGGGAATGCTTGTGAATGAACTAGAAACACGCCATTCAGAAATAACCATGGGAATTTGCAGAGCAGAGAGCATTGGAATGAAAAAACAACACAGATAACAAGAACTTGAGTAATGCAGTTCTTCAAACAAGTTATCCTGCCTCCGTAATGCTCACCAAGCTATCAGAAGAAAGGTGAATCTCATGCTTGTTTTAAATGAGCAAAACCAGCTTTGGCAACAAACTTTTGGGTGCTACAGGAAGTATGTGTGAAGATGATGAAAGTATTTCTGGCATTTATGCATTCAGGAACGGACTTACGTTAGTGGAGATGCAGCTGTTGCTTTTGCTTGCCTTCTACATTTCAGAGCACGAAGCTTATCACCTTGTGTTATACAGTTTGTTTCATCTTCGTCACTATACTAGATAAGTGTCGGGGAAAAAAAAGTTAAATATACTCATTTAGAAAGTTAACAATTAACCTTATTTTAAATCTTGAACTTAGAATTATTACAACAAGAAAGTTTGCCAAAGTTTTTCATTCCAGTGAATTACATGCATCAGAATGTTTTCTACTTTTAAAACAGTAGAAACACATCTCAAATCTTTGTTTAGGTAAAATACAATCATCACTCTAGTACAGCATTTCCCTCCTTCATTTGCCTTTTTAAGAAAGTAATAACTTTTTTTTTTTTTTTTTAAGAGAAGCTGCAAGAAGTATTACAGAAGTTGTAATTACTTAGAAATCAAAAAAGCAAAACACCTTTCATCCCTTCCCTCAAAACACTGAAAGTAATATAACTGTCCATAATACAGTCACAGAATTTTTGACTGCAAACTCTGAGTACTTTTTGTTCTAATATTTACTTATTCACAAGATGACAGTAGGACAAGGATACTCCTACCTCATCTGTGTGCTGACCTTCATTTACCATAACCACTATCCATATCTTTTTTTTTTTTAACCTGCAAATCTCTTGGTACAAAAAAGGAAAACAGAAAAAGAATCCAGTAACACAGTTTTACTGTACCCACAGGTTTGTTCAGAACCTAGGAGATCCTCAAAAGCATTTACAGCTTTTACCAAAGCACAATATTCAGATGCTTACCAGTTCAATGTCCTTTCGGATCATTCTCCTGTTTCTAGTATCATTAATTGAAATATCATCTACCCCCGACAGGATTCTTGTTACAGCAATTTTACGGTTTCCTCTCAACTTTGCACGGAAAATATCCCCTTCTGTCCAAAGTTCTGCCTGTTTCCTATCATGGTATAGAAAAATAATCCCCAAAACCAACAGATTAACAACAAAGATTTTAAGGGTACAAAAAAAATAATAAGAAAAAGGCATCTAAATCAATTTTCAAATTTACTTAATCTACTTACTCATCTAGGAAGTGTTGTTGTGGTCCAATCACTGAACCAGGTCTATTTATTCTAATCCAGGCAATAGTTTCAGCAGCTGTCATCCGATAATGCTTCATAATATAACAGGCAATAAGTGTGCCAGTTCGTCCAAGTCCAGCTGTGTAAGATAAAAGAATGGCTTCTTTTACATACTTATTTTCATCTGGAATCTGCTGTAGCTAGAGACATTGTTACTCAGACAAACTAACTGCCTCTTTTATTAAACAAACCTATTACCAATAAAACTCAATAAGTAAGTAAAACTTACCTTTTTGGATCTTTTTTTCCCATATACGTGGTTACTAACACATTGTTCATGTATTTTTAGTAAGATAACCTTCCAAAGCTAGGGACCTTACAGGTATATTTACACACACAGACACACATGCGCACACACAGATATACACACAATATATACAGGCAATACACTAAATAGGCATGTGGATGTTTTTATCTTTTCACAAAATTCTCAGAGCTTTTTAATTACAAATTCATCATAAATTGCACTAAAACCAGTTGTTTTTCCAATCCTACCTTTAACTAAACTTTTTTTTTTTTTTTTTGGTTCACAAGGAAAGCCTACATTTTGCAATAAGCAAGTCTGAGCACTAGCCAACACAGGCTGGAATAATCTAGAATAATAAAACTTTTTTTGACATGGCTCTAGAAACAGTACTATTTACCTTTACAAACATGAGAAGGAAGATAGCCAGCTAAGTGGCTCCCCCACTTGATCATTTGTTGTAAATGTCAAACCATGCATCAAATCCTCTAATTTAAGAATTCACTGAACAACACATGTAAAATCTTCAGTATAGTTGAACAGCCAAGATAACTGCACAGCATTTCCTTCGCCTTCCCAGCTTTAAGAACAGGCTACATCATTCTACTCTTTCACAAGTCCAGTGGGAGGCTGAAGACTGTAAGGTAGTCTAGACACTATTAGTATGATAAATATCAGAGGACACCTTGAACATCTTCATCTAAATGAAAACAAAGCAATTGTACCACTGTTACATAATCAATTAAGTGGTATACCCAGATTTCATACCTTGGTGGAGAACAAAAGTATGCACTTGCGTACAACAGTCAAGAAGCTGCTTCACCAAGTCTACTTCACAGTATAATCTATTAAACTATTAAAACTATTAAACATGCTGCAAGTGAATGGCAGATCCAGTAACAAAAATTCAGTCTTTGCAGGTCCCAGGCAAATGCTTTAAGAAATCACCTTTCTCCTTCAATCACACCATTATCAGGTGTGGAAACGCAAACATAGTTCCTCTAGAACCACAGAAATTGCTATCGCTCAGAAACCCTCTACACTAGCTGCATTGGGCATGCTCCGAATGTCTGGTTCAAAAAACAGTGCAGCCAGTATAGCTAGTATACTGGTATTTTCAAAAATTTACAACTTCTTGTATTTATACCACATATTGTCAGAAAGACCTATAAACTTTGCCATAATTGAAATTCCTGCTCCAAAGAATCCTCTGAAAGTCCTAGCACTTCCTAGCAAGAAGAGCTGCTAATATTGGCAAGCTCACTTTCCCAAACCTTGTTCTTGGAAACAGCTGGAAAGGTTTTCCTGGAATTTTAAAAATTAGAAGACAAAAAGAAGAATAAAAGCATAGAAAGAATTTGTATAGAAAACCTGCTGCTCAGCAGTGTTGTCAGTAACTAGATATAACAGAATTATAGTGGGAAATATCCCAGAAACTGCATAATATATAAGCATTATTTATAATATAAATTGATTAATATTTATAATATAAATTGATATAATATAAAATTGATTGCACACTATACCTTTGCAGTGAACAGCTATGACGCCTTCAGCATTTTCACAAATATTTAGAAAGGTTTTAACTATAGTATCACTAGGTGTGCTTCCATCAGCAAAGAAAAGGTCAAAATGCTCAAATCCAGCATCTGTGAAACGTCTGGCATCATACATTTTTTTGTTGAGGCGTATTATAGTGGTGACCTTGTGTTTCCTGAAGTATGGGAAATAAGCTTCTGGAGCATGGTGGGGATAGCCTGTTAGAAGAAAAAGAAGGAAATATAAAGGAGAATAAGGGTCAAACAGAAAATATGCAAATGAAGACTCAAAAGCAACAGATGAAAACACTTTCAAAATAAAACTCACGTTAAACATAAAGAAAGAGACTAACTGAAAATGGAATTTTAACATAATCACCTAGATCAGATACAATTAAACCAAGCATTAAAATTTTACTGTCAGGGTTCTTATAAAATAAAAAGATCCAAGGAAAAAACACACTGTTTCAGGAACAATTTTTAAAGCTTGTTCTTACTGATAACAACCAGCTAAGAAAGCAGTGGGCTTGTGTTCCCCACCTCCTTTTTTAAGCATACCATTTTCAATTTTACTTCTTGAATGAGGTCCACTGAAGGCAATGAATTTGTTTGGTATTATCCAGTTAAAATCTCCATTTTCTGCTCTCTGTCAAGAGAAAATGCTTGGTTTATCATTATCCCTGTATTTTCAGCCTTTTCCTTATTGTTTCAAAATACATGCTAGATAGAAATGACGTACAATTTTTGCCAAAGGAAGCGTGTTAGTTGCCTGCTTTTTGTTTCATCAAGAGGATGTCACTTGTTCTGAACCTCACTCCTCTTGTGTTCTCCTTTTTCTAAATTACAGCTTTAGAACAACGCAGTTGGTGTCCTTCAGATGAAAGTCAACTTTCAAGTTTAAAATGTTTACAGGTTGCTAAATTATGACCTCACCTTATTTCTCTTCACTATTTAGATCACAATTTTTTAGATTCTAAGAACACTTGATTTTCTCTTTGCAGATAACTAATAACTTTGTATTTCTAACACTGCACATAGTCAAATATTGTAGTCCTTTTTATTCATATTAGTTTCCCATGCCCCAAAGTGAATTTTGTAGTCTTGGAGTTTCCAACTCCTATCTTCACCTCAAAGAATGCTGTTACACCTTTTTTCATGAGCTCATATATACATACTTTATCTGCTTTCTAGAAGTCAGCTAGACTTCGACATGTATGCCCTCAAGTTTCTCATCATGATTGCTCAAGAATACGCAAGACTTCTAAAAAATGGCCAAGGAGCAAATTCCCACTTCCCCATCATTTTCCTGTGCTTTAATAAAAATGTGAAAAAAAAAAAAAGTATTTCAGTTTTGGTTTCTGCTTTTACCCTATGTTTGAGGCTGACTGCGCTTAAATCTGACTTAATACACTCTCTCTGACCATGCACCATTATTTAACAATCATAGTTTAAAGAGGTAAAACAAAAATGAAACCTAATACTACAAAAGAAATAGCACATATTATATTATAAACAATTATCTTAGCATTAATAACAGCAAACGAATCAGAAGACTGATATTGAATACTTACCTCATAATGCTCATATTCATTTACATCAAACACATCGAAATCCAGAATACCACACTGCACAGCCTAAAATTCAGAATATTACTTTTAATATGACAACATCTTCTCAATGAGGACAGTTTAGCACCGTGTTAGTGTACCAAAAGCTCATTAATACCTGTTCTACTCTTCACAAGATTTCTTCATTCATTTGAAAACATACAGAACAACTGAGTCTTGGTGCAAAACAAATTTGTAAATCTTAATGTAAGTGAAGTTAGACAAGAAGGTCATTCTGTTTCCACTGAATCACTACAAAATCCCATACTACAGAAGTATTGTCTTTTTATTACTGCCAGAGAAAAATAACTGGCAAAAAATACCTATTTAAAATATGGGTGCATTCTCAAGTCTGCGTTCAAGCATTATAAATATCTGGTGCACGAATTATATTCTCTCTCATTAGGATTCTAATATCTTCACTAATTTAAAATTGGCTGCAGACAGACTATGTTCACAGTCCTTAGCAGACGTTAGTGTGGTCCCTGATGCCCCATAATTATCCACAGCCATTATATTTAATATAGTATAAAATGTAAACATTTGTGTAACTGGCAATTTACCCACTTGTAAAGTCAGAAAGAGGAAACACAGACAATCTCAAATCCCCAGTTCTTTTTAATATTACATTCTAATCTCCTCTTTCACTGTATAGCTCTATGGTTTTCTTTGCTGCTCACCAGTACTGAAAATAATAGCAATTCATCACTATTGACAAAGCAGCCAAAGTCAAAACATGCAAAAAAAAAATAAAATCTGCAAGAAGCTGGTTTACTCAATTCAAAAACCAGTATTTGGTAGAGATGCCCCCTTCCCCCCAAAAAAAAAAGTTATGGGATAGAGACCTGCCAAATTCCCCAATTCACATTTCCTTATTCATACAGACAAATAAGAATGTAAACAAATTTCCCCTGTCCTGAAATGCCACATTATGTAACCACTGTACCGCAATAAGACATTACATTATGAAAATTTGTGGTTAAAAAGCAAACTACACGCCTTTTAACATTTGTTGTATTTATATTACTGAAGCAAAACTACAAGTCATTAGCACATACTGAAAGTGCCCCCCCACTAAGTATTAATAAGCAATTCAAAACCTCCTTCAAAGGCAATATCCAGCCTAAAATGTAATACCAGAGGGCCATTTGATAAACCTGTCACACAACTCTAATGGATTAGAGCTGCAAATAACTGTCCTGAGAAGATTACCTATATAAAACTCAAAATCTCCTCTTTAAAAACTTTGCTATTTGGTTAGATACGGTATCACTTCACTTCTACGGACGCTTTATTTAGAAGCTTTGTTACAATGCATAATACATAATAAGGTAGACAACAATCAGAAAATCTGCTACTGTACAGCTCTATCTGGCTCCTAACTTCCTGAGTCTTCTCTTCTGGCAGAGAAATATTTAACTGACCTTTTGCAATAAGAAAATATTGTTCTACTTACCTTGCTTATTGCATGAAAACAGTCCAGCAACGTTAGATGAAAACTGCAAGTACCAAATGAAGCATCCCTGTAACGTATGATGTCCAAAACTGTTAAATTTTCCCATTTTAATACAAGTGAATGCAATTAAAGACACTTCTCTAAAACAACTTTAAAAGATAGCTTCAATATAATCTCTATTATAACAAAAATAATTGTCAGATAATTATTTCACTTCCCGACTTATAAGAATAACAAAATATAAAATGCATTACGATAGCAGCTTTAAGACTAAGATTATACCAGTTATGCTTTTCAAAAAAAGTGACATGTTCAATTCATACGTCAAAGAACACACATATCTAAAAAATACAAAGAACTCCTAATGGCAAAAGCTGATGTTTAAATAAGTACCATATTTAAAACATACACTCGCAAAACATTTTCTTCAGAAGTTCATTTGCAAAAAAGTCAAGTTGTAATACACTGCATTTTTTTTCTTCAAATTTCATTTAAAAGAAAAAAGATGCTGCATACACGCATTATTTTATATATATGCAAAGAGCATCTTCTTAACATATCTTTTGAGATACACATTTGTATAGACGCATGAAGACTTTTTTAAGAGGCATAAAATAGTTTATGCTTAAACTTGAGAAAATGGTTTTCAACAAAACCCTTTCTTTCAACTACTGCTTTTTAAACCTTCTTGATACAAGAATAGCATGTTCTTGGTACATGACCATTACTAGATAAGCACTGTAAAATAAGCATTGTACAGGAATACTACAGTCACTTAAAAATAAGTTTAACTTGAATCTATATCTGATAATATTATGTCTTGGCAGAACACCTGCTTCTATAACCATGCAGCTCTTATCAAGAAACAGAGAATCATTAATATTACATAAAAAGGAAAAAATAATCCATTTTCAAACTCAAGCTGAGAGAAGAACGAACTTTGGAAGAACATGAATGGCTGCCTTTCCACTTTATCTATACCTTTTTCTCCCTAATGAATCAGCGTGAGGGCGGAAGAAAAGTCAGCAGGTAAAGGAAATAACAGAACCCCATCCAGGTAAGTGAAAAACATTCTTTGCCAGCTGCTAACAAGTTTTCCAATTGATTGTGACAGAAGTAGCAATTACATGTCTTTTTATTATTCTATGGCAAGGTACTGTTGTTTTTTTTTTGCAGAGATGAAGATGATCTGATGGGAACAGAGCCCAGAGCAACCTCTCAGTTGATCATTCATGTAATCCAAATTCCTATATTTGGTTTAATTGTACTAGTAAATTCAAGAAAATGGTAAAATTCCCAGACACTTCAGCATACTGTCTGCTTTATCCTGGGGGCTACAGAAGTCAACTCTTAATAATTTTAATTGCATAACACATCTTTGCATTTTTATTCAGTAGTGCTATCGAAGTGATGATCTGGGGATTTGGGTAGGCTGTATGACCTGAGAGAAAAGCTACTATCTCTGATATCCACATACATCTTTAGGATTTTAAGAAACACAAATCTTCTGGATCTCCTTGAGGACTTATTTTTTCCTTCTGCAAATATGAAAAATTGAATTAAAAAGAGAAATGGGATGATGAAGGTATGTAAATTATTAAATAGAGGTTCCACTATACACTTGTACTGTGGCTGTTGGGCTGGTGGGAGAGGTAAGTAAAGGAAATTCAAATTGTGAAAAGCCCAGCTCTTGGCAAGGGTGCTAAAACAGATGAACAAGAAAGTACTGAATTAATCATCCCATAACAATATACTTGGACAGCAAACTTGCCTTCTAAAATTTTTTGGCCATTTTCTGCATATTGAGACAGACAATAGAATGCTAGTTTGGTACAACCTTTTTAAAACTCTTTTTTGGAAGAACTGATGAAGTTGTTTCTCCATACTATGGATCAACTTTATTTGCTACTCTAAGCAACACAGCACATACCACAATGAGAAGTCTGTGGTCTGAAAAAGCTAGCATTACATTCCCTCAGGGCAGAGCAACAACAAAACAGTATTTTTATACATTTCCTCATTGGTAAAAAGACATGCTTAAGATGTTTAACAATCAACTACCAGCACTAAAACACTGCCAAGTAGGAAGCAATATAGATCAAAAAGCTAAACAAGAGTGTATGTGAATCAGCGTGGCTCCTTCACCTTCTGTATCATTACACTTCAGAACTACCTGTTGTGCAGCCTGCACTTTAAAGATCAGGCAGTGAACATGACCTTCCACATCTTAAAATCTTAGGGGAAAAAAAAAAGAAAAAAAAAGTTCCAGCATCTTATTATTTACCTGAAAGGAAGATACGAAACGCTTCCAGCCAATACAAGCCTGTACACATCTTCTGGTGATTCTCTCAGGTATATTATCTGTTTTTATGGGAGAAGAGAGAAAAAATATTTTAAGATTCATATGAACAACTTCAAGTTACTTGTTTACTACAGGTGGTATCTTTATATAACACAAAGTTTGAAAGTGCTGGGAAAGAATGCCACCAAGAACAAAAGAAAGCAAAAAGTGTGCACCAATAAAACTAATACAGAGCAAAATAATAAAAAATACTGGTCAACCTATATCAATATATATTTTTAAACAAAATTTATAGATTTGCCCAGTTTGTTCAACTTTCAGGTAGCGAAAAAGCTTCCGTCTTTCTAATTCTTCCATGTTTCTACTGCAACTCTGCTGGGTCGCTCTGCTAAAACCTTCAAAGATGTCAGCAAAGAATTATCTGGTTTACAAAAGTGTACGTACTCAACAGTCAGCTTTGATTTTCCTACTCCAGTACGTTTGCATTATTCTAAACCCTATTATTCCTCCTTTGCACTGGTGAGGTAGTGTCCAATAACTAAATCCAGATGTCATAAAGGGGAAAAAAAAAAAAAAGAAAAATCTGTAGCTTGTGATGCAAAGTCCTAAGAACAGAATGAACATACCTGAAATGCAACATATCAAAATTTCTACTGTCAAAACCACTCAGAAAAGAATTCAAGGAAGACCAACTCATGATAACATTCATACGGTCTTTCCTCGCAACACACCTCTCTCTCCTGGATAGCCTCTAATTATAAGGTTTGCTTAGAGAATACTGTAAAACTCCTCTATTAGCACGTCCTCCAATAATCAAGCACCATCGCCAGCACAGCCAAAAGAAAACAACTGTTAATAATAACAATATGGTGATTAGTATGTTATTGTTCAATAACTTCATATTAATACTTTTTCTTTAGAACTGCATTAACTAAGCATTAAAACACTCCAGGAAGCTATTTTTTTTTTTTTTTTTACTGAAGTTCAGCAAAATTATTTACATCTCTTATATTAATGACCTTTTTTTTCCATTAGAGAGTGTTTTTTTTTTTTTTTTTTTTTTTCTCATTAGGATTTAGGAATTCTAATAAATATTAGCGTAATACCCTCCAAAATTTAAGTCTGGCATTTTTGCTTTGCCATTTTTTTTTTCTTTTAAAGTTGGCACTGTCTTTCAAATTTCTTTTACACAGCTACAAAACCAGTTTGAACAAATAGTTTAGCATCTCAGTATCTTCTCTGCACAAACATGCATGCATTCTTGTGAGACATAAATGTGAGGTGGAACAGATATTGGGGAAAAAAAAGTTTGAAACATATCTTCAACAGACAGCTAAAACGTACATGGCAGCAGGTGACCCCTCTTGTTTTTCCTCTATTTGATTACTGTTAAGTATTTTCTGAGCATTCTTCCTGTGCAATTAGCAATACCAAAGGACAAAAAAACACATCTGTTTTGTTTAAGTAGTTTAGTAAGGTAATGAAAAACACACCTTTCATGTATATATGTGTGTGTGTGTCTTCACTAGGGTGGAGTAAGTGAATTTTGCATTTAAATTTGCAAACACGTGTCCAGAATAAAAAAGAGATTAAAAAAAATATAATTAGATGGATAACTTAAGGGCTCCTCCTCAGATGCCCAAGTTTACACTCTATTCTGCAGGCATACATTACATGCAATTCATCACCTGAATTGGTTACAAAGGTCACGTTTCACAAATTTTCAAGTGGTATGCTTTGATAGTCATACTTTGCATCTCACAGCACAACAAACATGGATTTCCTACAACCATATAACACAGCACTGCTTGCTTATCAGAGAAAGAGCCCTGACTCAGAAAAAAAAAAAAACTTACAAACCAGAGACTCAAAATGGCATTCATTAACAAATAGAGAAGACTGAAATTAAACAGCAGAAGCAGAGTTTGTACCCAGAAATGAGTCACCTGGAAAAAAGCTGGTATTCAGTGCTGCCAGGCTGGGTAATACACTACTGGTTGTACACTACTTGTACAACAGGCAAATAGAAATGCAGCTAACAAATGCAGTTTCCCTGTAGCTCACAAAGGGAAAGGATTTCTCCCAAATCTCAGCTGAGCTTTTACCAGCCTCCTGAACAATACAAGCTTCAACACAGGAGCATCTGTTTGCAGATCTAACAGCAACAAGAGGAGGTGTTTGCCCTAACATTATATTACAGTAAGCCTAAATAACACCACATAATATTGAAACTTGCTAGTTCTTAAGCACAGATCAAACTTCTGAAACGGCATTACTAGTGAAGTTGCTAGAAACACCATGAAGATGCACACATGCACAAGTGTATGGACTTTACTTGATACAGTTACAAAAACACCATAAACAAGGAAAACAAGGACACTTAGAAAAGCCAACATGACAAACAAACGACAACAACAAAAAAACAACAGTGCACTACCAAAAGTCTACTACCATTTAGTACATACAAAAAACACTGCAAGGAGATAGCATTTTTCATTGCAGACAAAGGAGCAAGTACTAAGCAAAAATGCACAATACTTCCAGCACATCTGAAACAATATACAGTATATTCACTGAAGAAGGAAGTTCTTCAATAGAGTTGGATTACTAATTTTCTAAAACAAAGAGAGATCCTGGTACACTTCAGCTGTGACACTTAAGATGTGATGTGTGAACAGAGACAGAAGTTGATGAAATGGACAGATGGGAGTTCTCAGTGAAAAGTGGCTTACAGAAACATTGGGTTAATAGGACAGTATCTGGGCAGGTGCAATGGTACCAGGTGCTTCAAAGGGAAGAATGGCATTCAACCTCTTGACAGAATGGGAAAGACCACAAACTGATACCTAGTTCACAAGGAGAGCACCCTAGCAGTAACACAGCAGAAGTTGTGACAGTCAAAGTGGAGACGTGATCAGTGCTGGCACAGTTTAAGATGACAAGAGAACACAGCAAAAAATCTTGGATGTGTGCAAGGCTGGACAAAGGACAAACCTGAGTGAGCTTGGGCTCAAGATATTTCTGAACCAGACTCCAAATGTAGAAAGTGACTGTAGGTGAGACTAAAGGAGTGGGACAAGGAGCAACAGATGTCAAGGCAGCAGAGGCCACACCTGCATTTGGATTAGTGCACAGCAGCAGAAATGCATCTGCAGACCAAAAGCTGGCTATGAAGACTTGATGTCTGTACTGTACACTTTTTAACTGCAGACTAGGCTGGTCCTGTGGACTGGACACCCATTACCTGCTGGGACTGCTTCTAGACTGCTCCATGTAGCGAGCCAAAATGAAGTGAGCAAGAATTTAAAGAGAGATTCACTTCCAACATGCCCTCCTGATACAGTCTGAAAAGGTAATAGAGACACGATGAGAAATACCTCATAGTGTAAGGTCAGAGTGGCAGCTACTCTTTCTGACCAGGAGGAGTTCACTAAATCCTTAAAGATGAATGATTTCATTGGAATGTTGTGGGTGAATAAAACTGAGGATTATAGAAAGGCACAGAATGACAGACAGTAGAAATGATTAGAGAGACCTCTGGCAGACAGAATTGTTGGAAGTAAGAAGAGGTTTTTAAGGCAGTCAGCAGAACTGAAGGTTCAGAAAAGATGAGAATGGAAATGTTGAGCTGATGAATAGCAAAACAAAGACACTTCCAGATATATCTGTATATTCATAAAGTGTATACAAGGGAGAAGACAGAAAATGGGAAGAGACATGCCTCTAGAAACATATATCATTTGAAACCAGTTTGACTAGATGGTGACTCTAGGCTTAGCTACTTACATCTCTGCAGTGCTTTCTAAGATTACAGAAACTTTCACAAATAAAGCTGTTTTCTGAAGCTAATGCCAATGAAACAATTAACAAGACTTACTATTAAAAAGATGTGTCACTGTAGATTTATAGCAATTGTATCAACAGATATTTTGCATAAACAGGTATTTTCTGGTGTGTTTTTTGTCTATTCTTGTATATACAAATGGAGAAAAGTCTATTCAAATACTACCTTTATTTCCCAAAGGGCTTGCTTCCTCAAGGCCAGACAAATACTAAACAAGCAGCTTTTTTTTTTAAAAAAAAAAAAAAAAAAGAAAAAAGAAAATTCTGTTTTTCTGGAGACCTGAATGAAAAAGCTGTGCAAAAATACAGCTGCATTGGTTTTAGAACTTTCCTGCAATCATATGCAAATGCAGATCCACATACATAGATCCCTACATACGCACACAAAAAAAAAACTCTTAAAAGCCTTTAAAAATCTTTTTCTCAAGCATATTCCAGTAAAATTGTTATAATAGGGAACTGACATCTTTCAAAAACACACTGTTTATCACCCTGTATAAACACTTGCATACCACCTCTTTAAGAATTTGATTTCCTTATGCAAACAAACAAGAAAAATATCCTACTGAACATCAAAATACAGCCAGAAATTTGCCATTAGCAGTTGAACAACTAACATCGCTCTAATCATCCTTTTCATTTAGGACATCTGTTTCTGATTATGGGACCGCATGTAGCTCTGTCAACGGTCAAGAGCCATCCAAGCGCTGAGCACTGGGAAAGGTACACTCGAGCACTGCTCGTGCCAACATCGCCATGTTGTCCAACAGCCACTGTAATGTTCACTCAGTGAAATGGAAGGGCTTGCAGCTCTTGGCTACTAATTCCTCATTTATGGACACTTAAAATCAACCACAGAATGAGAGTTCTTGTAGCAAGCTGTGTTACTGTCTGATTCACACTACTGCTTTTGAACTAGTGCTACTTTAAACAGAGGCCTCCTAGATTAGTGTTACGACCTTGAAAGCAGTATTCACAATAGGATGAGAATTATTCCTGGCAGAAAAAGGAAACGAGACTTTTGTTAAAAAAAGCATCTTCATCTTCAAAACATGGAATTACCAAGCAAAATAATAATATTGAACCAAGACAAAACATGTTTGATAATAACAATCTTTGATACAATTTGTTATTTTTCAGGAAAATGAAATAGGCTATTTCAATATGCTATACTGTTAAGAAACTGTAGTGACTCAAGTCTGTAAATAGCACTTTAAATTCATGTTGATGAAGTGATTGCTGTAATCAACTTTATTTTCCTGCCCACCCTTAAGTGCAAAATCTTCTCAAAGTTGCTACCTAAATCACACATTTTACCATACTGACATAAAAGCAAGAAAACAATGAGATGATCCAATTTAAACTGCTTGCAAGCATATTTCATGTAATACAACTGTATTCCAAAAATGTCACCCAAAGTAATCTGAACCACCACAACCTGCAAAAAAAACACAAAATCACCCATTCTGAATAAATACAAGAACTACAATGTGACTAAACTCAAAACAAAAGCTCACATACATGCATCATTTTACTGTAACTTAAAAGTATTAAATGTTTTATGTTATTAAAACCTCAATGAATATCCTATCAGTTAATACATTAAACTTTCTAGCAATATGCCTTAGAAGAAAATGTTACATACAGAAAAATTAAAACAGAAATTTATTAGAATAGAAGCCTCCTGTATGGATTTGTGGCATACTGAAGAAATGCACATGTAGGCAACAGTCCCTTTATTAGCAGAAACACAGTTGCTGATAGATGTGGCAGAGAGGGAGTAACTGCCTGTCTCTGGCAACTCTCCTTGTTCATCACAAATGAAAGCAAGAAACCTCCAACTACTTTTTAAACAGTGGAGAGGAGGCACAGAAAACCCTGCTGTGGGCACTTCATGACAACTAAGAAAGCAGGCTAGTACTACAATGAGGGACCCCCAGAGAGCAACGCTATGGAGATAAGCAGTCTGGTAAGAACATCGTGAGGAAGAACCAGTAGAAAAAGCAGGAAAAACTGCCATCATGAAAGCTAATCATGATTTCCAAAATACAGTTCAGATGAGGTAGTTTTTAGAGGACTTGAACACAGAGAAAGACAAAAGGCTTGAGGCAACATTTGCTTAAATGAAGCGCCAGTTCTTTGTCCATCTCCTCTTTGCTATTCACTGGTCAACCATAAACACTCGGCACCAAAACGTAGCTGAGGGCAAACACAGTTTACTCACCGCGAATTTGAGCTCTGTATCAGTTACCCATTTACTACTACTCAGCTTGGACCACTAAGTAAACAGATTTACCTCCTTTCCTAGTGCATAGCCAGAGATAATTCTGCAAGTGCCACTGTAAAAGCAGAACAGTTCAACATTACACAGGCTCGTGCTAATTGCTTCTACAACTTCCAACTCCTACCCCACATTAGGCCCACAACTAGGAAGGACACTAGCAAATTGGAAAGGCAAAAACAGTACTACGGATCAGAACGGATGAAGGAAACGCTGCTTACCCTGAAGAAAGAAGATGAGAAAATAGACAAAGTACAGAGATGAGTCCTGGAGAAGGTGACCTGAATTACAGCAGTTCATGGGGCGGTACCCTCGGAGGGCCGCCCTCCAAGTACATAATTAGTGCCAGGCCTGAGAAAAGAAACACTGTTACTAAGTTAATGCAGCCAAGGGGAGAGGGGGGAGCTTGGGAATTGGGTGGACAGGGCACAGAGGATACATTTTCTTTCTTAATATAGAAGGAGCAATGGTGGAAGAAGCAGACTTTCCTCACCCACAGCCAAGTCCTGGCGAAAATCAAGAGAAGTCACTGTAGGGATCAACTCAGAAGATCACTGCTGCTTTGGTAGAGTGGTAAGGCCTGAACAGTGCAGATAGCTTACAAGGAAAAGCAATTTTTCTTTAGAAGGTGAAGAACAAAGGTTTTTTTCCCATCCCTTCTTTCCCCTCACCCCTTCCACCCCAAGTAAAATTTAAACATTCATCCCCAACACACCACATCTGGCTATACTTTGTGTGGCTCAACATGACCAATTTATGCTAATCTACACAATAATATTATTCCCATTACGCATCATCTGTAAAATTAAACAAAAAACAGAATTAAAATAGATGGAAGATGAACAATATAGGGATTAAGAACTAAATTGTTAAGATTTACTCTAAAAAATCATATTGTACTATAAAACTACACATATAACAGTGTGTTGGAAACTTTGTTCTTCATCTTTAAGGCCATGTTACATTGAAGAGCCCTGTAGCTTGAGTTAGGCTGTGCTGTCACATCAAAGTACACCTGGAAGGAAGCAGCAGATGCGGGAGGGGGAAGAAAGAAGTGTGTAGCCTGGATGACCCCTTCAGAAACTATCTCCACTAAAGAGGAAAGAAAGACAAGTTAGATGAAGATGGGGGAGTGGGAACATTATAACACATCAACTGTCAAGGAGAGACTGGGAACAGACTTTGCTTGTAAACCAGAACTCTAACAGCTGCCCTTACACTTCACCACAGTTAACGAAGACTTTTGCAATGGCCTTAATTGTCAAAATGAGCATACCCCCATACAATTAATACACACAGACATATATATATAGTTTAACAAAAGATGTCAAATCATGAATCATGCCAATATATCCCAATTCCTTTAAGCAGAAGTTAAATAACACTCTGTTTAAGAATATAAATTTAAGGTCATTGAGCCTTTAAAAGACAGACTTCCAAGCTGCTAGCATAAAAATATTGAGAGTTTACAAAGACATGCAAGTGCTAGAGGAGAACTAGTCACATACATTTAATTATAGTTTAATGTAGTCATGGGGTCAAGTGTGATTGTGTTTAGAAAAAAAAAAAAAGTACAAAAACACAAAGCACACAAACTTACTGTATTTGTGCTATTCCTGAAAGCTGTCAGCCTGCTACTCCTAACAAATAACTTAAAATATCTGCATCTACAGAGCACCTTGCATCCAAAACTATGTTTACATCAAAGGCTTTAAAACGCACACAGCACTACTTTCATGACTAAGTCTATGGAGGCTACTTCTATGTACTTCCTTGCTCTTCCCACCTGAACTCCTTCGTGATACACTGCCACACAGTTCCTCAACCTAAAGTAGTTGATGTGGGAACCCACCATGAAGCTAAAAAAAAGAAAAGATACCGAACAAGAAAAAATATTCAACCCACAGAAAACAAAATAGAAGGACAATCTACCACTGACACAGCACAGGATCAGAAATTAAAAGATGAAATTCAGTTCAAGCAATGAACAGCATTACCAACAGGACAGGGTCTGATCAATTAAAATTACAGAAAAGCTTCTTGCAGTTTTGACTAGTGGCTAGACAGATCCTTCTTCATCAAAAAAGCAAAGCACTCTGAACTGTAAAAGTAGCTGGATGCTTAAGCCTACATATGTTTAAAATAAAAAAGGCCTCAATATACTTTCTTCCAGTCAGGAAGTATGATTACAGACACATATTGTTCAGACATTCTGAGCAGATCCTAAGCCACTGCTTGCCTCAAAGCCAGTTCTCTCTGCAGAAAGCGGGAATGTGGGATGTGTATGCCTGAATACTTCAGCACTGTCTGCTGCAATTAAGCCTGCTTCTTCATGAAAGATCAAAGGACACCATGGAAGAAAAGTAAGCCTCAGGGGCACAGTCCTCCTTTTGTGATCTTCTTTCACTGGAATACCTCCCACATCAATCTGTGAAGAAACTATATCCTACTTTACAGAAAAAGCAGTACCAAACCCATAGTCTATTGCATTTGAGAGAAAAACGGGTTCTAGCTTAAGTGAGCTCAACATCTACAACTTGTGATTATTCAAGAGAGACTCCTCCCCACTCAAAGAGGGGATGAATACTCCCATTGAGATTCACTTTGCTGTTGGTTCTGTAAGGAAAACTGCAGAAAGAGTCAAACAGTACGATGCAAAATACTAAGTACAGGTTTCTGAATTCTGAAAATTATCTGTTATTTTGCCTAGCCTCTTTCTGCCATACTTCAGCTGTCTGCAACTAGCCCTCCCACATGCACTGGCTAGTTGGTCATGATCTCTCTTCATACCTGAGCTGAAACTGCATTAGCATCCTTTCTGTGCTCTGCAACTTCTGTATCCTTCACTGTGGTTCTCTGAAGCAAAACCACATTACTACTGTGTCCAATAGCCTCCACTCTTTATTACTCCACTTTGCACTGTCATAATCCATAGAGACCTTATGTATTTATCCAAGCCTGTTCAAGCATTCCTTCCAACTGCATATTATTATTGCAACATGGCAAGGCTAACGGATGATCATAAATAAGATCAGTGTTAATTTTTTTTGTATACTTTTAAATGGCCAACCATACAGATAGCCATTTTCTCATTAGATTGTTTTGCTGTCAGTTAATTTTCTGTATTGTGGATTCTGCTCAAAATGTCAGGTGTCGCTCTGCACTGTACTACTACAGATATTCAGAATGATATTTTAGGGAAAAATGAACGCTTCCTTCCAAATAACGGCTGGTAACTGAGACCAGTTCACTCTTGCTTCCTAGACCCATGATACGATGAAGTTACTGGAAAGAAGTAGTCTTCCTAAAAACTGCAGCTACCTAGTTAACATATTGCCTTAACTGCAACAAGTTTAGTAACTCATGTTGCCAGTTTCCATGTGGTTTAAGAATACATTCCTAAAGCTTCTGTGTTTCAAATACCAGATTGTCAGATTTTAAAGTCTCAATCTTTATTTATAACGATTACTCAAGAAAACAGACAACAGAGAAACCCTGGGGAGCAGGAAATGGATCTCGTGCATAATGTAGCGAGGCAGCAAGGACACTGCCAGCATCACAGCAAGTACTGCATCACCCTGCAGCTGGTAAACCAGAATGACCTAGGGCTACATGAACTCAGATCCCTCAAATCTCCAACATGAAAAAAACGTGTAGGTTTTCACTTCATTTTGTTAGTAAGTGAACAAGAGAGATGGTTACAATCAAGGTGTATTACAAGTCAAAGCACAACATGAATATAATACATCACACCTTTCATTCTTAAGCTGTCAGCATTTTACTCCCTGACTATACTTTTGTGTACCAAACACCAATTCTATCAGATGTAGTTGTGATGTAAAGACTATAGTTTTTTCCCCTTTGTGGTCAGGGACCTGACTCAGTACATTCTCAGCCAGCTCACACATTCCAAGGCTTTAAAGTGGCTCTAAACCTACCATGTCATCTCACACCTTCTCATAGGTTAACCGTAGAGATCAACTTAGATTAGAAACGAAGTGGGGAAGAAAAAGTATTTTTAAATGTGAATGCAATGGGAAATGATATACTGTACTTTGTGCAAGATAATATTTGTCTATTTTAAAAAGCAAAAAAGTATGTGGGTGAGTGGGGGAAAGGAAAAACATCAAAAAGCAGTCATTTTTTCTAAATGAAAATATTCATAAATTTTATTAAATTTTAAAAAATTGTAAAACTCAGATTTTTTTTTAGTGGTGCTCTTAGTTCTTAGGAGCAAAAATTGCACTGGAGAGGAAAAAAAGCAAAACAAAACAAACCCAAAACACACACCTACTAGACTTTCAAAACTCTCTTAGCATGTGGTAGCTTAATGCACAATACATTGGTATAAATATTACTCAAGAAAAAGTAAGTGCTTTTAACTTGCTGTTTTTAAAAGTGAGTATGTAAGAATGAACACATTTAACCAGCTGATATAATGGAAAAAAATTAAATACTTACTGCGTAGGAACCTATGAGGAACGCAGCATTTGCTTGTTTTTTCTGATCAAAGCCAGTATAATGAACTATTTTCTTCCTTATCAATGAAAAGGACTGTATCAAGAAATGAACAAGATTACAATATTGCAGCATAAACTTTTCATGACTCCTTTCCTAAAATTAGAGGAATGCAATAATCAGTTTCCCCTTTCAGCCATCTGTATTCAGAAGACCAAATAAACGAATCCCTCAAAAGCTTCAGTGGAGTCTACTGTATCCCCACCTAAATTGTTTCAGTATTTTTCCCCAGTATACCGCCTAAACAATTTTTGACACATATTACTCTATTTCTTCTTTTTCTCCTTGAATGCATTTAATATTTCTGACTTCAAGCCCTATGCAATAGACATGCAGTTATAAGAAGTAAATACATTATGTGGCAGTAAATACATGACATTCTCAAAAACATTACAGACAAGTTAAGGTCTCAACAGCTTTAAAAACATAATTTATACTTCTTTAAGGAAATTTAGACTCTACATAAATCAGTTTTCTTCTAGTAGTTGTTTCTAAAGTAATACTATATGAGAAACACTAAGAAAAGGCTTAAATAAAAACATTTTGAAAGCTTTTTAAAAGCTTAATCAGAAATCACTTTTAAAAATTTAGTCTCAGTGTTTGGCATGTAGTGTCTCCAATTACCTTAGAGAGGAAGTGGAATAGCATTACCAATAGAAAGGACATCTGTAATAGCAAAACCTATCCCTAAACTTGTCCTTGAAACAAATTTTGGTGTGCTTGAAACTTGATTGATGGCTAAAGTGTCATAAAGTATTACTATTTAAATAGTGGTGTTACTTGCTCAAACACTATTCAGCACACTTAAAACAAATAAATTCCAGATAACTAAACTCCAGATAATTAACAGTAGTATGTCCTCAGCAACCTTAACATCCCTGGACAATTGGACAATAATAAACTCATCATATTCAAAGTGATTACAATATATAGACTTTTGTTGCTTCAAAGCACCCTGCAAACAGAAATCAAAGAATCTTGTCTGAGGTAAACCTGTTCTTAGTGCACTGGGACCAACTGAGATTGAATTATGCAAACTAATACCAGCGACAGACACCAAGGGATGCCCCCTGCCAAAAACAAAAACAAACAAAAAAAATAGCTCTGTTAAACTATAATGTTCTGCATGCTTCCCAATTTTCACAGTTCAGTGTCTCTTTCAAGATCTAAGCATTTTTGAAGAGGCAAACTGTGATTCACATTAATGCTAATAAGCTTTTTATCTGCCTAACAGGTTTTATAGTCCAATTTCTATTAGAGGTCAACTAACTTGAAGTCATTAATTTTAATTAATATAGGAACTCCGTTTTAAAGACATTATGCTCAATGGAGAGTCGATCCTGAAAATTACTGAGCATCCCTAAGATAAGATAACCTATAGTGGGAACATGACAGTCTACTTTAGGACCACGCAATAAATGCTATTAAAGATCAAATGTTTCTTCTTACAAAAAGATACGTCAGTACCAGAATAGAAACCAGAGTCAAAAAAACCTGCCACCTCAAATCAAAATGTGTTGAATTCAGGCTGTCAATATTGTCAGATTGCTGAGAAGACTGAGTTCCAGAGAGCTTTCATTCAGAGAAGTCTGTATCCATTTAGCAACTTATCTTTTAGGAGCTTACTATTAGTTACTGTCACTTGCAACTTCTGGATCTTAAAGGTAAGCAGTTTTTCACTCCTAATCCTCCTGCTCCCCAAATATACCTGGATGAAATTTAGCACACATTTTCAAAACTTAGCTTGCTTACAAATCCAGGAAAGTACCTCAGCAAAAAAAATCTGGGCCATTTGTTTTTGTTCTTTAAAAATACAAGAATATTAAATACAAAAACAAATGTTACCTTTAATTTCTTATTTAGTTTGCAGCAGTATCTGTAGACCATTGCCAGATTGAGTGGTCCAAAATCTGCATAAAAGCTATTCGGAGAAAGAAAGAAAAATTGTACATTAAAAAAAAAAAATTTACACAGCTTAAGCCAGATGAACAAAGCGAGGAGTAGTAATATACAGGTGCATTATGCTTCACTTCAAGCAGCTGTAGAGAGCAATAAGGTCTCCCCTGAGCCTCCTCTTCTCCAGACTAAACAACCCCAGTTCCCTCAGCCGCTCCTCACAGGACTTGTGTTCCAGGCCCTTCACACCAGCTTCATAGCCATTCTCTAGACATGCTCCAGGGCCTTGATGTCCTTCTTGTAGTGAGGGGCCCAAAACTGAACACAGCACTCGAGGTGTGGCCTCACCAGAGCCTCCCTGGTCCTTCCTGATACAAGCCAGGATGCCATTAACCTTCTTGGCCCCCTGGGCACACTGCCGGCTCACGTTCAGGTGAGCATCAACCAATGCCCCCAGATCCTTTTCCTCTGCACAGCTTTCCAGACACTCTGCCACCTCTGCCCCAAGCCTGTAGCACTGCACGGGGCTGTTGTGGCCATAATGCAGGAGCCGGCACTTAGCCATGTTGAACCTCATCCCACTGGCCTCTGCCCATCAACCCATCCTGTCCAGGTCCCTCTGCAGGGCCTTCCTACCCTCTGGCAGACTGACACTTCCCCCCAAATTGGCATTGTCTTACTGAGGGTGCACTTCAATTCCCTCATCCAAATCACCACTACTTGTGACCAGTCTCCAGATGGATTTAACAACATTCACCACTACTCTCTGGGCCTGGCCATCTAGCCAGTTTTTAACCCAGCAGAGAGTGTACCTGTCTGAGCCATAGGCTGCCAGCTTCTCCAGGAGAATATTGTGGGAGACCATGTCAAAGTCTCTGCTGAAGTCTAGGCAGACTATGTCAACAGCCTGTCCCTCATCACCCAGGAAGGTCAACCCGGTCATAGAAGATGATGTTGGTCAGGCAGGACCTGACTTTCATTAACCCATGCTGAGTGGGCCTGATCCCCCCGTTGTCTTGCACATGCTGTGTGATTACACTCATGACGATCTGCTCCATCACCTTTCCCGGCACTGAGGTTAGGCTGACAGGGCTGTAGTCCCTTGGGTCCTCCTCATGACCCTTCTTATAGACGGGTGTCACATTAGCAAGTCTCCAGTGATCTTTTAACTGGAACAAAAACCGTTTCCCATTTTCCACACATCACCACAAAAGGAAACTGGAATACTCAAGATTTGAATAATTCTCAATATTATACCACTCTGTGATAACAATTTAGAAACTGTTTTAAGAGCAACCCAAATGGCCGTCTTTAAAATAAGGCAACTAATAGTAACTCACAAATATTTTGAAAACATGTTTAACTGTATACACATAGTGTTCCATGTACACTCTACAGTAAAATACGTCAATTAAATAAAGATACAGCATGTGTTACTGCTTGAGAAAAGTGAACACTGGGAATAAATATTCATTAGTAATTTCAAAAACAGTATGCATGTCCTTGGTCGAAAATATTTCAAAAATTAGTAGCATTCCAAATCACACACAAAGGCATATCCTGTTCACTGCAGGGGAAATAATACATCCATTCGTGGCTCATAATGGCTTGAATTAATTTTGCCAGCTTTTTCTCTTATTCTAGGAAGTTTAAACACTCCGCTTCATACTTCAGCGACTAAAGACATCCCTTTCAGCTCAATAGTCCAAGTGCATTTCTGAATATATTGGAACATGTTGCAACAACGTGTCTTCTAACAAGAATGGGTATAATGAAAGCTGCTCTGAAAGGATTTTTAAGAAATCCTGATGGGAAGCCAAGAAACCATTCTAAGACATATAAATCATTATGGCAGATAAGTCTGAGAGGACAGACGCATATAATTAGCTCTATAATGGAAATAGTATGTTTCCCTCAGCTACATTTAAAAACAGAATGTCAATTAGGCTGGTTCCTCATTACTGCTGTACTAATTTATTCCAATGATCAGTAAAAAAAAAAATAACAAAAATAAGTCTGTACTTACTTCTCATACACAAGTTCATCGTCTATGCAGAAATAATGGGTATTTGCAGCTCCACTCTTTGGTTTTTGGCAGAGAATTGCAAAATAAAGGCGATCTGAAATGCAAGAAAATGTAGGGCTTTTATAAACAACCCACTTCTCCACAGCACGTCTGAAGTATTACCTGTCAGCAGAACAACTTTAAAAGGTTTGAGAGTGCTCCTCAGGTGCCAGCTAACAAGGCACACCGCGGCTGAGGGCCTGCGCTCGGCAGCGCTCCCTCAACCCACGCTCGAGGGACCCTGCCCTGCTCCTCCCGGCGCAGGGGCAGGCCGCACCGCTGCCCTCCCAGCACCATGGCCCCCATCTGGAGACAGCACCTACGTGGAGCCCAGCCATGAAATGCCCCCACACCTCTGTCTGGGCCTGGTGCTGCCATCACATCCCGGCGGCCTCCACAGGGGTGCCTGCCCTGCCCTGTCCTCCCCTCAGCCGGGGGGGAGCGTGACAAGCACCATTGATATTCACATAGATACAATTTCATTTTTATTTATTTATTTATTTATTTTTTATGGCCTGGGGAGCTGTAGGCCCATTGAACTTTAAACACTGACTGTGCTGCCGCTGTAAATTGCTGTGCTTCTGGTAATTGGTCAATAAAAATTGATGCCTTGCAGCAGCATAGCAATTCTTTTTTTTTTTTTCCTTCCTGCTGAAAAAGCATCATTATTGTAAAATACATGGAGTAAAATTCAAGCTTAAAAGGAACTATTATTTTTTTTTCTTTTTGCAAACTAGTTGTCCAGAGTGGATATATTTACTTTACTATCCAAATATCACCTGTATTTAAAGACCAAAGTGTAACTTTTCTGAAAGAACAACCTCTCCCTAAGAGCAGAGAAAATATCACTTTGTTTCAAACAAAAAATCCCTCATGAATAGCACTTAGAAATCATCACTTGAATCTTGAAAAGATAAATTTGAAAATATATTTTTTAAAAATGCTGTAAAGTACACCATGAAAGGAACCTGCATGCCTGTATCTCAGCACTCACAATATTTGGGGAGAGGCTGCAGACACCACCCCCAGACAGAACACCTCTACTAAATGCAGATTTCCATAAAATGCCAGCCCAAACTTTGGCTTACACATTTACAGGTCAGGTGCAACCAGTGGGAAATGCACTCACTCCTGAGCACGTCAGGCCCCTACTTCCTCTGGTCTCAGCCACAGCAAAAAATAAATAAAAAAAAACTCATGGATTTAATTTCTGATAGTCCCATCTTGCTGGCACATCAGCTGCAATGCTAGCTGTGAAGTGCAGCACTGCTTAGGAGCTTCTGTAACTTGCAGCATTTACCAAAGCACCTCCAGAAAACTTGCCAAAGGAGAAAACCTACAGAGTAATGCTGTGGGTTAAGAAGTGAATAAACTGGCCCTGAAGGAAAGTAAGTCTGGAGAAGGAAGTGTGCAGACACCTCATGTGGATGCAACACATTTACAGACGGGCAGTCCTGGAGAAGTGCTCAAGCCAACTCCTTGGGGGCAGAAGGAGCACGGGGATCCCACAACACCCCTGCACCTGTCCCCACCATTGCATTCCCCCCTGTGCTGTGTCAAAATGTGTTTGCGTGGATCTGAGACTGCAGCAGGTATGCTAGCTCACCTACAGAAAAATAATTAAAAAAAAAAAAAAAAAAAAAGAAAAAAAAGCTGCTTTGCTGGTTTACTTCCCTCTGCCCTGAAAATGAGCTCTAACATGTGCATGCGGGGAAGGTCTGAGGGCTCATAAGGAAGCAAAAAGGAGAACTGAGAGGATATGATATCTAGGGATTGTGTTTAAACTGGCACTGCTAGATGAAACACATGTCAAACTACAGCCCTGAGCTATAATTTCACACTACTTCTAAACTGATTTAATGGCTAGCTGCCACCAGGTTTCTTACAAGGAAAAGTTTTCTTTTGGGTTAGATCGCTGAACCAGCCAGCCCACTGCGGGTTAGCAGCGGCCATACCCTGCCAGGATTTTTCCCTCAACGGCATCTGTCCTTTAGATCCACTCTAATTTTTGACTAAGATTGAGCTCTCAGTGCACACACACAGCATTCACATCGAGGTCTGAGCAGAATGGCTGCAGCACTCAGACTGGCATGCCACCCTCTTGCATGCCAAATTCTTCCAATAAGCTTCACATTGCTTTTGAAAATATAAAAGCAATACAGAAAGAGTAATCCCAAATCCTCAAAAGAAAGAACAAAAAAAGAAATAAATACATCTGAATAGGTCAAAAGCCTGAAACAATCTAGCATTTCTCTCCAAAACAAGATTTGGAGTACATGAATCACTTGTTTCCTCAGTGGTCCTACTTTTACTGAAATTTTTCAGCAGTTTTTGCAAAAATGTCTAGCAAAAATGAGAATTCATCTCTCCAGTGAACAATGTGCATGTGGCCTTTTGAATTGCTGTTATTATTCAGTTCTGCACTGGTATGTTTGGATCATGCTAATCGTAGCTATTCTTAAAACACCTGAAAGAATTTAGCAAGAAACTCAAGTTTAATGGCTGTACAGAACTGCCTCACAATAAGAGCAGCGTGTGTCAAATTCCAATATCCTGACAAGCTGTCCCTTTTAGTGCACTACTAACAATCGCTCCCTATTATGTAAACAGCAGGCTCCATCTTTTTAAAGTGTTTCCTACAAGGAGATTTTAGAAATAAGCTGCACAGTTTTCTCTCATGCGTGTATTTACCTTTCTGCTGGCTAACCAGCCTCATACCATACAAATGGTAAATTACTCACCATGTCTATTTTCACCTGTGTTTTTTTTGTTTGTTTGTTTTTCTGTTGTTGTTGTTGTTTTTGGCAAACACATTTCCAGTTCTCTTTACAGTAACCAAGGATTAATGTGTTAATATTTGAACATGAGTAACAGAGAGAGACAAGAATTTCTTCATTAAGGATCCAATTGCAGGACTAGGTTTTATACATAAAATACACTGGAGCAGCAGTAAACTTATTTCAACAGGACTCTGCAAAGGTTTGGGCTGCAGGAGAAAGGCTTCCATTTTAATACTTTTATGCTTCGTTTGTTAGTTTTAACTTTTCAGTATCTCATTTGCATGTAATATATTTGAGTACATCCAGATTCTTGCAAATTTCTGATAAAAGGTCATCATAAAATTATCATAAACTAGAGCAGATCTTTCTAATCGTCTCTCAGAAGAATGAGAAAGCAAGGCTTACTGCCTTCCAGGCTGCATCTGCACTGCAATTAGAAGATATGACTGCAGTACATTAGATGTACTTCAATTACATTTAATTTTGTTTGCCTCAAATAACAAAACAGTTAAAATACAGAAACATGGACTTCACTGTCGGCAATTAATTTGAGTAAGCATCCAGTGTACAACAAAATGAGCCTGTAGACCCCTAACTGAGGACTGTGTTTCCACAGCTTTGCTACTGCTAGTACAAAAACTACTGAGATTAAAGCTAGCACAAGCATGTCTACACAAGCTATAATAATCACACATCTGATTTGTGTGCAGAGAAAGAAATGCATTTTGCTTGTTTTTCAGACCTACGGTGTTCTGTGGAAGCATGCCTACAGAAAACTGAGAGCTGCCGCTTCATAATCATATTCATGTGAATACAGAGATGACAAAATAATCTCCTTGCCTTTACTCTCAATAAGCCTGATGCTTCTACGGATCTGCTGTAACGGCCTTAGAGAAAGAACTTCCAGTAATTCAAGAGGCAACTAAACACCAGACAGGCACTCACTACAGGACAAGCCATACAAACAGCAATGGTTATTTCAAAAAAAAAAAAAAAAAGAGAAACTCTGCTTTGGTATTGTTAAACAGTTGCCTCAAGATGAGAAATTCAGAGAAGGCTGACAGCACAACAAAATTCCACGTTAGTCTGTTTTGAATTACCAGGAATGCAACCAGAGAGTTATTTACTATTGTAACAGAAGTGCATTTCTAAATCCAGGGTTAGTGCATAGCATTTTGTTATGATGGATTTAAAGATCCCAAAATAACAGGAAGACTCAAGAGAAAACAAAAGACAAATTCTGTTGCAATATTGAGATGATGAGCAAAAATCGTAGGAGATTTTCTTTTTAGTCATCCTATCCTTGGAAAGATTCATTCACTCATCGTTACAAAGTACTTCAAATTTAAGTGATGATACTGTTGGCAATAACAACAATTGCCTGGCCTTCTGAAAAAGAAAATGAAGACACAGTAAAGGAACTTTTTATTTCACCACGAACCATGAAGAAATATTTTCAGGGCCACATCACGACTGATCAACAACATTGTGTTGCTTCTATGATTCTGTGATTTCCTTAAATACAGTCCTTGTGCTCTGCTGTTCAGTTGATTTACAGGACTACGTTACATTATGTTCACGCACTTTCTGCACTGGATTAGATACTGAAAGCCTTAGACCTGCCTTTAAAATCTTAATTTTGAGGCATGCTCACAGTAAGTGAGGTTATATTGATAAAAGATTAAATACAACTGTTGTACTGAGAGACTGTTATAATGAAAACTAATTAAAAGTGTTGTGAAAAGTCCCCCTAAATTGTTTTCAGCATGCCAAAAAAATTGATTTCTTCAAAATACACAAGATTTATAGTGGCAAGCCAGCAACAGGGGAAAGAGAAAGCAAAACCCTTGGACTCCATGGTTTCAAAGACAGAAGCAAAAAGAAAAAACCTCAACCCACCTATCTATACACATTTTAAACCAAATGCTGTTTCACAAAACTCCACGTGACAGCATAAGTAAGATGACTCTCAAATAAAAAAAAAAAAAGAAGGGATACATGGTACAGCTTAGGGCATTCTTTCCAGAGTTAGCCTCACTGTAACCAACTGTTTACCCATTTAGCAGGAGGACAAACAAACATCAACAAACGTTCCACGATGTAGTATCATTAAAACTTACTCATAGTTACTTTATTTTGGAATTAACTACCGGAGAGAGGTGAGAGAGAAACACACACCTTTTGCCCAAAGTTTATGCTTTTTAATCACACATCTTCTCTAAGATGCTACTTATAAAATTCAGAGAAGAAAATACTATCTTTTGAGCTTCTCAGGCAGAACTGCTACATTTTCTTTAGGTCATATAAATTATGTCTTTCAGAGATCAGAAGGATATGGGAGTATGCTTCCAATAAACAGAAGTGCATGCAGTACCAGCAAATTGAATTCATACCGGCCAGCCTCATGCATTAGATGACAAAGACAAAATGGTAAAATTTACCATGTAGCTTAGCAGACCAAAATAAACAGTATTTTAGAAGCACAGCTTTTCTGAACTACTCTTAGCAGCAAACAAGAATATTTAGACGACCCTGACATATGGTTGATAGGTACGATTCACTGGGAAATAAAGAAACGCAGCAATTATTTTATTATTTTTTATAAAAAAATCCATGCATATGATGGATTACAAACTCTGTTATGTATCAGAGCAAATGTAGTATCAGGCAAGGAAAGATCCATAAATCTTTACAGCTATTTGGGTTGTTTTGTGCTCTTGTCTTCAGCAAAGATGAAAATGAGAGCAGCCTGCAACGTTCTTAATGAGTGAGGAAGTGTTTTTGTAAGCAGAGAAGCTAATGCAGGTATTTTAGCCTTTACAGGTGCTGAAATATTTACCAGTAGGTCCAATTGCAAAAGTAGGGCCTTAAGCTTTAATCTTCCTCCGGTCCAGAACTATTAATTAATTACTCAGAACTTCATTACGAGAAGGCAGAACTGACAGTTCAAAACCTGAAACAACTTTTAAAGCAGCTGAATGAAAAGGCAAGCCTGAGGGCTCATTCTTTAGGGTTTCTCTATTTTAAAATAAATATATACGCTATAACAGTGCAATGAAGATTAGGCTGTAATTGTTCCATTATTAGAAGCTTGTAAACAGCAGCCACCACGAGCAGTGAGATCAAGGCAAAATGAAACATTATTAAATATAAGAACCTACTGCATTTAATGGAGTTTGCTGAACTGTGCACTGCCATGCATGTCGAAATCCCACTGAAAACAACCAGTCAAATCCCTGGTGCCGAGCTGTATCATTTGAACAAGTGAACATTTCTTTGGAAGACAGAACACAGTTATTTGACGGGCCTATTCGACGCCAGGAGTGTATCAACAGAGCCATGCAGCTGCTGCGTGAGAGTGGCTGGAGAGAGACCTGTTTGCTACAGAGCTGGGCTGGACAAGGCTGCACGGTGTTCTAGCGAGCACAATCACTGATATCAGGCAGGCATCACCTGCCAAATTGCAGGTTTCTGCATTTAACCCCGGAGCCGCACCACTGTAATTTCCGATATGAATGGTTACGGCCGAGATGTTACAGAGGAACGAGGGCTCGGAGCAGTGTGTCATTACAGACCTCGGTGCCAGCACACCGCTGTGCCCCTCCGTGCAGGTCGGACACAAAACGCTCTCTTTCAGGCTGGGGCAATTTCATTCCACGACAGCATCGGAGCCTTTCCGCTCGGCGTGCTTCGGGGTCCGCACCCTTCCCTCAGCCCCCCGCCCGCCTCCCAGCGCGCTGCCCGGCCTCAGGACCGCCTGAGCCCGCTGCCGGGAGGACACGCACGGCTCTGGCCGCACAGCCTGCCCTCGGTAAGGACGGGACCGGTGCCTGCTGTCCCCGCCCGCTCCCCGCGCCTTGGTCTGACCGGCGGTGCGCGGGGCTTACCCCGCGTTCCCCCCAGCAGTAACTGACGCCGTCCCCGGCGCCGACACGGCACGGGCGGTTCATTTTTTCGGGCTCTTTTCCCCCAAACCCGTGTTTCGCCGCGCGTTCCCCTCCGGCCCCCCACAGCCAGGGTACCCCAGCGCTGCCAACAAAGTTCCGGAGCCGGGCGGCGGCTCCGCGCCCCGCGGACAACTTTCGGCCCGGACCTCCCCCCCCGACCCCGGGGCCCCCGTCCCGCCCCTCACCGGCGATCTTCACGCAGGTCTCGGTCCCGGCGGGGGGCGTCGGCGGCTGCTGCTGCTGCTGCTGCCCTCGCCGCTCCGCCTCGCCCCCCGCCGCCCTCGCCGCCGCGCTCCGAGTTCTCTTCAGAGCCGGCGGCGCCGGGGCGGCGCGGCGCCGGGCCTCGGCCCAGCTCTTCCGCTTCATGGCGGAGGCGGCCGCGCCGCTACGGTGGGGGCGAGGCGGCGCGGATCATCGCCGCCGCGCCGCTCCCCGCGGGGATCGCGATGCCGCGGGGGAGGAGGGACCCGGCGGCGGCGCCTGACGCGTCTCCCCGGACACCGCCCCCTCCCCTCCCGCCGCCCCGAGCACCGACGGGCCCCCCGCCTCCGCCGCTGATTGGGCCGGGGCCGTGTGGCGTCACCGGCGCGGAGCGGTGCGGATTGTGACGTCATAGAGGCCGCCGTAACAGGTGGGCCCGCGGAGCGGCGCCGGGACCGGACGGGGCGGGACGGCCCTGCCTCACCTCACGGCCCTGCCACGCGTGGGGCCCGCGGTGGTCACCTCCCGCCTTCTGCTGCCGAACTTCGTAAAAACACTCTTTTTTTGGTAAAAAACACTTAAAAAAAAAAATTGTAAAAACACCTTTTTTAAAAAAAAATTTTTTTTTTTTTTTTTTTTTTTTTTTTTGCAAAACCACTTATTTTTGGTAAAAACTTATTTTTGTAAAAACTTTTCTTTTTGTAAAAACACTTTTTGTACTTTTTTTTTTTTTTTAAAAAAAAAACTTGTATACTTTTTTGTAACCCCTCCTTTTTTTTACACTTTCCTTTTTTTTTAAAAAAAAAAAAAAAAAAAAAAAACACTTTTAAAATACATTTTTTACGTCACAAAGCAGACCTGGTATCATGCTGCCATTTTCCCTGGCCAGCACACATGGTCACCATGCACCCATGTCCCACCAGTGGTCCAGGCTCACACAGTGGTCTGGCTGCACACAGCGAACCCATGGCTGGTGCATTAATTACGGCTTCTTTATTAACGAGTCCTCCTCTGACGTTTTCCCTCTTCTTGCTGCTCGTCATGTTGTGAGCCCTGGGGAAGCACATGTGGGTTGCACTGGGGTAGCGCGGAGGCCGTGGGACAGCTTCTGGCAGTGGATGGGTGGCTTTAAGAAACAGAGCAAGTTGGACCTTCGTTCATTCTGCCCCCTGTTACGAGTCCTCAGTTCTTTTAGCTGTTATTTATTTATATTGTTTGTTGTTTTTTTTTAACTCGCCAAACACCTCCTTTAAAATCGAAAGCACGAGGAAGGTGAAAGTGAAATGACTGGAAAACAAAAGTAGAACTAGAGCCGGTGTCCTTGGCAGGGACGATCAGACCAATGAATGAGTGTGGGAGCACTGTGGATACACTGGGTGTTCTTTCACTTACAAAATATGTTAAAACCCTTGCGTTTCTCGTCTTCATTTTGCACACACAAACTGGGGCTTCCATCTCACTTCCTGCTGCTTTGCCCTCATATGAGCCTGGGCTGCCGGACAGGCACTGGCCGTCTGCAGTGCCACCTTCCGAGGGAGCCTCTGGGCTCACCCTGCCAGAGCCAGGGTTCAAAGTCTGCGCAGGACTGCGGACAACCCTGTTCTGAGCGCCCTTTAGTCAGAGCTGGGAGCCCAGTGCAGTATTTTTACATTAGTAACATCCTCTTGTTAAACACGCACTGTCCAAATGCGTATGTAATTAATAAGGGGCTTAGGGACAGCACCTTCTGGTGTAATTACATTGCTCCCTATGACTATTTTTCTTAAGCCTTTTTATTTTTCATCAAGGGGCTCTGCATTTAATTTCACGTGCTCTTAATTGCGTAGAGAGCTCGCAGAAGTTTGCTCTGGGCCTGCCTTAATGGATGCAGGCACAGAACTCTGTGTTTGACAGACCACTTTAGAATCATGTTAGTGGTCAGGCTTAAGACTGGTGAGATTTTGCAGGCGAGATACGTACGAGTAGTGGCAGTATACAGTGAAGGCCAAAGATCAGACACTGCAGAGGAGGATATGCTCCTCCATAAATCTCAGAGATTTTTATTTTGAAATTGCTAAAATGTGGTTCACGCCTCAAAAGAGGGCAAATTCTACTTTAATGAAAGTAATAGATTCTGAACACAGGTGTTTCTAGAAAAATAGATCATACAAAACCTGACAGAACCACAAACTAAAATGTCCTCAGCTCAGCTGTCTATGACAGAAATAACTAAGGATGTTTTTTCAGAGACCTCTTGCTCTGACAGAAAATACATACATACACAGAATGTACTGCTGCAAATACTCGTAAAAAATTAAATAACCATGACCTACTCCAAAACTGACAATCTGACCAGAAACAGGTTTAACACCCCCCTCTCCCTACAGACCTACCTTTTTGTATTACACAAAACAACTGCAGACAACAGATGACACATATAAAATATTTATTTTAAACTATTAAATGTATTTCATAAAGTCCGCCCTTGCCAGATGCAAAAGTAGATATCGGCTTAGATCCCACTGTTTGCAACAGTGAGCTTTCAAAGTCTATTTTAAATACAAGATTGCCACACAGTGCTGGAGGTCTGAAAACCACTGAGAAGTTCTGGGTTGAAAGCCGATGCGATTTAGCGAAAGGCAAGAATCCCAAGTTATTCCCAAGCAAAATCAGATTTTAGTTTAGTGAATCCCAAAGGAAGACTCCCAAAGAAAATGTGTTAGCAAGATTGTTACATGAGAAAATAATAAACTGCAGGAATTTTTGCAATAAGTATCAGTTGCATTTTAGGTTTTGTTATCTTACACACAATGGAAATAGCACTTCAGTATCTGCCTTCAGTGCCAGGTAGTTTATTCTGTGCTCTGATAGTCTAGTTATGGTTTCAGATGCTCCATAAAGATGCAGGAGTACGGATGCTGGTGGGAATTCACTGCAGAATTGTTCTTGTAGAGCAGAAATGAAAAATGACAAATTTTCTCTGCATCATATGTCAATAATCTGGGCTTTGTTTGTGAAATTAACTGTTTTAACTCCTGCCAGTTGCAAAACTGTGTTAATGGGAACATGATCCAACCTGTTTTTATCAAGATGCAAAAAATGAACTTCATTACCTGGAATGGAATGAGAATAAACATGTAAATAGTTGAATACAATACTTATTTAAGGACATAAGTGAATCATAGAAGCATTCTGATTTCCCACAAGCTCTTGTACAGATGTGTACTAGCTGTAGGTTGCACAATACACTGTATTTTAAACTATGGGTTTTTTAAATTATGTTGTAGAAACATGGGGCACCGAGGCATCTAACTGAATTAAATCTGCTGTAGCATGGTGCTTCCTAATGATTTTAGGAGATTACTTTGTCATGTGTTAGCCCCAGTTCATGATTTATTCCTCTATTAAAAACACATTAAATGCCTAGAATCAAATCAAAAGCAGAATGTGGGTGCACACCACAATGTCAAAAAAATAAATAAATCCAAGCTTCAAGCCAGTTTTTCCATCAGGGCCACTATCAGCTTTGTGCCGTCTCTGCAGGATGTGGAATTGCACAATGGCACCTCCACGGGTTCCTTCTGCTAGCAGAATCTCACAGACTATACTAGACTGTCCTTTCTCCTTGGGAGTCCACAGGGACAGCAGCCGAGATGGCAGCACTAAAGCGAACAGCAGAAGAATGACTGCATTTGTTTTCCAGACAAAATAAATGGGCTCACCTGGGCCTAAAATCAGAGTTCCTCCCTGCTGAGCGGGGTCTCCTTGAAAGTCAAAAGCTGGGCCAGTCATTGCTCTCCACATACTCTTAATACTTCCCAAGAGCATGCTTGATTTTACGTGAGGGCTCTGCACTAAACAAAACAGCAAAGTACTTGTCATCTAGAAATACAAAAATACCTAGAGAGAACAACAAAATCAAACTGTTGCTGTGAATAGTTTTCTGACTACTGAAGAAATGGGGTGTGTTTTGCCAATGTACAGCTTACAAGAGATGGCCTGGTGAGCAATTCCCTTCCTATTTACATTGCGATCATGGTATTTTATCAGAGCATTCTTGTTCTGTGAGTCAATTCAATGTGAGAAAATTTTTCTTACCTGATAAGTTACTACTTTCGCCTCTTTTCATGCCAAGTGTTTTATAAATTTCCCTTTGTGGATCTACATACATTTCATGCGTATACCCAGTTAAAGTGCAAAAGGGCTGCAAAATATATATATACACACACACAAAAAAGCAATTTTTTAAGGTTAGGGTTAGGATCTACTGACAGTGGAAAATATACTGACACATCCCCCCAATTTTAAACCTGTGACTTTTGTCATGTTAAATGAAACTAAAAGCCAAAAATTTTTAGCCCTAAAGCTTTTACTAAAACAAAGCTCCCAGTGAAATCTGGAAAATATTTTTCCTTAACAAGTCTCAGTGGATTTTAAAATGAAAGCTTTAGTTACTTGCTTTATTCATGTATTACCAATTGCTTCATGGCCTGTTTTTTTGTGGTTGCAAATGACCATCTTTTCACTCTGAGCAAAATCCCTCAATGCAGATCATTAAGACACAATACAAAACACGATTTATTTAATGACTACCTTATTTACCTTGATGTGATGATAAGATGACTGTCCAATAACAATAAGCCTCACATTTGCTTCCTAGAACAGAACACAGGTATTGAAACTGAAAAGAGGAACTCGGTGTTTCTACATGGCTGCAAAGCATTAGCAGTCTGGTGTTCTGCGATAATGATCACGGTGTACTGAGTTAAAATTATTTGAAATTAACGTCACTGATATACTTGGAACACACTTTTTGTCACCCACAGTTAGCAGCTACATAAATTTATTAAGTCGTAAATTACTTTTTTAAAGATAACTTTTAAGTTACAGGTATGTAAACTTCTGTATTAGTAGCATCATCTTTTCAATTGATTGCAACCTGCTTATGATTTTGGAAATGGAAAATTTCAATGCAGTTACACCTGCATCTAAAGAAGCAGCATGCAAACACTGATGTACAAACAAGTACATCTGTGATTTTCATATACCAGTGATCCTTATATAACTTCAATCAACATGTAGTGCTGTCTTTTGCAGGTGCAACGTTGAGCCTGAGCCTAATACAGGCCAAAACTTTATTTAGCTGCCAAGAACAAATTTAATAAATATCAGACGTTACTGTTTTTTTGTTGTTGTTGTTATTATTATTTTTTAATATTGGGGTTTAACACTTGGCTATCCCAAACAGAATCATTTTGTTTATTGGGAAAAGAAGTCCCCCTAAAAATAAAACAGACTTACTAAAAATAAATAAATAAATAAATGAAGGAAGGACTTGATTTTCCATATGTGTATATTTACGCAGCCAAATTAAGATGTCATTCTGAGTAATGCTAATTGAACAGTTTAGAAAGATCTGTCCTGAGGAGGCAAGCTGCCAAAGAAATTACCCCTCTTCATCCCCAAGCTCTTAGACCATCTAAGGACTGCTGTCAGCTTGGAGCTGGGTCTCTGTCACCTGCTGTGCTACTGTTGGAAACAAAATATGTCAGACTTGCAATCAGCAGCCTAGAAGAGACAGTTTGATCTCCCTCATCTAGCAGGGAACCTTGTCTTTCTCTTGTATCTCCTGGCACCTGACAAATACCAGTCCACAGCAAGGCCTGCCCACTCAGTTTCTCCTTTCTGTCACTGACTCCTGTTTGTGCAGCTGACTGGTGGATAGGTCACACAACTGATGCAGCTTACAATAAAAAAATTAAATAAAAATCACAGAAGATAGACTATTTGTAATTCAAATCACTTTTCTGATCTCCTTCTGTGCACAACCAGCATTCAGCTGTAGCAGCATAATGGGATGGGCAGTAATCAGTGGTCAGAGTAGACAGCTGCAGGGGCACTGCTAATACCAAAAGAAATGCCTGTCAAACGTTGTCTAATTGTTTGGGTAGAAAAAACAGCATCAAGCTAACAGTGCAAAGAGAAATAATGACGTTGCAACAGAGCATGCAGTGCAAATTTATATATCTATATTTATTTATTTATATTTATTTATTTATTTATATATATATACCTGCCATAGTTGCATTATGGCAATTGTAGCAAAGAAGGAAAGCACTTTCTCCTGAGCCTTTGTATGATTCCTTGAAAGTTTAAGCCTTGTGCAAGCCTGCAGCAGGAGACAACTGATCAGCTGGAGTGCAGCAGACCCCGTACAAACACGTACATGGGGTGTTGTACTTACTTGTAAGTAACTCCTGGGGACTTTTGCCAGGTCTTCCACATACTCCTTACAGGTGTAACACAAAAAACTCTGCAACACAGCCGGTTGGACGTGTCACAAACAGATGTTATTGCACAGAAACGAAGCACCTCATTCTTTGCACTTTGGCACAAACCGTTTTGGAGGTGACCGGGAACTGGGAACGTGTCAGATAAAAGTTCAGTGCAGTCACCAAATGTAGGTTAGGCTCCTGGTTTAAGCTAAGCCTGAATACGGGAACCAGGCATGGGGCCTTGGTAGTGTTTTTATCGCTAGGAACAGGAGAGCTGGCTTGTCCGCTGGGAAACCGGGGAACAGCATCTTTGCTTTCCCGAGGACAGGGCTGAAGAACTGTTTGGTCTGGGCTGAAAACTGCCTCCCACTGCCAAAGAACCGGGGGCTCTGCCGCCTGTTTTCCTCTCCCACCCAAGCTCCCACCCCTGCGTGTGGCTGCACTGGGGCCTGAGGCGTGCGGGCCCGCCCTGCCCGCCGCTCCCCGCTCACCCTGACGAACACCACGATGGCCTTCTGTTCCCCGTACAGGGCGGCGAAGGGCACCCTCCGCCCCTCACCGTCCGCCACCAGGCAGCGGGACGCCTCCCGCAACTCCGCGGCCTCCGGGCGGGGCGCAGCGGGCGCCCTGCGAACCTGCTCCGTCACGGGGGGGGCCGGCGGCGAGGACATGGCCGACAACGCCGCCGCTGCCCCGGCCCGGCCCGCAGGCGGGGAGGGAAAGGCGGAGCCGGCCGGGGAAGCGCCGGGGCCGGGTGGGAGAGCATCGCCTCGGCCCTGCGCCCGGAGGTGGCTGGGGATGAAGGAGGAATCGGGGCGGTTGGGGCCTCCGAGCGTACGGGGAGGGAGATCTGCTGCCAGCTTCCGTGTTTCAAATGCCAGATCCAGCTCGCAGGAGTGGTGGGTGGACGGAGGCAGCGCCGCACCGCCTCCGGTTCGGGGCACCCTGTGCAGGGGGGTGGTGTCGGAGGGCTATGAGCGAGATGGAAACTTCTGTTTTGCGGGCTGCAGCACCGGAAAGCGCAGACCCTGGTTCCTCGATGAAGTAAGACGCAAAACTCGGCTAGACACCGGCAGGTGACCGGCAGAGGATGGAGAGCACACAGAAACGAGTGAACTCAACACATCTTGGAAAAAGAACACCACCAGTCCTGAGGAGTAGCCAGGTCTCTTGGACAGTTGTGTTAGCTGGCAGTTTATGCGGAGGACAGCACCTTCATTTCCACAGAGAGCAGAAAGAAAGAAGTACCAGAGGGAATACAGCTGGAGGGAATAGGACTGGCGCATCGCTAGGAGCTTTGTCCTTTGTGCAGCCCCCTGATGGTGGTCATCCCAGAGTCTGTCTTGGTAGACTTCCATAGTGTCTGTAGTGTTAGTGTCACATAAACTCCTGTCTGTTTATGTAAACTCATGAAACTTTGGATTAAGCCTGTTGCTTTTATACTACCAGGAGAGAGTGCATAGAACAGGTTAATCCCCTCACCACATCAGTCTTTTGACTGTACACAGACTAGTGCTCTGCTGCCCTCAATATTCTGTTTCCTAGATTAAGCAACCTCCCCCCCCCCCCTTTCTTTTTTCCTACAATATCGTCTTATACGACATGTCTAGAATAAATGTTTTGTATTTTGCTCTTGCCTGTCTAGATGGTATCTGTCATGCCTGAAGTTCAGTGCCTGAAACTAGAAACAGTGTTTAAGTATTAGCTTTAGTCCATGTGTTGGGTCTGTACATCTGTTTAAGCATGCTGGTATTGTGGTTGTGCAACAGCATTATGTTATTGATTTACTTTTGGCCTGAGAACCACTATAACCCCCAGCTGCTCAGCACCAGACCTTCCCTAGATGAGAGTGCCTTACTACCACTTCTCATAGGATCACAGAATCACAGAAAGTCTAGGTTGGAAGAGACCTACAAGATCACTGAGTCCAACCTCTGACCTAACACTAACAAATCATCCCCTAAACCATATCCCTAAGCTCTACATCTAAATGTCTTTTAAAGACCTCCAGGGATAGTTGGTGGAAGAAATTCTTTCCACCTTTACAATGTCTGAAAAGTCAGATGAGCTCTGTATAAGACCTTTACCTGGGATGATATAACATAGCTGGTCCCCCAGCTGGGATACTGCCTAACTGTTTTAAAATTGTTGTCAAAAAGTACTTAAGGACACATAAGGTGCTTTGTACCAAGTTAACAAGTCAGCTCTCCTTCGTAAACAACAACATGAGGGAAAGTGATCCCTGGCTGATGTAGCTGCTTACAAGTTTCTGGCACATACCTGCAGGTAAAACTGTCCAGCTGCTGATACAACCCTCTAGTTTCAGTAATAAAATTATATTTCAGGATAAAGATCCCGCTGGTGTCTTTGCCAGGGTAAATGTGATTGTCATCATAATACTTTGCTGAGACAGCAAATCACTGTTTGAATGTTAGTAAAGCACTTCTTGCATATTTGCTTATGGCTGTTTACCTCAAGGACTAATCTTGCAGTCCAGTATGCTCTCACAGTGAACTCAAATTGATACAGAATTTCTGAAAATTGTGAAATGTATGTTCTGTTAGATAAGGGTTTGAACAGTATTATTTCCCTGTTGCTGTTGTCAGACTCTTTTGTTCACTTAATGGTTAGAAATATTTTATGCTGTCAGTTGGAGCACTTCAGCCAGCAGCTTGTAAGCCAAATTTGGGCTGTGCTGCATCACTCTGTGGCTCTTCAAAAGCACTAATGTAGAGTGGCCTGCCCTTGACTACTGCAAGATGTATCAAAGCCGGGAGAAGTGGTGACTTTGGACATGCTTTGCTCTTTATCTTGAGAATGAAGTGGGCAGGCTGTGTTTTGGCTGCAGTAAAGCTGCCTGGTATCACAGACCACGCTATGCAGGGCACAGGGGCACAGCTCAGCTGTTGGTCACCAGCAGAGCTGGGAGCCAGGCCCTTGTCACTGCATCTGGAAATCAGAGCCTGCAGAGGAGGCAGTGGTGCCCCTGCAGGGGACCTGCTGCCAGTCCTGCATAAGGTGCAAGTGGGGCTGAGCCAACTGATGAAGAATTGGGCAGTGGGCTGTCACAAACTCACAGGACACTGTTCCAGCTCGGTTTGCACATGGCTGGTCTTATGCCTAGACTCCAGAGAGGTAATTAACACTTGATTTTAAATTACGTTTCTGAGGAGGCCAGCCCATCTGTTAGAGCTGGTAAACATTACTGCCTAAGATCTGCCTCCAGACTTTGCTCTTTTATGCAATTTGGATGCCTTAAACTAGCTGAGGAATCATGTCCTTAGCACGTGGTTTCAGCATCGTGCTACTGATGACTAGCAGCTTTCACCCAAGGATATCCTCTAAAGCATCCTCAAAAGCCCCTCAAATGGCATGGTTCTGATTTTTAATGGAGTATGATAAAAGTGTTAGTAACATACAAATACCAATTATCTCCATCCACTGTTTTACAGAGAAAGAATGGGAATTGAGCACTACCATGTCCTCTGAAAGAGAAGGTACTCAAAATTAACAGTCACTTTTGAAAGCTGAAGCTTAAAGTCATTCATTTAAGTACACTTAACAAAAATAAAGATATAAATTCCAGTGACTTAGAAGGAAAGAAAGACTCTGCATCTGTTGACTTCAGATATTCTGCGCAATACAGTCTACAAGTGCAGTCTACCAAAACCATAAAGTCTGTCCACATGAGCTATGATTAGGGAGACTACTCTTTTCCTTTCTGCTCTTTTCTTTATGTTTCTTAAATAGAGAGGTGATGAAAAGCATACTCATCAGTGTTGTCTTATTTTTTTTTCAGTAACTTAAGGAGAATTAATTTGTACATTGGCATTATTAATCATGATGTAGCATTCAAGATGCAAGACACTTTCCTCACAGCAGTGCAATTTACAGTTGCAAAGAAAAATTTAGCTAAATATTTAATTAACCAAGAGCTGGGTTACTTTGTGTTGGGGATAGCAAATTCAGATTCCTACCATTTCAAGGGGAAGAAAAATAATTGCACACAGATGTGGAATAATTTATTTGCTCTGTATTGGCTAGTAAAACAAAATACCATCTGTAATTATGTAACCTGAATCCCTTTATTTATAACAGCTGTACAAAATATCTGACAAGACTGCTGTGGTCTATACAAGTAGCATGCCACACTGTTTAGAATGTGTAGTGTGTATTTGTAAAGCACCATGTTATTATCAATTTACTGCAAGATGTGCTGTTTATTTAGCACTAGTATATCTATTGTTCTTGTTTATCTGAGTATTATTTAGCTAGAGATGCTGTGGTTATTACTGATCTGCTGAAATAAATCAGCATTTAGAATTCTAGGATAAAAGTATCATGCTAAGTGTTAACTAAGAATGCACTGATCTTAAAATATTGTTGTAATTAAAAAGCAGTAAAGTGTGTAATGTCCTGCAGATAGGAGGCTTTTTCCTTTACAGCTGCCTTTCACTGTTTTGTTAGTGTAATGGTGTACTGGAGCACACTAGACTTCTTGGCATACAGTCATGTGACTGACTTTTAATCAGTCAGGAGAATCATTCAGAGTCATTTTTCAAACATTGGCTTCATCTCTTTTTTTTTTTTTTTTTTTTTTTTTTTTTCTTTCTTTCTGTTGAGTACTTTCTATCTTGTGACGTAGTTTCTCTTTTATTTTCCTTACTTCCTCTCTTTTTCCATTTTTAAAATTAGTCAAGATTATTTACAAGACTAGGGACATGGAAAGTCTGCTTGCAGTGTTAGTATGTGTTGTATACCAATTAACTGTTGTCTCACAAAACAGATATAATTAAAAATTTACTGTAATAGTTTAGTGATCATACTTACACATGGAGAGAAAAGATGTTCTGTTATGTTGGACGTGTTTAGTTCTGTAATGCTAAGCCTACAGGGAGTGCTATAACAACAAACTTTACTACAAAACAAAATGTAATAATTGTAGGTGAAATGCATAATACTTTGATTGATACATAGCTTCAAGGCATAAAGAGAGACTTCAATGCATTTATTAAGAGCTCTTAATATTTGGTATATTTCCGTTTTGCAGCTACCAACTTTGTGTGCTGTAGATGAAAACCAGAGATGACCAACAATATGTCAAGAATAGCAGTTTATACGTGTGGTTGCTGTTTTGTGTCTGAATGCCACAAGTTTGAATGATTCTTTAAAGAACTGAGAGGAAGCAAATCTCTCACCCGAAGAGATCACTACTTAAATAGATGAAACACAGGCAAAATGCAAATAAAAGGTATGCTATGATCCAAGCTGGCCAAACTGACTTGCCTTATATCTTGTTACCAATAAGGCTCTTAGAAAGTAAGCTATTTATCTTTAGTGTTTAAATTACTGTATAAGTTAGATCAGAGGATAGTGACATGAAGAATGAGAAGAAAAGTGGAGGTGATCACATGGAGTATTCATGCCAGTTTAAGCCTTGTTATTTAAGACTCTTGAACTAGTGTCTTACAAGGTAAACAAAAACTTTCTTGAAAACCCTAGATACTGTAGCTATTTTTTTTTTTTTTTTCCAGAAAACATTTATTTTGAGCAGGAAAATCTTAATCTGTTCCTCTCTGCCCCCGCCCCTCTCCATCTTCTGCTCTTTTAGTCTATGCAGAAGAAGCCTACAACAAGAAGGAGCATACCACAAGTAGGTTGTGTGTCCTTGTGGCTATTTCTATTTCCCGTGTTCGTGGAGAGCTGGGTGTGTGGTTTGCTGTGGATTCAGTTCACGTGGCTCCTCTACCTATGGCAACTTTGATGTTAGGTTCAGTGAGGAGTTTTCTTCTTGAGGCCATTAGATTGTGTAATATATTTGCTGGAGGCTAATGTCTTGAACTAATTTTAGCACAGACTTGAAACAGATCTCATTTGTTTTATGCTGTACAATTAAGAGTAGCACTACTTTGATTTCTGGTATCTGTCCTTTTTGCCACAGGGATCAGTTAGGAACCCAGTCCAGTTCCCCTATAGTGCCAGGGGTTTATTTATTTATTTTTATTTTGCAAGCATTTGAACTTGGTTGACTGCTTGTATCCTGAGGGCTACATATCCATGGCACACATCCACTCTCCTGCCTTTCAAAATGGCTTAAGTATGTTGCCTAATCATCTTTGGTTATTGTGTGCCCCAGTGAGATTATGCGTGTGCCAAACTTGGGTGAAGTCAGCAATGTTTCATTTTGGAGGGCCTTCCCAAAGAAATGTTTTAAATAAGGAAAATGAGTAAAAGGTAAAATTTCCAATGGCCATCATGTGGATCCTGTCAGGAACTCTGAAGATCACAGCTTTTCAGCTGGGTTTCTTCAGAGGGCCTTTTAAAAACATCTGTAGTGAAAACAATGTGTTTGGTTTGTTCATAGTGAAAATTACCACTGCAGGCAGTAAAATGCATGCCAAAGCCAGGGCTGAGGGCCCAGCCCTGGGAGCTTCCTGTGCCTGGGTTTTTTGCTGGCGTCAGTCTGAATCCTGTTCTTGGTGCCTTGGGAACTGATCCTTGGCACTGGGCTGAGGAATCTGGCCCCTGCTGTACGGGACAGCATTTAAACAATAAAGCTGTTTTTCTTTCTGCTGTTTGCATCATAATTACTTGCTTCAACAAAGATGTTAAGCTGCTTCAGAAGATTTTTACTCCTTAATTAAGTTATGTATGGCTTTTCCTTATTTTTTAGTTGCAGTTGTGACTCTTCTAGCTATATGTGTATTTCTTTTGCAGTAATTTGTTTACGCACAAAGCTAGCTCTAGAAGAGGAGAACAGAATAAAAAGGAGTAATACAAATACATTAAATATGCTTTCGTTACAGGGAACCGTGAATAAAAACTTATTAACATATCAGCTAAAACACACTTCTGTAACTGAAACATCTGTAAGTGATCTAGTGTTATCTTTTTTTGGCAGATTGGTGAGAGGTCATTTAAATTAGTTCCAATTAATGTACTATTGTTCCACTACATCATCGTCTTTCATGTTATGAGTTAGCATGTGCAACAAAACCCTTCTGTCTACAACAAAAGAATTTGTACATAAGAGCTGGAGAATAAAATACTAACACACACACATACAAAATGCGGGGTGGGGGTTGGGGCGTGGGGGTGGGGAATGTTAAGGGAATGAAGTGGCTGATTAGATTCTATTTCCCATCAATCTAACTCCTCAAAACCCTATTTTTTTTTTTTCAATTTCCTTATTTTTTCTTTATAGAATGTCCAGAATAATTTGCACTTACTTTTCTTGATGCTGATTATCATGCATCAGTAATTTGTATAAAGCAGCTTCTACCCTTTCTGCACAGCAGTGCATTATTTTGGCATCAGATCACTTTCTGAGACTAAAATTACTTGCTCTCTTGGTTCAGGAAAGAATGATCAACAGCCACCATTTTAAAATTCTCATTAGGTACTCAAACATTCAAGCTGTGGCCCTGCCATGGCCTCCTAGGTCCTGACATACAGCTCTAGTGACTTCAATATAGTTTTGATCATACAAATACATTAGCTGGGTATCATATCTGTCAATCTGTAAAACATATTTATTTTTAAGCTCCTTTCCTTAATTCTTCAATGGGAAGTTCTTTAAGGAAGCAATAGTCATTGTCTGGCAATATCAAATCAGAGATGAAATAGTGCTGACAGAACAAATGGGATCAGCACAGGAGCTTATCCACAATTGAAAGTTAATTTTGATTAAAGTAAACATAAATTCAATTTCTGTGGCTATTGCTGAGTAACTCCACTTACAGATGTGGTTATCTGCTTATCTGAAATAACTTTGAAATAATAGGCTAAATCAGAATAACGGATAATCATTCAGGGAAAGGCATGTTAAAACATGAAGTTGTTCAGAATACTCACACCTCGTACCATGGGACAAGCTGTGAGAGGTCTTCTAGTGTTGTACTGTTCTAGATTACTACAGGAATTTCAGATGATAAAAATGTCTTAAGTCTTTTCACTCTTCTCTGATGTCACTTTGATAAAAAGGCCTTCATTTCATTCAAAAAAATTGAACTAGATGAACTGCTTAATTTGAATTAAATTGAAAGTAATCTTCTGGAGTGGGTTATATACTGGTGTCCAGTTCCAGATGAAAAGCATAAAGAACAAGGAGTCAACAACTTGATTGTTGTGCCTGATGTTAGACAGACAAGTCTTTGCACAAAGAAGGTGATACTGTCTGTGTGCAGTTTTCCTTACAAATTAAAATACTTTACAATCAATCAAATAAACAAATAAATAAATAAATAAATAAAGGGTCATACTTTCCTCAATCTGTAGATACTTAGTGTCCCTGAGAGAGTTTTTCCTTCTAAAGGGGAAAGGCTCTTTGCTACAGGAGTACAAATTCCATTTTCTTGGGTGCACCACCTCCTTCTTCACATGGTTGTATAACATGACACAGAATTTAGTCTAGCATTTTCACAGGGTATGCTAAAACTTGCACCAAGATGCTTCTGAAGGACTGAGGGAATGGGAAAGTAGCATGTTATGAGCACAGAAGTCACTGTTATTAGTTCTCCTGGCCACCAGAGACAAGTATCAACCTAATATCCAGAGTTTTTACTAGAAAGTTTCTGGTTCTGCTTCTGTAATGAGCAAAATCTTGAAATTAGAATCCATGTACCTAAAAATTCAAGTTCAGCTTAAAAAGATCCCGAAATATACCACCCTTGAAAGGATTCTGGGTCAAGAGCTGTACTTATTTGAAGTTGACAGTATTGAAGTTTTACCACTCTTTCTAGTGATTCCTGTAAATGCTGCATTCTTGGCATGCCTCCCTTCACATTAACAATGTATGGCCTGTACTTGAAGGGGGGAATGTGGCTGTACCACTCTTTTCCACTCTGAGGTGAAATAAAAGCAAACAAAAGCAGCTTTTTCTATGGAAGCTCTACTTGACCTTGCATTTTCCTCTCCAAGCAGTGCTCAGCTTGTGGTCTTTTTAAAGTATGCACAAATAATACCATTAAAAAAAAAAAAAAAAGTGAAGGAATATACAGTACTTAAAAATGCAGTGAAAAGTTAGACTGACAGCATGAACATACTAAAATATAATTCAGTCAGAACCTTAGGGATAACCTTGTTCACAATGCCACGGAGATCTCTGAGGTCTGTAAATATTTCAGGTATAGGTTTAAAACTGCATCTTGAAGAATGCTGCCAGCAGTTCAGCTCACCCTGCCACCGTGCTGGCATATTAGTGTAATGCTAACTCAGGGGTAAGGATGCTACCAATGGAGTCTCTAATATTAATGCCTGCTATTTACCTAGAAGTATGTGCTATTTAACTGTTACCTGTTACCTTAAAAAGATGAAGCTGTACAGTACACATTGTATATAACTTGCACTTACTTAACAGTCTTTCAGATTTAATCATCTCTCAGAAGATCAGAGTATACACAGATGAAACCAGAACTTGTGAAATTCTAAAGTCACGACTAAGACAAGTCTATTATGCTTGGGTGTAGAGGAAGGGCTGGTGAGGATCCACCTGTCATGTACCAACTACACAAATATGTCTTAGTTGCAGGTTCTGTAGATCTCTTTTTTCACTAAACATCATAGATGTATCTTGATGAAGATCCCACTGGAGGGTGGCTGAGGTAACATCACAAGCAAAACATCCTCAGTTTGGGGAAATGGGATTGGTATTTTATGCCTGTTATTTTCTGTCTGCCAATCCTTTCTTGTTACTTCTTTTTCTCTGCTCCAGGAGGGAACATGACCACTGAAGATAAGGAAAAAGCTGAGGTTCTTAATGCCTTCTTTACATTTGTCTTTACTAATCACTTATCCTCAGGGTACTCAGCCTCCTGACCTTGAAGTCTGGGACAGGGAGCAGCAGAACCACCCCTCCACCCCCAGTTCAGGTGGAAACAGTTAGAGACCTGCTGCTCCACCTGGACTTGCGGGACAACAAGGGGATCAGGCCCAGTCAGCGTGCATTGATCTGCTGGAGTGTAGGAAGGCCCTGCAGAGGGACCTGGACATGATGGGTCAATGGGCAGAGGCCAGTGGGATGGGGTTCAACATGGCTAAGTGCTGGGTCCTGCACTTTGGCCACAACGCCATGCAGTGCTACAGGCTTGGGGCAGTGTCTGGAAAGCTGTGCAGAGGAAAAGGATCCAGAAGTGTGGGTTGATGCTCACCTGAACATGAGCTGGCAGTGTGCCCAGGTGGCCAAGAAGGCCAATGGCATCCTGGCTTGTATTAGTAGTAGTGTAGCCAGCAGGACCAGGGAGGTGATCATCCCCATGTTCTCTGTTCTGGTGAGGCCGCATCTCAAGTACTGTATTCAGCTTTGGGCCCCTCACTACAAGAACGACATTGAGGACTCAAGGGAATGGCCTCAAGTTGTGCCAGGGGAGGTTTAGGTTGGAAATTTGGAGACATTTCTTCTCAGAAAGAGCAGTCAGGCATTGGAATGGATTGCCCAGGGAGGTGGTGGCATCACCATCCTTGGGGGTGTTTAAGAAAAGGTTGGACATGGTGCTTAGGGACGTGATTTAGTGATTGATATTGGTAGTAGGGGGATGGTTGGAGCAGATGATCCTGGTGGTCTTTTCCAACTGTAATGATTCTTTGATTTAACCATGGGCCACAGTCTCTTTGGTAGAGTCCCTGCCCTGGCACTACTTGTCCATGGGCCATACATAGCCACTCTGTGGTGTCTCTGCCCAGGTGCAGGTCACCCCATGGGCCACAGTCCCTTAAAGGCATCCCTGCTGTGATGCAGGTTCCTCCACGGGCTGCAGTCTCCAGCTGTGTCTTCAATGATGTCCACTTCCTAGTGGATTTCTCCCAGCAGGGCACCCTTGCTGCCTCTGGTTGCTGAAGAGCTGACAGTTGTGCCCAATTTGGCTGGGCACAGTCTCTTGGGATAGCACATTGTACCTCTACAAGACAAACTCTTACTGAGTGGTGTCCCAGAACACCCCAAGGTAGGTCAGGGCCTTCCTAAATAGGGAACTTTTTGTGCCTTTTGATTTGTTTATCTTGTGATTGTGTGTTGCTATTTTATATCTATGAAATGCCTAACATGGAAATAGAAGACAGTGAATAAAACTCACTTGTTTGTTAACAGCAAATCTCTTTCAAAAATGTCCCCTCCTCAAGGATGTCACAGTCAACTAACCATAACAATTTAAAAACAGAGAAGGGAAAATTAATGCAAATGGAATTGAAAGTGAGGGTACTCAGAAATGAAATGCATTAAGGATTTGTCACAACACTGACTTTCTTTGAAGGTATCTGCCTTCAGCTACCACAACTGAGCCTGGTGAAGCTCTGAGTTAGCAAGAAGGCTGAGAGATGCTCTCCTTCATGCCTAGCTTGCTAGGCATAAATTTTTATTCTTTATCACAAGAAACTACTGATAGCAATCCATCTCTGTGATCATTAGCTAAGACTACTGTAATAAATTTCATCTGAAGCTTGTGGTAGGCACCATATGTAAATGCTGAATTTTCTTCATATAAAAAGTGTACTAGCAGCAGGTTGCTATCATTACCAGGATCCTCCACAGTCTCATTTGACTTCTACTATCCATTTAGAAGCTCTTATTCTATTTTTCTTCAGTTGTAACTTGATGCCAAAGCTATTCTCACAGAAGCCAAGTGTTTAAAAAGCTCGGGACAGATAATAAATGCTCTTGGTAAAAGGTCACCTGACTGTGGAGGAAGCTAATGGATTAATTAAAAATGAATTTAAACTGCAATTTGCAATGTTTACCTGTTAGGAGAACCTTTTTTTGTGTTACTATAGGCAGAATTGCACCAATAGAAATGTCAGGAATTGAAGAAATGAGCAAGCAAGTGAAAATTTCAACATAGTTGGCTAACCATACAGCAGGGAGACAAAGAGCACAGGATCCACTGTGAAGATTCATTGACTGTTGTAATAACCTGAAAATGTGTGTGAATCGTGGTGATGAGAGCCTCACAGGAAGCAGACATAAGCATAATTGTGCTCATTTTAATTGTTAATTAGACAGAAATGTAAAGGAAAATGGGATTTTTTATTTTTATTTTTTATTTTTATTTTTGCTGAATGCTGATCACAGTGAATAGGAGCAGATTTTATTTTATTTTATTTTATTTTATTTTATTTTATTTTATTTTATTTTATTTTATGTTGAGAGAGTCTGAATACATCTGGGTCCCAATAATCATTAATTTTGAAAGACAATTGGCCTGAAGAAAATGACAATCATACTGCATCATTTATTTTTCTATTTCTGTTCACTAATATGTTTTGTTTTCTGACTTCTGTAATAGCAGTAGGGGAGGGGATAGATCTGTCCTATGTCAGGCTTAGTTTCAGCTTCTTTTTGGGCCCTTTTATTTTTTGTGAGTTCCTTTTAAAATATATTTTGTAGGTGTTTACTAACCTTCACAGAATATGGATTTAGTTTCTTTTATCTGGAATCTTGTAAAATGCTTAATTTGGCTTCTGGATGCAACAATATTTTTAATATGAATAAATTAAAAATTCTTTGAAAGGTGAAGGGGACAGAGTGAAATAGTAATAGAAAAGTTTAGTTAACATTATATGGCATTCTTATGAAAAAACATTTTAGGACGTTTAACCCAACCAAGAGTGAGATGAGGAGAATTCTCTTTAGAAGCACCTTGGAGTATAGCTTCCTTTCAACAGTCCTTTGAATGTGGAGCATGTTGGAGATCAGCAGAATGCACCTTTACAGATTAACCACTTGGTGTCATGAAAGCATAGCCCAGCATTGCTCAGAGGTGTGATGTCAGTCAGGCTGACTGTGGTTAACATTTTGTGGGTTTGTTTTTAGTATGTGGCTTCAGCAAAAGGCTGGATTTTCTATTTTGTTGTTGTTATATTTATTAATAATAAATAATTTACTTTCATCCTTCTCCTTTCTGCTTTTTAGGTTTTCATCATTAGATTGTTTTTATTTCTTTGTTTGTTTTCCCCTCATTTATTTTTTCCCTTATTTCTATCTTGCTCTTAAACTGTACTTTTTGTTTGCTAAGGTGCTGCTAAGAATAAATCCTTCTGGAAAACACTTGGCACGAGTTGTTTGCAAAAAATGCTAGCCTTTCCTGGGAATGTTTTCTATGCTCAGAATTTGCCCCTAGATTTGCAGCTTGAAAAAAATGTATATTTCAAAGGAACTTTCTGACCTTAATACTAAGTTTACATGGAAGCTTAGAAAAAGATTTAAAATGAACAAAAATTAACAAAACTCCCCGCTGTTCTAATTAGGTGAAAGGATGCTGCAAACTGAGCCAATGTAGTACACCATGTAGTTGTCAGAGAATCCACTGTTAATATTCCAGTTCATATCAGTTTGAATTTTGTGCAACTTCCCTTTGCATCAAAAATGAAATATAAGTTGCGACTGTTACTTCAAGGAAGTACTCCTCAGAAGATGTATTTGTCTAGTGACAAACTAAATCTAGATTAGGATTTACTGAATTGATGGTTTGGGGAAGATACGCTCTGAGAAGATATGTGCACACAACCAGAACAGAATTGATCCCTTACTTTTAGTTTACTGTTACCTAAGATGAATTGAATACTATCTCAGTGCTGTTTCTTCCAAGCCACAAGCAGCCTGTCAGGGAAAACCAAAACCAAAACAAAACTAACCCTCCACTTTTGAGTTAATAAACGGAAGCTGCAGTGAACTACAGAAAGTGCAGTCCTCCTATTTTCTGCTGACTGAGGCATTAGCTGTGGTATATTTTAGAAAACAGAAGAAAAAAAGTGAGATATGGTAATTTCTAAGTAACACAAGATTGTTTGTTTTGGGGTATAAAGTCTTTCTAGTTATGTAAATAATTGGCTGTCACATCACCTTCTTGCTATCTCCTGACTAAACATAGGTATTTAAGCTCCCTGCTTCTTTAGTACTGTAATTCTTTCAAATCTAGTGCAAATATATTTAGAAGACAAATAAGAGGTTACAGAAGCGTTGTAGCTTACAAAGAGATTCCACTTTTCATGAGACTTCACATTCATTTCCTCTGTGACTCAGCTGACCATTCCAGTCTCTGACATGGCATTCTGGTATGAAGCAGCTTTTCCATTTTCCTAAATCTCTCTAACATGCCTCTGGGTGTGTTAACTATTCGGATGTAGAAATCACATTTTCTGTCCTCTGAGGCTATCAGAAATAGTTCAATTTGGAAGAAAATGCCTGGTCTGTTTGAAATAAAGAAGAAAGAAAATGAATATGTAAAGCTGCAGAAAAACCTTGCACTTATTATATACCATATCCCTGTCACTGCCCCATTTCTTTACACATCCTCTCTGAATTAGTTTAAGTAGTCATTAGCATTCCAAAGAGTGCTGTATGTAATAGGGATGGCAGTGCTGATTCCAGGCAAGTGGCAACAGGAACTTCAGGGGGTTGTTTAATATTCATTGTACACACTTTGGAAAAAGGCAGAGTATGTTTTTCAGACTTCGTTGCACATCTATGCATCCTTGCATGCATATTGTGGGCCCTGGTGGCCTATGAACAAGCTGGGCCAAATCTGCCCTCAGTTGCACTGATAAAAATCTGGATAAATGTGATTCTTTTGGAAGTGGAGATGCCCTATTTACACCACCATAGGGAAAGGCAGGTCAAGCCCAGATCACTGCTTGCTTCTGGCTGCCGTGGTCGGCTGATGGTCTGTGCTTAATGATATTACAGGCCTACAGGGGTGTTTGTACTACAGTCTCAATTCAATTTGCTGTTTTTAAATAAACACACTGCACTGCGAATCTTGTTAGGAAGAAATAAAAAAGGAAAAGGAAGACGTGCCAGTATCCTGATTTCAAAAAGGGTCTCTAGGTATAACGTGTTGGTCCTGAATCTTCCCTCATCTTCTTCAGGCACCTACTTCTCAGATAGCTTATCTCTTCCTTTGAGTCACAGCACTAGACCTTCATGGATTTTCTCAGTTGTGATTCTGGGTTTCTGGGTAAAAGCTTTGCACGGAGGATTTCATCTTAGATTTTATGTTGCCATGTGTGTTCAGCTGTATTTTCATGCTGAGCATTAGTATCAAAATCAATTCTCACATGTCAGAATGTGGCACTGCCTGCAGAGAGACATGTCAGGTAGCCTGATACACTGGTTTTGTTTTTAGTTTATCCCGAGTTGCATAATTCAGTTTACTGTTGTCTGATTTGCTCAGTTTTTGGCACTTCCCATTGATACGATTCTTTCTGTTGCCACAGAAGTGTCAGGGTTACTGAGCTGTATTCAAAGGAAACTGAGATGCACAAAAATGTTATTGGGATGAACGGTTGCTGTTTGTTCTTATACAGCTGTTGCCAGTAGAAATGATGTTAGTAAAGTATATAAGAGATAAGATTCTTTACTTCATAGTCCTTGGTATTTAGAGACTGAACATCTCTGAACTCTCTGTAAATAAGAAAAAATCTTTTATGCCAGCTATCATCAATAACTAGATCTCTGTGTAAGTGTAATGTATGATGGTTATAAGAGGTGCTTTGTGAGTATAGCAAAGACGCATTTTTTTAGGTGCAGCTTTTGGAATTAGAGGAATATATTGAATCACCTTTACACAGTGACTGGGAGAATGATCTAAAACATTTTTCTAACCTCTGCCAACATACTTTATAGGAATTAGCATTTATAACACTTCATTCTGAATCACTGACATTACATGATAGGATATTTATTCCTTTAATGCTGCTGATAACAATTTTTATTTATTTATTTTATTCCCTAGCTCTCAGCCCAACCTGGGATCTGAATTCTGAACATTCTTTCCTAACTTATTTGGCCATATCCTGCCTAGTAGCAATGATAATCTTAAGGAAAGCATATGAGACAAAGCATATGAGTTTATATGACTCTCTCCTTGGGGCAAAGGTTAAGGAAAAGCATGATAATAAAAAGTAGATTTCAAAACATTAAACTGATAAAAGTGTATAATGAAAAATGTTTTTGATCTGTACAGAATTGCAACAAGTAGGTGTGGTTTAAGCTAACAGTTTGATGAAATTTAGATAAATTTGATGTATTTTTCACTGGTACATGTCACCACTAACATGCACTTCTGTTGTTTCCATTTGTGGTTCCTCTTTCTTACATGAAAGCAACTGAATAAATGCTCACTAAGCATTTATTTGTCTGTCTATGGTGCTAACTGCAACCTTCAACCTCCTCTTCCAGCCACTGCTCAAGTATTTATGTTGGCCCAAGTCTGTGGTCCTGTCTCTGAGAGCTGAACAGCAATAGTCATGTTGTCATTTCTGCCAGCATACTGCTGTATGTAACTGTGACATCCCTTCCTGACACCTCTACCGACATCCCTTTGCAGCACAGAGGGGCTGTTTTTACCCTGTTCACTGTTGGTAGTCTACAAAGATCACATCCACCAGTGAACCTGCTGAGTACTGCAGGCTGAGCAGCTCATACATTCTGTATTGGACCGGTTACAAGTGATGTCTTTAATCAACCTTGGAGGTGTCACTGAGTGACCTTGAAGCCACCTTTCAAGTTGCAATAGATTTCTCCTTTTTGCAGTTACATTTACTTGCTCAGCCAAATTATGCTGTCTCCCTGGAAGCCTGCTTGCCTCATTTCCATGTGGTGTCTTTCATCCTTTCTGTCACATTACTCTTCTTGACCACACAGTGACTGTAAAGTGTTGTTTTAGGTCAAACATTATGAAGCATGTGTGAAGATACCCTTGTAATGAACTTGCAGAAGGCATAATCTCTGGTACTAGTGCTGTCTTTGGCGCTGCTCTAGCTTACTAGCTGTCCCAGTTGAAACGCTTGAGGAGTGATAATGCTAGAGAGGGAACTGAACTTTTGCTACATCATAGTGAAAAGGCTTTAGGTCTAACACTAGCTGACTCAGGGGAAGAAAAAATCAGGAAATCAGAGTTTAGAGGTTGTTTAATACCATATTAAGAGGACAAATCCTTCATCTGTGAGTCAGCTCTATAGAAAAATATCATTACAGAAACTAAAATTGAAGCGCAATAGCTGGAAAGTATTCTGAATGATGAGAGAGAGGGAGAGGAAAAAAAAAACAAAACACAACAGAACAAGCAAAAAAAAGTCACAAAGGGTGTAAGAACCAGAAGGGCTATATCTTATTTCTTTGGTGTTATGGTGATATGACTCATCTCTTTGTGGCTTTCTCTATTTGATGTTCATTAATGACTCCCCATATAACTCACTGACTCATCTGAGCTCAGAGCTAAACATCTCAATTTTTTAAGTAAGTTTCATGTTTGGGAAAGTTGCCGGGCTGACAAAATTGTCCGTGTCTATGAATTGCTGTGTCTTAAGAAGGAGTGCTTCATATTTTCCCACACTACCCACTGTTCTTCAAACCTGCCGTAAAGGGTACACCTCTGTGAATACAATTAATATTCAGTCTCCTTGCTTGTGAAGTGGGGTTCTGTAATGGGAAACAAAGCACTTTAGTAGTCATGCACTCATAAAATGGAATAAAGAATTGTATTTGTCTTGCTTCTGATTTGAAACACTGCTTCAGGGGTAAAAGGTTTCCAATTAAGATATTCCAGCCAAGATTCAGCTAACCAAAATTGTAATATTCTTTCTGTCTGCACGGCCTGTGTTGAAGACTGTCTGTTGCTTGTATATTTTAGAAAACATTTTCTATTAAGGATCAATACCAGCTCCTAGTTAATTGTTCTGCAGTGAAGTCATGAGGTTGCTGCAGTACGCTCAGTCAGGGAGGCATACAGTAGGTGGCAATGTTTATCCAGATTCTGTTTCCATCTGTTTGGTAGGATATCTCTACAATGCATCAGCAGGTTTTTGCTGGTGGAATAAAATATTTAAAAGTTCCACACGACAAAAACCTTATTTAATTAAACAGTCTTTTTTTTTTTTTTTTTTTTTTTTTTTTTTTCCTGTTTAAATTAAAACCATCGTGTGTTGTTTTAATATTGCCAAGTTAATGTGTAAGAAAATAATTTTTGTACAATTTATGTTTTCTTTCCCTCCCCTGTTCCGTATCATAAAATATATCTTTGTTCATACAGAATTGGAGTATTGAGACAGATAACTGCATTGCAAATGCAACGTCCATTCATAATTCAAATAATAGCCGTTTTTCATGAAGGAAACATTGCAAGTTAACTGTGCCTATCTTTGCATCACTTTCTTGACTCTGCTCTAGCTTAGGTGAAGATTGAGATCATCCTGATTAAGAAGCATAAATTGCAAAACACCAGTCAGCCCCCTACAGATTAAGGAGATGTTTCTGGGGCAGCAAGATGAGTAGGAGGGAAGTTCTCTTGTCAAACGAGATAGGCAGGAAATGCTTTCCCTGTGATGAGAGGATGGAGAAAGTCTCTTTTCTGCTTGTGTAGAAGATACGCCTTACTCCTTTATTACTGTTGGGCTCTGGTGCCTTTCTTCTTTACGTAAAGTAACGGATAACTGGAGGCAGTTGGTCCCAGGGGCTGGATGAAAGGACATGGGGATCAGAAGTGCTTAAGGGGCTTCATTTCGCCATGGAAGCAAAGTCAGGGTGATACTGATGGAGACTATTTTAGAAGGTTTCAGAGAGTTCATCACACACAAGAAAAATGAAGCTGATTTGTGAGACAATGAAGGAAGAAGAGGAAGAAGTAACAGGGCTGTGGGAGAATGAAAAACAAACAAACAAACAAACAAACAAACAAAAAAACCAACCAAACAAAAACCTTACTCCAGGAACCAGAACAGTAAAGACTTGGTTTCCAGTAGATTTCTCTGCCTTATGGGGTTAGTAAGTATGAGCTTCAAACTAATCTCTTATGGAAACTAGAATATTCAGAGATTGTTGAGAAAACCCGGGTTTCTCTTTGATGGAATATCTCAGGTGTCTAATAATGTCTGAATGCATAATTTTGCTTCACCATATTTGGCGCACTAATATGGTCTCTCACTTTTCATTTCCCGCATATTTTCAAGCAACTTCTTTTGAGATACATCTCTTTTGGCTGAAATTGAATGTAAGGTTCAAATATTGTCAAAGGGTAAGGAACAGTCTCAGGTATAGGCATATAGTGTAGGCATATAAAAGCAAGTTTTCATCCCTCATGGTTGTGGGGGAAAGAATAAAGTAAAATTTCAGTTTCTGTTCTGCATCTTAAACAGAGACACAAGGTCAGTACTGAGGAAATGAGGCGGAACTGTATCTCCTGCCACACATGAGATGGTGTGCATTTTAAAAAAGATGCAAATATTTTGGGTGATGGATATTCTTCTGAATTACATTCCTTGGGATGAAAGGAAAAGAACTTTATTTTATATTCTGGTGGGCTGCTTGTCTCTCCTTTTACCCTTTTCCAAGACTCCTGAACTGGAAAGAGCCTCCTAAATTTTGTCACTGGAGCATTTTTAACAATTCTTACCACACATGGTCAGCAACTTTCTAATAGCAAACGGAGCTCTGCAGAAGTGCGCAATATGGAGGGAATTTGGAACACTTGTTTCCATAGAACTGAATCTGTGAACTGTGAGCAAGCATCTTGAAAGATTTTATCCTGGCATGTTGTTCAGTTTGTTGTAATATCTTTAGCATGCTAAGAAACTATTCAAGCAATGTTGTTGCTCTGCCCAGTTGGAGTCTGTCTTTAGAGATTATCTCATAATTCTGCAATATATTGGAACACTTCAGTTTTCAATTTTTTAAAAGCACTGAGCGTTTTCACAACAGTGTTTCAAACATCTGCCTTTCAGTAACATAAATGTGTAAGGTAACGTGTGGTCTTGTTATCTGAGGCACCAGAGAAAAATACCTGTTTATGCATGCTTCTGTCTGACTGGTGGCACAACTAATATCCATACTGATATGAGATTGACAATATGACTCTCATTTTCTGACAGTACCTAGCTGATGTAAAGCTAAAGTGATCCTTCATGATAGTTGCTCTATAAACAGATGTGAAATCTTGGCTCTAGTGACATTAAAACAAAATGTTCACTTACCTCAATGGTGGCCAGGATCTCCATCATACAAAATGAGAAACTTGTTCTAAAAGACTTAAAACTAAGTAGACAAAAGAAGACAGTACATTTTTATTATTATTATTATTATTTTTTCCTTTTTTCTTTTTTTCCTCCTTGTCAAGTCTGGAGTGTGTAACTACATTGCAAGGAAGTGAGGCAAAGGTTTTTGAAAAACACATAGCTGGCATGCAGAGATACATGACAGTTATCAGAAATGTCTATGTATAATGAGAAACTAAACAGGATTCTCAAAAGTCCCCCTGCACTTCCTACATACATTTTGTAACTCTAGTCCAGTGTGCATTGCTTGATAACGTCTTGGTACTTGTAGACATTGAACCACTTTCCACAGCCATGTCTTGACACTACCACTGAGCTCTGCCTTTCCATGCAGTGGAATTTTGCAATGAATATCTTGTTCAGGACAGTTACCTTATGCAAAATAAGGCCTTGTGACCTTGGCTCTTGCATACTTGAAAAGTTCTGAACAGTGTCGTAGTTCTGCAGAGGCACTGCAGAGAGGTAACTGCAACTGCGCAAAAACAGTATGTAAATGAAAATCATGCCCTGAAAGTACTTTGGTAAAACCAAAACCCAACATGACCCAAGCAAACAAAAAATCCCCTTTCATCTGCCACCTCATGCCCTGTGACTAGTTCTGTGATTCAGTCACCAATGCAAACCAGCCACCTCGAGCACTGAATGTTCCTGCCTTGAATGATATAAAACTGCATATGGGCTCTTTGCAAACATATCAACCAGGACTGAAGCACTTATTTAAAATTGGAGCCGTAGTAGGCTACAACATCAGCAACATATGTCGCACAGCATATGAATAAATCAAGCCCCATCCACAGCTAATGAAAGGCTTTTCGATATGCTTAACACTAAATTACTTTTGATTAAAAAGCTTACTGGAGAGACAAATGTAAACTATTGCTAGGTGTGCTCATGTTAGACAGTTATGTGCTCAATCTAATTTGAAATGGATAAGAGCTAACACATTTCATTTCCTGCATACTCAGTGAGACAATGTTCACATTTTTTTTAAATAGTAATTTCAAGTCAGTCTTTCAAAGTACTCGAGTCAGCAACATAGCAAGAGCGTTTGGAAAGATGATCATGCAAATGGAACTTCAAGTGATTTAATATGCTCACCATCGCAGGTAGATAGTTTGATCTATGGCATACTTAGAATGATAGAACAAGCTGTGTGCATCAGTGGCATATTTCAAGCTGTTAGCATTCTTAGCAAATCATGTTTAATATAGGTTTATACTTAGTCTGAAAAACTTACCAGGAAGTGTGGTAAATAGCAATATTATGGAAGCAAAAAGTATGTAAGAGGGGTTATGTGAATGCAATAGCAGAGAAAGCAGAGAAAAGATGGCTGGTCTGTACCATAACTATTTTCAAACTCCTTGTGCAACATTGTGTGAGAACTGTAATTTGTTATGAGTATTTCTCAGACTAGAATTTGGCAGCATAAGAGGAATAGCACATGTGGTGCAAGTCATCACAGGGAGAAAAGTATGTAACTGGGGAAAAGAGAGCAACACTGAGTTTGTAGTCAAAGAGATGAAGGAAGTGCCTCAGTAATACCTGAGGTAAAGGAATTTCTGGGAATTGTGTAACTGTACCAGACGAAAAGGTGCTTCCATATATAAAACACCTTGAGATGAAGGTGATATTTTTATCGCATTAATAAACTTTTCTGTTGTTGTTGTTTGTTTGTTTGTTTGTTTGTTTTTAAGAAAAAAGGTCTATTCTGCAATGTTTTTCAAAAATGTAGCAAATTTTGTTTGTGATTGGTTTTAGTCAAAGACAGTGATATTGCATTCATAGTTCTGGCCATCCAGAGAGGTTCCAGATGACTGGACACTTCCTAATGTGATACCTATATATAAGAAGGGTGGTAAGGAGGACACAGGGAACTACAGGCCTGTCAGCCTGACCTTGGTACCAGGGATGGTTATGGAACAGGTCATCTTGAATATAATCATGCAATGTATGCAGGACAACCAGGGAATCAGGCCCAGTCAGCATTTGTTCATGAAAGGCAAGTCCTGCCTGACCAACCACATCTCCTTCTATGACCAGGTGACCCTCATGGTGGTTGAGGGAAAGCCTGTTGACTCAGTCTACCTAGATTTCAGCAAGGCCTTTGACATGGTCTTCCACAGTATTCTCCTGGAGAAGCTGGAAGCCCATGGCTTAGACAGGTACACACTTTGTTGGGTTAAAAAGTGGCTGGATGGCCAGGCCCAGAGAGTAGTGGTGAATAGAGTGAAATCCAGCTAGCGACTGGTCACCAGTGGTGTTCCGCAGGGGTCGGTGTTGGGGCACACCCTCTTTAATATCTTTATTGATGATTTGGACAAGGGAACATGTTTGAATAGCTCAGAATCAAGATTTGTTTTGTAGTTTTTCACAGAAATTTCTGCTTCAGAGTAATAATTACTCTTGTTAATATTTTGTCTTTTAGTCCAATCTGGCTGCAAGACACTTGGTATCTACCAGGACTCCCAGATCCTTTCCTGAAGAGCAGCTTTTCAGATGGGTGACCCCCAGCATGTCCTTGTGCCTGGGGTTGTTCCTCCCAGGTGCAGGACTCCACACTTCTCCTTGTTGAATTTAATGAGATTTTTGTCAGCCCACCTCTCCAGCTTGCTGGAGTCCCTCTGGATGACCATGCAGCACTTTAATGAGTGAGACGCTTCCCTGCATTTGTGTCATCTGTGAATTTATTGAGGGTGCACTCTACAGTTTCATCCAGATCATTAACTAAACTGTTAAACAGGACTGGACCCAGTATTGAGCCCTAGGGTACCCTACTTTTTACTGGGCTCCAACTAGACCTTGCACAACTGACAAGTACCCTCTGGGTCCTGCTATTCAGCCAGGTTTCAATCCACAGATTTTCAGAAATCCTGTAAGTCTGAACTTCATCCTAACAGAAATACAAGGCAAAAATTAAAATTTGAAGAGAAAAAAGTAAATATAGGTATATTGCATGAACATAACATAACAACCTAAGTTATCTGAAAGAAAATGCTTTAGCAGTGATGGCCTGACTTTATAACAAAGGCTAAGGTTTATTAGATCAACCTCTGATCTGTAGGTGGGTGTAAACAGAGACAGTTGGGAAGAGTTTTCAAGATAATTTAAGATAACTTGCCGTAATGCATCTTCGTACACTGTAAGAAATGTTGGGCTGCAGATGAGCAGTTTTGCAGAAAGGTTTATGTACTGTGGCTATATCACGTCATCCCTCCGCAACACTTCACTTTTCCACTTCTTGAAGACATGGAAGCAGGTCTGCAGGCTCCCTACATGGCGCACAGCTCTCACCAGCCATTTCTTCATCTTCTAAAGTATTGCTTTGTTGCTCAACTTATTACTTGGGGTGCAGCAGTCAGTGGGGACAGAAACACATGCACCCGTACCCTCCTTTGAAATCTTTTCACACAAAGTTATAGCAGCAACGGCACCACCTCTTGGCATTTTTGCAACAGCTCTGCTTATGAGACTTAACAGCATAGGAGAGGCGCAGAAGAGACTGAGAGACAGGGAGCATGGAGTCTTGTATGTGAGCGAGTCAAGTCTGACACAGGAGGAAGAGCTGAGATACAGATAACAGTCTAGTTACTATAGTTACGAAGGGGAGCATATATTGAATCCGACAGTGTCCTTTTCAGCACTTGACATAATATGTATCTTTTCTAAAATAACAATATAATTTACAATAGAGAAAAAAAAAAGGCAAATGTGTAAACTGTGCACGCCACTTCTCTGGAATACCTACTTTGCAAAATGGTGATAGGAAAAAGCACTGCAAAATATCAAGCCTAATAACACAAAAAATGCATATATAGGTAGAAATTGTTTGTTGCTTCAGTGAAGTAGTGACTCACTAACACTAATTCTTTCATGTAAGCTCTTTGGTTATCTAGCAATATGTAGAATAGTACCTGATCAGTAAGAATAGTCCTGTTTTTGAAACCATCTCCCCTTTTCTGTTTTCTTTGTAAACACCTACTATTAGCCTGCTTTTTGACACAGCTCCCACAGAGTGCATAAAGAACTGCATTATCAATTAATTTGCCTACCTTCATTTCCCAGCTGTACATTGGTGTCACACTATGCGTTAAAATATCTATCTTCATAATTTTTTCAGTAGGAAATAGAAACAGAATTATGCTTTTTGAAACCTAACTGAGAACTGATAATACAGACATGCAGTGTTTTCACTACTGCAAAGAGAAAACTTACATGTCATACTGATATACTGAAAATCCTTTCCCTTCTGTTAATGGTTAGGAAAAGGCTCCCTAGTAATTTTTCCTAAGATGCTTTTTAATATATATATATATTTTTTTCCTTAGGCCTTCAGTGTTCTTTAGTGCAATGCTGATATGCATATATTAATATTATTATTTAATTCTCCTGGATAGTATTTCAAAGACAATTAACTGCTTATTATACTGTAGTATTTTCTTCAGTGTTCATAAAATAATTACATCTTTTAACCTCCCCTCATTGTGGTACTGTTTAGTTCTGCATTCATCTTCTTTTTGAGAAGGCTTATTATGCTTCTCCCAAGTCTGAATCTTCACTCTGGACAACAGAGTTGTCATTACCCAAAGAACTATTTTACTGTGTGAAGCATTAATGCAGACATTAAACTTTGATCTGCCTAATAGGTTACATCTGTATTAAGGAATTGCTGTGAGGAGGTGGTGTAATGTTAATGCAAAATAACTACATGTGAGTGGCTGAGGAGTACCATAAGTCCTAGAATAGGACTATATCTCAAAAAATTGTCCTGTGTGTCAGCAATTTCAGGGTGTGGCATCTACACTGTGAAAGCTCGTGCACGTTCTCTGCTTATTTTATCTTTGGCTGACTTGATGATAGTGGTGACAGAAGGGCAAGTTTGAGCCATCCGCAGTGGTCATGTTCTGGTTGACAACGTTGCTGTAGGATCTGGGCTGAGATGGCCAACTCATTTCACACAGATTACCCAACAACCTTCAGATGCAGACGTGTGGGTTGTTACTGACCTGGGCTGGATTCAAACTGGCAGTGAAAGCATGAAAAGCTCCATATGCCAGTATGTCCCCTGAGCCATTAGGTGACATATGGTTTAATTCTGAGCAAAACGATGCTAAGCTGATCCAAAATTATATATGCAAAGGTTAAAGGCATCTCTTGCCATACCTCATGAGAGCTTTTTACAGATGTTTATATCACAGGGGAGAAATCCACGAAGTGGAAATTATAAATCCCCTCATTCATTTGGTATACTTATTCATGTTAAATTGAATGATCGTGGTGTCCTAAAATGACTGAAGAAGGCTTCAGGCCTTAGGGTTTTTTGGTGGTGGTGTTTTGTGTGTGTTGGTATTTGTTTTTTATTTGTTTGTTTTATGCAGACTGAGGGTAAAGGTGGTTACATGCATATTTGTTCAGTTTTCATCCAGTGACATTACTTGTTTATGAAAAAATATTATTCTACCAATTTCATTTCCATGTACAGTTGCCATGTCATCTGCCCAGAGTTCTGGTATAACCTGGCCAACTACTAAATCTGCATTTATTGTTTTCAGCCTAGAAACACGGAAAAACTCCTATTTCTATACAATTCTTCAAAATATATTCTCAAAAAGCTTTGGAGAAAAAATCAAGGTGTGATTGAAATAAGCTATCTACAGCTGAAGATCACATTTAAACTTTTTTTTTTTTTTTTTTTTTTTTTTTTTTTTTTTTTTTTTCCCAGACTATGGATGAAAATTAAATTATTCAATTTTCCTTTCCTGTTTGAACGAAGTCAAGTATCTAAACAACAGCATAGAGACCAGCTTGATCTAATTTGCATTTTATTTGCTCCAGCAGAAATAGAATCAGCAGACTGCAGAGCACATGGCTGCCACTGTGGAAGACACAGAGTGGGAGAATGGTTCCAAGTTCATTTTCCATTTCTTCCAGACTTGTCCAAGAGTTTAAATTGAAAGGAAAAAGGGGACTAGGATTAGCCTAGGACTTGGACTATGAAAAATCTGGTCACAAATACATCTTACAAAAGTTTTACCTGTACTGCTTGTCACCTAAAGTACTTGTGGTAGAGATACTTATTTGAAGTTGGAAATATTGCACAAAATACGAAGCAAACCTGTTGACTTCACTGAGAATTTTGTCATGTGTTTTGTTTTTGTTTTTGTTCTCTCCTTACATTTCCTTCTTCTTAGTATGTGACAAAAGTGCAGATACTACAGTGTGAGTAGAAATCATATCATTATTCTCAGACATGGATCTACAACTGTTGCACCATGGAAATATTGCTTTTGATTCCCATGAACTTTTGATGTAAATATGTCCCCAGAAGAAGATAATGTGCTTGTTAGGGGACCAAAATTATATGTGAGAGTATGCCCCAAGAGTAGGTAGAGAATGACTGAAGTTTCAAAAGAAAGCCATAAGAGAAAAGGTCGTTTTATAAACCACAAAGAAGCCCTGAGAATCCTCTTTGGGATCTGGAAGGAAAGATAAAACTAAGGAATAAAAAAGTGTGCACTGATAGAATGATATAAGCTAACAGGAGAAAGAAGAGGTGTTTGTGAGGAATGAGAATATATATCAGACATCTGCTGGAAATAAAGGTGTGACAGACTAGGAACTGATTTAAAAAGTGATCCTGCAGCCAACTAAGAACTAGGTCCTGTTGTCAACAGGATCACCTTCCGAATCAGGTCATAAGTAATACAAATGAAAAAGGTATTTCTAGCCTTTACCATAGCTAAGGAAAAACAGCAAGTGTTTTATTAATTCATACATACATTCCATATGTCATTTATGCAAACACTGCTAAGCCAAATAATTCGAGTCAGGAATTTCAGACCACTGAGGATAAGTGAAAAGATTCTGAGGATAAGCAGAATAATTTTGAGGACTGAATGTATGAAATATATTACGCATAATATCCTACACAGTATATTTTGCCTCACATTGTTTTTTACTTCTTGTGTTAGTCATCTGTGTCTTTTTCTACGCTGTGACATCAGGTATAATTAACTGGAGTTTATTTATTTATTTAGTTAGTTAGTTAGTTAGTTAGTTTTTATGTTTGTTTGTTTGTTTTATAGAACTATCTACAAAAGTGCCAGCTCAATGTTTTTATGTAGGTCTCTCAGCAGAATCATGAAAATAGCTGTCAAAAAGCTGTCATGAGCTGGGCAGGGGTCAGTGCTAATTAACAGAAGGACTTGGAAGAAGAACAGTCTGATTCTGATCAAGCCTTGGAGGCTGGGCAGAAAAGAGCTAGGCAACACAGTTCATTTTAGTGTGAGAGTTAAAAAAGCTGTAGAGGAGGAGGCTGCAATAGTAAAGATGAGATGAAGCAGATGTGCGAGGTTTTCGCTAGTGATGCTCTTCAGGCAGTGATGCTCCCAGCTTGCAGGTTGCTGGGCAGTGAGAAAGGAGAGATGGCAGGCAGATCAAAGATCAAGTTTAAGGTTCAAAACTGGGTTGGATTGTCACTTGCTCTAAGTTTTTGCAGTTTAGTGTAATTTTAAGGGTAAATTAGCACATTTTCACTTAATGAAGGCTATATGGCCTGAGGGTATAGTTGAAGAGGGAGTGAAAAAAAAAAAAGCAGGAATTTATTTGTTCATGAGAAACAGACAGGGAAAAAAAAGTCAACTTGTAGCATTGCCCAAGTATGTTCTAAACAGTAATGGTAGTTGAAGGTCTTCTCTGCAGAGTGCAAACCAGGATCTGACATAAAAATTACTTCAGTTGAGAATACAAAGCTTAATAATGTGACTCAGATTTTAAACAGGTGGTTCTTCCTGTGGGTTTGCTCTAAGTTTTGCTGTTTTATACTCCAGGGCTATAGATCTTTATTTACCACTTTCTAGTGCTTTACCCCTCTGAGAGGCTCTTTTTTAAGTTATACACATATCTAAATTTTAACGTAATTATGAACAGAACTTGAAGTCTATGGTTTTTAAAGCCTTTTAAGTTGATATAGTTAAAACAACACTTGGGTAATAAATAATGTTTTATGCAGATTAACCAAGGTCGTCTTTATTTGTATATCTATTTCCAATAGGTGGCAGTCTAACAATTTCTGTAAACATGGTGTTTGAGTCTGAACTCTTGTAAAGGCAGAAGAGTCTGGGCAAATAATGAAAAATTGATTTGTAATTCTTTTATTTTAGATATCACACTGAAACGTTATGTGTTTATGAATTATATGTTCAAGGCTGTAAACTGGGGAAATAACAGTGGAGGAGGAGAAAGAAATTTGTGGAATTGTTGGTTTATAAAATGTTGTGAAATGCACTATGGTAATTTGATTTAGTATTCTCCAGTCATCTCCGGAGACTACTACAGCTCTTGTCAAGGAAACCTGGAGTGCCTGATGTGGATGCAACTTTCCTGCCTGGGATTCTCTCTCTCTTTTTTTTTTTTTTTTTTTTTTTTTTTTTTTTTTTTTTTCAATTATGAAGGGATTCTTCTGGCTTGCAAAAGAGCTGGTACTGGTAAGAGAAAAAGGGAAAGAGTAAAGGAGAAAGAGAAACCAAATTATGCAAGGACAAAATAAAGAACGATAAGGCTGTTCCTACCTAAAGCCATAGTAAGCAGTCTTAACTAGGTCAGTGTGCTTGCTCCTAAAGGTGAACTGTCTTCAACTCCATTTTTCTTTGGCTGATGAATGAAGCTGGGGTGAAATCCTGGCAGCACTGAATTCAACGGCAGAACTCCACTAAGTTGAAAGCCATTTATCCTCCATGGCATTTATCTTCCATCCATCTGTAGCCATTGCCTACGCTATGAAGAATAGCAAAATGATAAAAATTGCTCCAACTTACAATGAATCCTATTTAAATCTAGTTTAGCCAGAAGGGAAAAAAAAAGTGCATGTGTATCACTACATGAAGCCATTTTGGTGATTCAATGATGGCACTCTGCATGCTAAACAAAGGAAGGGCTAACAATTTAAAAGACTGTGGCTTCTCATTCACAGAATCACAGAATCACAGAAGCACAGAATAGTCTAGGTTGGAAGAGACCTACAAGATCTCTGGGTCCAACCTCTGTCCTAACTAACAAATCCAGTAAACCATATCCCTAAACTCTACATCTAAACGTCTTTTAAAGACCTCCAGGGATGGTGACTCAACCACTTCCCTGGGCAGCCTATTCCAATGTCTAACAACTTGTTCAGTAAAGAAGCTTTTCCTAATATCCAACCTAAACCTCCCCTGGTGCAACTTTAGCCCATTCCCCCTCGTCCTGTCACCAGGCACGTGGGACAACAGACCAACCCCCACCTCGCTACAGACTCCTTTAAGGTACCTGTAGAGTGCAATAAGGTCACCCCTGAGCCTCCTCTTCTCCAGGCTAAATAGTCCCAGTTCCCTTAGCTGCTCCTCATAAGACTTGTTCTCCAGACCCTTCACCAGCTTTGTAGCCCTTCTCATGCACGTCCATGTTCTTCTTGTAGTGAGGGGCCCAAAACTGAACACAGTACTCGAGGTGCGGCCTCACCAGAGTGGAGTACAGGGGGACAAACATTTCCCTGGACCTGCTGGCCACACTATTTCTTATACAAGCCAGGATGTTGTTGGCCTTCTTGGCCTCCTCAGCACACTGCTGGCTCATAGTCAGCCGACTGTCAACCAATACTCCCAGGTCCTCCTCTGCTAGGCAGCTTTCCAACCAAACATCTCCCAGGCTGGAGCTCTGTTTGGGGTTGTTGTGCCCCAGGTGCAGAACCCGGCACTTGGCCTTGTTGAACTTCATACCGTTGGCCTCGGCCCATCGGTCCAGCCTATCCAGATCCTCCTGCAGAGCCTTTCTACCCTCGAGCAGGTCAACACACGCACCTACCTTGGTGTCGTCTGCAAACTTACTGAGGGTGCACTCGATCCCCTCATCTAGATTCCTTAAGGGTTTGATGCTCCAACTGGTGGCATTGTGAATGAGACCTTGTTATTCTGGTGGTATTAACAAGTGTTGCCCATGGATCTTCTTTTTTTTTTTTTTTTTT
>CM021797.1:44243023-44291400 GCA_011076525.1 Nettapus auritus
TGGTGAAGTGAAAAATAATTCCTTAACAATTGCTTAGTTATAGGGTGCTATTTCAGACTCTCAAACCATCATTCTAGGTAACAGTTAATTCTTCCTTCTTTCCAAAAGAAGCAAATATGAAGGTAAAATATGTTTCTGAGTTAACATACAGAATATTATCAAACTGTTCAGTCCAGTTCCTAAGGTATGATTTGGCACGATTTGGCATGATTAATGGAGGTGGCAATCAAAATTCCTAAAAGGTTATGTATATGTAAGCAGAACTAATACAAGTTAACCAGTTTTGCAATTGTGAAGATTTTATTTATTTATTTATTTATTTATTTTCCCCAGTAAAAGGTATGGGATTTGCCTTTGTTACTTTACACAGAGAGCTTTGCTCTACCTTAAATGTATTATTTTTATTTTTGATGGGATGAGTGAGCATCAATATGTGAAAGGAATATATCAACATGCATTTCCCCTTTGTGAAGAACTGTTTATAGGCACATAATAATGAACTTTTTTGAATATCAACCTCATTGTAGAAAGTCTACACTTTTAACGGCTGCTCAGATTGCTCCTTTGACATGACCTTCAAGTCAGGTTTGGTCATAACACCTCACTGTCTTTTTGTGTTGTCTATGTTTTTGTTTATCAATCTGTCACACCAAGTTAAACAACACTACAGCTGGACTATGCCATATACTTTATTTTTAGGTTTCTGGAAAAGCTTTGCCTTGTGTGTGAGAGCTATGGAGGAAAGGCATCATTATAGAGGAATCCTAATTGTAAATTGAACCACATAATTTTCTCCATCCCCATATTAGCAGTATAAGGTAAGAGAGATTGGATTTCAAAAGCTGTGGCACTCATCCCTCTGTTCCAGTTTACTTGTCCTTGATTCATCTGGAGAGAAAACAAGCATGTTAAAAGGCAGCATAAAGCAGACAGCTTCCATGCACAAATAAGCATCACTCAGCCTTATGAATGTTTGAAAAGCCCAGCTGTTTATCATATTACCCCCTTGCTCATTGCCTGGTTTCAGATATCAAAGCAATGTGATCATACTCATCAGGGAGAGGGGTAAATTTCTCATTGTGCCTTCCTGGTGAAGTGTTTAAAAATTTAGCTCCTTGTTTTCCTAATTTGTTCATCTATGTTGCTCTTTGTTGCTTTCTTAACATTAATAAGATTTGACTCCTTTGCTATTCACTTGTTTTAATAAATCTGAAAAGTTGACTGGACTGCACAGACTAACTCTGTCTTTCCCTTGGTGCTGACCAAATGCTTTGTATTTAATGGTTCTCCGTGATATCTGCCGATGGGGTTCCAGGACTCTGACAGATGAGCTGTAGTTGATTTAGCTGCAACAGTTTGGGATGTTACCACCCCCACCAATTCTTTTCTCCTTATCATCTACAGATTACTTCTTTTCCTAGCCAAGATGGCAGAGAGGAAATTATGTCTGCATTTTGGCCGCCCCAGGTCAAGGACTCAAGTTTCAGTGCAAGACCTTCACTATTGGCTTCAGCTAGTTCACTGAATTATGCTTGTGAGCTTGGATGGGCTGGGGACCTTGGAGACAGACAACTGGGACCAGCATTTTGGTGTGGTAATAGTAAATCTGCCCAAACATCCCTGTGGGAGCCCTAGGAAACACCAGAAACGGGACCTTTTGTCTTGTGCTGCACCAATAGATCAGTTTTCAAGACACAAAGCAACAGAAGCTGCAGAGGAAAAAAAAATAATTCACTGTTGCTTTTCTTTCTTTCTTTCTTCCTTCCTTTCTTTCTTTCTTTCTTTCTTTCTTTCTTTCTTTCTTTCTTTCTTTCTTTCTTTCTTTCTTTCTTTCTTTCTTTCTTTCTCATTACTTGTTTTTCTCAGTATTTTATTTTCATCAAATTTTTGTGTTTTTTTATGACAGTCTATGTTTACATACCTTTAATTTTTAACAGAAATAATATCTTCCATTTGCCTATTTTGAGGATCTATGCTATATTATTATTTTTTTTTTTTGCTACATTTTTTTTATCCTACAGATTGTTTTAAATTCAAAATTCTCACAAATACAATCTCATGAAATTTTACTGATTCTTTAGGACTCTCTCAAAAAAACAATACCTTACATGCTCTTGGAAGTTGGCATTATGATATAAAAAAACTTTCTTCAGGCTGTAGGTAAAATAATGTCAGTACATTCCCTCAGAGATGGGAGAAGAGATACATTTAGAATTGCTAATTAAAGCATGAATTGTTACCTAAGAATTTTAGCCTGTCTCTAGCTAACAAGGCAAGATCCCCCTGAGTTTTGGGAAATGAAATGTATTGTGTTAAAATTTTTCACCCTTTGAGAATTAATAAGCTGCATGTTTTAATGATGCTTCCTCTCTTTGGAGACATAGAAATGTTAACTGTTGTCAGTACCCTCCCTCCCATTTTCTGTTTTAGCTCCATCTGAATAACTTTCTGCTTTTACTTATTCCCTTGATGTAAATTTTATTGAAATCTCAATTCCTTTTAAACTGGATCTCAAACTATCTTTGGAATTTTATCTAGAGGAGATGTAAAGCTGCTGAAAATGACTCTTTCTCTCTCTTTGCGTACTCTCACTAACTCCATAGACAGTGAATTATTATTTTACACATTTCTGTGGCACCTTTGCTCTGCTAGCTGACTAAGATATTTATGTCTTGTAGTGACTTGAAGGTCATTAACATGGGACTCTGAGAAACTACCAATGACAAGAAGATTCAAACTCTCAACCATTCCTGCTGTTTGATGAAGAAGGCATACCTGATTGATTGAGATTCATTATGAACTTGTTGGATTTTCTCTGCTCGTAGAATCAGGTGCAACTTAAATCCCCCAAGAGCAAGGGCATCCCAGTCAACCTTCAAAGACTTGTCAGAACTACAGCAAGAAAAGGTTAGCCAAAAGATGACTGATCATCCTCAGGTCACATGAATCAGAGAAGGTCCTCACTGGGGAAAAAATATGGAGCTGTAAATTCACAATTGCCCCTATTTAAACTAGAAGCAGGAAGCTATATTCTGTAATGATTCGGTCTGCCAGAGGATCTTCCAGAATATCTGGACATACCCTATGCAATACTCAAGGCTAAAGAGAGCAAAGGTGTGGGTGAACCTGCTAGATATAGCCCTAGATGTTGAAAACTGTTGAGTCCAAATGATTTTGGGCACATACATTTATTACGTATGCAATGTGATAGAGTGGTGTGGGTGCAGCATATTTAATGTCCGCAGTGATTTGAAGACACACTGTGTAACTCCTCCCCACTGCAGCCCCACTCCCAAGTTCACTTACATGACATTTTGTTGTGCCCATCCCAGTGCTTGTCAGACCCCTTTGTGAGGCTAGTGTAGGGTGGAAGAGGCAGGGCTGGGCACAAACAGCACAGGAGGGAGAACTGACCCTTCTAGCAGCAGTGAATTGTCACATTGGCTCAATTGTTCTGTATAACTTTGCCCTGAAAGTGAGCTCAGGAGGATGGAACCAGCACAAGCCTCTCTCTGATAAAAGTAGTCCTACACAGCACTTTGCTTCTGGGCCAGGGTGAAAATAGCCTTTTGCCATAGTTTGTTTGCAGTGCAACATTTCATCTATTTTAATTTACCATCAGTGCTGACAGCTCTTAAGATTGTATCTCAGATAGCAGGGTGTTTGGACCTCTTAACAGAAGACTCTATAGTTCAAGACACTGAAGACAGATTTAATGTTTTAAGGCTGTTTGGGGACTTAAGATGCAAGTTGTGATTGAAACCTGCAGAGCTGTAGGAAAAGGCCCAACAGCTTGAAACTGCAGAACAGTAGGAACTCATTTTTAATGATCTCTTGATGTTTTTGAAAGTATTGTGAATTTCAGGAAGGTTATTCCATGAGATGTGGATGCCAAGGACTGACTGTACTATATAATGGCTGTGGGTGTTTTTCTGTGCTGTTCAGGTTAAAAATTAGCATGAGTATAATGAGAACTCTGCAGAAAATTCTGAGAATTCCCCTTAATGTGGGAAAAAAGCCACCTGAGAAAGCAGACTTCAAAGAACATGTTCAAATTTTTCGTTAGAACAGTCTTTTTTTTTTTTTTTTTTTTTTTTTTTTTTTTTGCCTAGCAGAATATACAAAAGTGGTTTAAAAGCGCTTTTTCGTTGTTGTTTGTTTGTTTGATTGATTGATTTTCTATCTGGCTCTGTTAGACTGCTTAGTACTGTATCCAGGCACCATTGCCATCCTTTCATTTCTCACTTTCCCTTCCTCTCTTGCTTATATATTCCTCTTTTGTCACAGAGATGCATAGGAAAACCAAAGAGAAACTTTGCCTAGCGAGCCCTGTCTGGGGTTTTTGCTGTGACTACCCTGCTGCTGCAGCTGGTTGCACTGGGTACTACATGAGAACAGTCAGCAGTTTTCAAAATTTCTATTACATGCATTTTCAGGGGCAATGTATATCTAGATATAGATAAATATAAAAAATCAGGGTATGTCTAGATTCTTATCCTCAGAGAATGCTCCCACATTGTCTCTCATAACCCCAGCAAGCTGTTGCTAATGCCAGAAAGGCAGTTTTAAGTAGCTGGGGAGGCTGTGAACAGTGGGGTTGAAGAAGAGCTTCTGGTTACTTTGGCTCTTATGTTGTGTCATCACTCTGTTGGTGCGATGGCAGCTGAGAAGGATGCTGCCCTGGGTGGCCATCCTGCCTGAATGACTTTCTTGCACAGATCTGCATGTCTCTTTGTCTCTTGGAGAAGATAGAGTAAACCATCTTCTCAGTAACACAGGCAGAGGTTTGTGAAACACATTGTGGAGGAAAAAGCAAAACTTGGTCTCCAAGTGGGAGACCAAAGGCAAACTGCCAATACCATCATGGGGACTTAGATGTTCCTCCTTGGGCACTGCTCCTCTGGTAGAAACCAAAGCAAAGCAAAGCAAACCAACCAACAACATAAAAGCAAACACAACACAATAAACAAACAATAACAAAAACAAAACAATGACACACACACAATACCAAACAAAAGCAACAGGAGCAACAACAAAAATCTTTTGTTCTGCAAGCAGCTTTATTTTGTGCTGACAGCTTCCAAGAACCTGTGTGCCTGAGGCTGCTAGTGAGATGTGCTGGGTCAGTGTTTTACATCCCAAGCATGGTGTTCCACTCTGATGTATTCCTCTTATGGCTGGCAAACAGCCAGGTGAAATTGTGCAGAACACCAAATATTAAGCAACCAGGAGACAGAGCAGTGCGTCTATGCTGCATTGCTGCATCCAGATTGGAGAAGGGGAATTAAGAACAGATATTACTAAACCTGAGGGAGGAATTGCTGAAGCATGTAGGCTATACTGTCTGGATGTACTATTTGGAACAGAAAACAACATACATTTTTAACTGAAGTTTTTCATTCCTTCTGTTATAACTGATTAAACATTACCAAGGTTTGTAATGTTGCTAAGGATGTTGCTATGAAAAATGTATTTCACATGGGTAAAATCCACATACATGTGCTTACTTCAGTTTACCTTTTCATTGACATATTAACCTGGAGTAATTTGAAGCATAACTGCTTTTATTTTTGTTTTCAATAGTTAGGAATTAATTTTCTGAGAGAGGGTTTTCAAGTACTAGTTTCTTGTTATGAAGCGTGTATGTGCAAGTCAGGAATTGTTGTGATGCTTAGGGATACAGTTTTCAGGTCAGGAATACATAGTAATTACATGCCAGATCAAAGCAAAGCTCAAAAAGCCTGTCACAATGATGAGAATTCACAGTAGTAGGCCATATTTTCCCCAATTCATATTTTGCTCTTTTCTTTTGACGACTTAAATAAAGCTTCTCTGTTCAAAAATTCTGCAGCCTAGCTGTGAATTTTTGTTTCCTAAGTGTCGACAGGAATAGCAGACTTCACTAATGTGCGTCGCAGACTGGCAGCCAGGAGAATTTGCACTTGAATGGGAGCCCTTACAAGTGCGTGCCAGAAATTCCAGGTAAGAGAGTACCTGAAATAGAAAGTGGCACTAATGGAACGAGGCAGTGTACATGCTCAAATTTGCTGGCTTTTGTTGAAAACAACAGTTCAAATCTAGCAGGATTTGAAATATTCAGTTTTATACTTTTCAAAATTTGCTTCCTGGGGGCAATGGCAGTCTCATCACCATGGCTTTCTGACACCCCCCAAAACCACCACCCACCCTTCCAAACCCCCGTGATTCTAGGGCATGCAACAGCAGGACCCAAGTTAAACTGTAAATACAACAGCTAATGTAGGTGAAGGTATTTATATATATTTATAGAAAATATTTATATATTTTCTGCATCTTTAATCTTTGTAGTGATATGTTAACTGAGTGCTCTCAAAATCCCTGGAATAAACCTGTAAGATACACCCTTGCCTGCATTGAAATCTTCTTCAGATGTGCCTTGGAACAAAAAAAATATTTTGGTTTTGGGGTACAGATGACATCCTTTAGTGCATCCACCAACTAGAGCAATAAAACATCCCATGAGACCCTTGTATTTTGTCAGAACACAGTGAAGTGTCACATATTAATTACTTTCATGTGTTGCTCCTAATGATCTATAATAGCCAAAAGTAACCAAACCGAAATAAGCAAAGCTCATACAGAAACTCCTTTGACCAGAAGCATGTTACAGAATTGCAGTATGGCTCCAGAGGGGTTTATTAGGGGTTGGAAGTACTGAAATTTGCCTGTGGTTTAGGCATAAAACTTTTCAAACATGGCTGCACTCTGTTAGTTTGTTGACAGACTCATTCCACATAATTGTCAGCCCTCGTACATATTATAGAGGGGTCATTAGTTCTGGGAAAATGCAGTATTTGTCATCACTGCAGCAGAAGTGTGTACATATCATAAATGGAGCCTGAAGGGATTTAGTTCCAGGTTATTAAGTGTTCATTTGAGATGGTGGATAATAACTGTTGTTTCTAATATTTTAGATTAGGCTGCCCTTACTGCTTGCAGGGCTTACTTTCAGTGGCTGTTAGTCTTGTTATTATGGATACATATTTAATGATTAAGGCAGTATCAACAAAATCAGTAAACTTGTGTACTGTCCAAAAGCTGCAAAGTATCAATTCATTAGTTAGCACTTTATCATTAACTAAGCCCTAACAAGAACTCTGTTGCAAAGATACCCTGTAATTAATGAGAAAACATTGTTATTTGGAGCTTTTTACATGTAATAATGGACAACTGTGTTGGTTTGTTTTCACTTATTAGAATACGTATAAAGGCATCAATACAAATCTTACAAAATGCATTTCTGTAAGAGAAGTTGCAGTGGAATAAACATCACCATGAAAACATTAAAGTTAAGACATTAGGGTAAATACAGTTGTTGTTTTTTCATTATTTTTATTTTATTTTCTGTAATACATCTGTTGGTCACTCCAGTCATTTTGTGTTTTCCTTGCCTAATTATCCCCATAGCCTATATTGCAGTTTCATGCTCTTAACAATAGTAATGCAATTGTTAACCAGAATAACTCATTAGAGGGAGAAAAATAACATTAATATTATCAAGAACTTTTGGAAAAAAATAGCTTCCTGCTGCTTATTTCCAAATAAACAAGTGCAGACAGAGTTTTTATATTTGCAGATATGATTCCTTTGTGTTAGATATTAAATGTAATAGAATTTAAACATTTTCATTATTAAGTCTGTTTTTTGTTTTGTTTTGTTTTGTTTTGTTTGTTTGTTTGTTTTGATTGATCCCCATAGCTGAATTGTGAACATATATTGGGAAGCTTAAATTCTGGTGTCACATGACACCAATATTCATGTTGGATATGAAATACAAATGTAGTGGAAATGAAACAAAAATCTTTACAGAATTGGTCAATTTGTGTAGCTAGCTAAACTGAATATTATCTTTCAGATTTTCTATTTTATCTTTTTGCCTCATTGTCATTATTGTCAGATGGTTATTTTATTACTACAGTTGTCTGAAATTATAATTCTCCCTGCTGCTGCTGTTTACTGTGGAAAAAATAGTGACCCTGACCGTGAACCTCTGAGGTCACACCACTGTGAGTAGACTCATTGAAGCTGACAACTGGCACCTGGTAAAAACTGGGCCAGTAGCCTCTCACATTTCAGTAGTCACTAGCAGGAAATTGTTAATTCATTTAAGCAATGACATTTGAGACAAGTACCTTTAATTATAGAGGCAGTACAGAGCAACTTATTGTTTCATTTGGCTTCCCTGGTAATATAGCCCTTCTCAGGCTATTTGTCAGACTGTCATTTTTGGGGCTGCAATTTTCCCTTATTTCTGTCCACCTTAGCATGGACTATGTTTGGAACTCTGTTCACTAAATAGTAATGAAAAGATTTGTCTGAAAACAGACATATAATTATACACAGCTAAAATAGATGGGCAATAGGAAAAATAAGTAGATCTGTGCATTGTCAGTCCTGACTACTGAATGTTGGTGTGCAGTTTTGTCTCAAATGTGTAACACCATGGATAACTCCTGTCTTTCTCTGTAATAAATAAATAACATAGTAATACTTAATTCATGAAGAGAATTGTCCTCAGGAAGAAAAGGTTTTTCTAGAACTACTCTTTGTTTCATCCTCATTTATCTACAGATGCCCTTTTCAATCCAGAAGTATTTTAATGCACAAGTTTTATGTGATTTACTATTCCTTATTCACACTGTGTCAGTGAAGCCCCAGTCAAGTGCTATTTAATAGGCACGGTAGAGAACAGCATCCCTCAGGACACAGCTAGTTTGTAATTAGGAAGAACATTTGGGCTAGGAAATTGGTAATTATCCTCATATTCCTATTCCACATTTAACTGTAGAACTGAGCCACACATAGCAGTTTTATGGTTCAGATGCTGGATCTATGTAAGTTTTATAGCAGTGTGGGTTAACTCTCTGTTCCAACACCCAGCATCAGTATTTCAACTAAGCTGTGTATAGTTGGGCATGTTAGAACATCTGCATGGTTGTATAATTAAATGATCACTCCTGAGCAAAGTGATTGCATCTGTTAAAGTCCACCTTTTGCATACAACATATAAATGTACTTTGATTCCATCTGTGTTGTTTTGGCTGGGTAGACTTATCTATAAGAGCAAGAAGCTCAGTAGATCAAAATGACTGCTGCTGAGGTTCTTTTATTAGATTAAGCATGGTTCAGGGTTTTACATCACACTCTATCTAATCTGATTCATCAGACCATATATATTGCCACTGCATGGGTGCCTCAAAACTGAAGAAATAGTGCTTGTCTGAGGTCCACAGAGATTAGGGTCCTTTGGTGTGCACTTGGAGCAAGGCTTCTGGTCTGGCTTAACTTTCTCTGAAAGAAATCTGGTCCACATACCTTAAATCTGCTCTGTGAGCCAAATGAGTGTGTGATAAGTACAGAAAATCAGAGGGTCTGCTTAAGAAGGGCTCTGAATTAAAATGCTAATTTAAGTGTAGCAGCTGACAGAGGTTGAAGTGTTGTTTCTTTAGCACATTCTATCTGTAACTGATTATGTGAGTGCTTCTGTGTAGTGTCCAAACAAAGACAGGCTATAGCTGAATGTGGTTTAAATTCACCTTTTTGACTGACTGGATTTGAGCAAGTCACAACTCAGAGGCAACTTAAGAAAGCAATGCTTGCTGTCTCTCATGCATTAGTCACTGGTTCCTGGATCAGACATGATGCTTAATAGCAACCATGTGAATGAGTGTAGTGTGTACTCACATTATCTGCCATGCACATAAATCTGGGCATTCTACCCAGTGTTCTGCAGCTGACATCAGTATGCCAACTTCAGGGCATTGCTTCATAGACATGATCTACACCTACTGCATCATCATCCGTGATACTGTTTAAGTCCCATGACCAAAAACATTAGGCTCTGACCTATACAATTTTAATTATTTTTTACTGGCTTAGGCAACTGCTGGACTAGATTATAAGCAGATGTAAGAGGCAGCAATACTTTGCTAGAGGAGGCTGAGGGTGATAGAGATTATGCAGACTGATACTCTGTTCCAATTCTGTTTCCACTGGGCAAATTAATAAACTCTAAGGAAAAATTATTTGGATAATTGTTTTTTATTCTCAAATAGCTAGTCCAGTTTTCTTAATGTAGCTAATATTATCTAAATTTTCATTTGTGTCTCCATTTTTATTTTTTCCATTGGTAAAAAGAGGAACTAGGGACAAGGGAGGAAAAACACATTCAGCTAAAGGGACCTACTTTCTCAAGAGCATATGCTCACTGGATATCCTGGATATCAAAGGGAGATAGTATGTGAATGTGACAGATGTTTTATTTAATGTAATGATTCAAGTTGAATTCACTGTTTTGTTTCCTTTTTTTTTTTTTTTTGTTTAAAAAAAACCAAAAACCAAAAAAAACCAAACCAAAAACAAAACAAAACAAAAAACAAGCAAACAAAAAAAACAGGTTTTGTATTTTCAGGCATGTCTGAGGCACCTAAATTCAGGTATGAATTTTCTCAGTTTAGTAACTAAAACAAAAGGACAAAACACTGTCCTTCACCTTACTGTCTGCCTTCAGATTTGCAATTAGCAAGCAACATACTGCCTACATCTGGCTGATAGACTTTATTATTTCCAGTACTTGATTATTTTATTAGTCTGGTTGTATGTGCAGTACCAGTGAAAAAGGATGAACGCCACTAGTTTCTGGGAAGGAAAAGCATCTGATATTCAATACCATGGAGAGTCCAGGGCACTGCTGTTATGTAAAATACATGAGAAAATAAGTAAGCATGATTAATGCATACACATTTGAACAATTCACAAACAGTTAGTTTTGACTAAGAGTGGGAGGATTTCAGTCTTCCACACTTGTTATGTATATGCTGTGCCCCTGCAGTGGATTTATCTGAAGTCCATTCACAACAGAAAATGTTGCATGTGCTTGTTGAGATAAACAATGCCTGTGACACTCAGTATGATGATAATATCAGTATGATGCCACGTGCTTGCAGTGGAAGTGATTTCACACATCCTTCAACTCCCTCAGAGTGGTGGATGGAAAAGCTCTTGCTCAAAGAGCCAGCACGGTTCTTGGGTATCCGCTGGGGAGCATTGAAAATTACTTCCTGGGGACTGCATTTTCTTGTGTGGTCTTTTTCCTGTACCTTGTATAAAATCAGTGATCACTTCATAAACAATGTGGTATGCAGCCATGAAAGTGTTCTGAACAATTAAAAATATTGATTTTAAATGTAAAAGAAGGACAAATGCTATGGGCCTTCTTTGCTTGGACTTCCTCCTCTTGTCACACTGGCAAAAAGTGGATGTAAGCTGCACTGCTACAGGTGGCATCACAATGCCATGAAATGGTTGTTAGGAGCTGGGGGGAGCAGTTCTAGTCCTTCTTCATTTCAATAGGCCCTGTCTATGTCCTTTAGCTGCTGCTGCAGAACAGAAACATATTGTGTTTTTGATGTATGTGGCAGCAGGTTCAGGTCCTGATTGATCATCTTTACCAGAGATAATGCTTACTTTGTGTCACAGTAAAAGAACTTTTTATAGAATTTGTCAGAAATAAATGAAGACAGAAGAAGAAGATGAACCCACAAAGCCAAAATCAGCTACACAGACTTTATTATTGTCCAGCATTTAATGTTTCTTTTTTTTTGGGCTAGGTTTTATGAAAAAAAGATCTGATTCTGCATTCCCTTCAGCTTCCAATAGACGAAGAAGAAGAAGAAAAACTTTGCAGAAGTTTTAAATTGTTTTTATCCTTTATCAAATAGCTTTTGTGTGTGTGTGTGTGTGATAAAGTACTATTTTTTCTATGGGAGAATGTCACTATGTAAAAGTGGGAACCAAATGTAAAATTGTGTGCTTTAATGAAATTTTGTCTTAAAGGGATAAGGATAGCATTTCTATGAGGCCAAAAAGGTTTAATTTTTGCTTTGTTTTGGAATTTATCAAATGTATTCATACCTACTTATTCATTGTATACAATGATGAAAGATAAAATTTCACCTAGATCAATATTTTTATAGAAAAATAGACTTATAACTGTTCTCTTGAGCATCAAAGAAATAAAGAGTTAACAAGTAAATGTTTTCATCCAAGGGATGTTGTTGTATTTACATACATAGACTCACAAGTAAACAGAGCACACTGTTATTACCCTATGTTTAGTTAGTCATTCCTGTATTTCACTTAGCCTAGGAGGAGAAACAATGCAGTGTTTCGGTTAGTGCAAACCAGGTATGGCAAGCAACACCATACAGAGCATTCCTGTGTTGTTATGATGAACTGCCTTCTGCTTCAAACTCTCTTACATACCCACTTACTCAGACATCTCTCAAACTAGTTCATGATAATGTCGGTAGTCTTTTTCATATCTATGCACCAAAGCAACCTCTTTTCAACTAATGATTCAGATCTGGAAACTCTCCTATATATTGATCGCAAAACTCTCATTCCTTCTTTTTCCTGATTCCATTTAAAAATGTATTTCCTCTTTTGTCCAACTGATCAGACTAATCCACAATCTGCTTTGCTGTGGCTCAAGACAGGCAAGGCAGATAACAACTACATTAAGCCAGAATCTGAAAGCTCAGTAAATGTAAATGTACAACTTGCAGCAATCTGAATGTATTATACCTATTAAACAAGTGATACTCTTTTTGAGAAATATGTTTGTTGTCATTTGAAAATGCAGTTACATAATAAAGTCATCCTAGTTTGGGGTAATAATATATCATGTAGACTTAGAGATGCCTGCTTCTCATCTTTCCCTCCACAGTCTTCAAGAGATTATGTACTGTGGCCTTATTCTTGCACTGAGTTTATGTAGGACTTTACTAGTAGCTCTAATAACTGGTCTGGAAAAGGGCCAGAGTCTGAGCTCTTGCTTGTTCAGCAATGTAACTGGGTAATAGGGGCATGCAGAAGGTCAGAGTCAAGTGTAGGGCTTTTTGTATTTTCACAGTAATCTTAAGCAACAGTTTTATCTAGTGAGGGAAGAGCCTCAATAGACAGCAACGTCATCTGCTCTTTCTGCTTTTTCATCTGTGCCTGGACCTGCTTTGCTCGGCCTTCCAGCGTCTCAGTCCACTCATGGCGAAGCCTGCAAAGAGAGGACAAGTGCTTAGCAAGCACCAAGCCAAATCTTTAAAATACATCCAAAGCTTTTCAGCAGAGTTAAATCTTTCTCTCTTTCATCACCACAGCACTTGTCCCGTATTTATTTACCATCTACACATCTCTCCAGCTTACCAGATTGGGAATGCAGGGAAGAAAGAGATAGCACTGATAGTATCAGTGGGTGACATTGCTGGATTCCTAATGAGTCAAACAACTGCTGAAACACTGTCAGTGTGAAGGGCTCTGTTTTTTCCTCTGGGGTATTCTCAAAGCTACACTGTCTTTCGGATAAGGTCATTTAATGTAGAAATTAAAAATTACAATTAATGTCCTCAATGCAAATTAATAGTATAATGCTCTGGAGAAGAGCAAGCAGGAAATTAAATATGTCTGTTTGGCTTTACTTTGAAACAAAAACAACAAAACAAAATAAAAATGAGAAGATATAGACATTTAGAATCCAAAATATCTTCAGACCTTGTATGTGTTTAATGAAGGGAATTGATGTCACATGCAAGAGGATCCACATAGCTTCAAGGCACAAGTTTAGTACAGAGAGAAGAGAAGATCACTAGGGACTACTACAAGATATGGTTGGTAGGGTCATTTTCCAAGGAAACGGCATTATGAAGCACTTGACCCAGCAATGCTATAGGATTAGATGTCACATGGTAATGTCAAATGCATCATGGAATATGTTGTTTTTGTTTGTTATATATATATATACTTATATTTATCTATTACATTTAATGTATTAAAAAGAACATCAGCTAACACTTTCGTCTGAGAATAACTTAGCATTAGCTGTTTTACATGAATGCTTGTGTTTGTCTGGCTCCTGAGTCTGACTGCAGATTGTGTTTTAAACTTTTCCCATTTGGTCTCCCCTGTCTTGACTTCACTATTCTCTCAGTAGTATAGTTAAGCCTCAAAAAGCAGTGCAATTAGTTAGTAAATATTTGCCATTCAAAACACTGCTGTTTCTTGTTAACTACCAACCTAGGTGTCACAGAGGGAGCACCTGCCTATATCCAGAGCTGTTTAATTCTCCCAGGTGCCACTTACATGGGGTAGAGAACCTGTACATTTTGTAATGACAGTGTCTACTACCTACTGAATGTACTTTTTTAAAAAAATTAGAGAATACTTATGAACTACTTGGGCTTGTGACCTTGAAGGGACTTGCTTGTGTTTTTTAATTACCTGAAGTAAGTAAGACCTATTCAAGGCTTTTTTTTTTTTTTTTCTGCATTTTTTCTTTCATTCAGATGAGAACTTGTAAAAAAACTTTAACAGTTATAATTTTGTGGAATTAAGAATATTATTAACACAACCATAGCTGGAATTTATTTGTGATGTCTCCTTGTGGCAGTGGGGGGTTTTTGCTTGTTTTTGTTTTTGAAGCCATAGTGACAAAGATTTTCAGCGCAGCAGAACTTTTTCCTGGCTTTTCTCTCCAACAGCTTTGTTACCTGGGCTTGGGAATATTACTGACTAGCTGGAGTAGAATACTGAGAACAGGGCTGTCCAAATCTGATAAAAATGGGACACATGGTTTACGCAGATACTGATTTCCTCATCTTTAAGATGATGACAATAGCTTCCTACTTAGGTGTCAGGGTCACAGTATTTGGATTTTTTTAAAAAGATTCAGTCCTTTTCAAGTACATACCAGTTCTCTGAAATCAAGTTAATTTATATGAATGTGCCAGTTTTGAGGAAATTTTACAGGAAAGACTTTGCCAACTTCAGGAGAAAATCCCATAAGAAAAACACAAGAGAAATGTGCATTTCTTATTCTGCTGCACTGTCCATTAGTCAGGGGATTCACTTGGTATGTTGGAGGCCGTGATTCAAACTTCTGAGGTGCAAAAGGTTGAGCAAGTATTTGAGACAATCTACTACACCTGAGTGGAGTATTTATACTACTGCCACAGATCTTTCTAGGTGGTGGTTGTTTTTTATGCTGTTTTGGCAAAATAAAATTTAAAAACTTAATAGCCTTTTAAATTCTATTTTATTTTATTTTATTTATTTTTTTCTGTTGCAGATCAGGAATGTTTATGAGATGTGTTTCATGGAATAAGTAAACCTTATTGTACCATTTCTAGCTTTGGGCTTATATGATGTAAAAGACTGCCAAATATGATAAAGGTGCTATGGATCTGTTTATGCTACACATTAAATGGGTGTTTTAACAATTGCTTTAATGTGATACAATTGTATTTATTTACTGAAGCTGTACAAGTTCCAGGTAAAAATCCAGATATGTTCTAGCTGTCACAGGCTATAGTGTCAAGGTGCTTTATTTTTATGTGGCTACGCTCCAAGGCCTTTAAAGAATGTTCAAGAGGTTCAGGGGTGAGGGTTCTCTGAGTTTCCATGCAGAAGAGCCGTGGAAATATGAGACAAGCAGCTGTGAGAGCAAAAGTGCCAAAGACCCAGAACACAATCTGTGCTATGAATAAAGCACTACAATAATGGGTTATTTATTTATTTATTTTTAAGCACGTGGTGATATGACTGCTCTTTTGGCCAAAAATTAAAAAAATACCTCTTACTTGTTCAGTGCACTTTTCCTTAACCTAAGCTCTTCACCTTCTCGTTGTCTAGTTTGCTCTTGAATGACTTTCTCCCAGAAGTTCTTCAACTCTTCTGCATCATGACCACCTATCTTGTGGCGTCCAAAGTTGGTATGCTTGCTCATTATCTGAAAAAAACAATTTGGATGTCAAATCGGTTAGGAGCTGAACCTGAGGAAGACACTATTTTGCTTAGCCCCTTGCAATTTCTTTCTCACGAAGGGCTTTTAAAATAAAGTATGCTGTCTAAAGAGTATGGGTAGCCCATACTTAGTCTGCCTTGTTGCAAACTTTCATGCATTGAAACAGTCCTTGGGTGATAGTTAAATGTCATACCTATATTTTTGGTACTGAGTAAAGTCTACACATGGTAGTTTTCTGAAATATTGTGGAAAGCTTAGTATGTGAGAGATTTTAAATGGTTTTGCAAGAACTTGGGAAAAATACTTTCAGATATAGTGAGTGAAGTTTAGATGAGCTGTTGTGAAAGGTTTTCTCTTCTTCTGTCTCCTGTAGTTTTGAAAGAGATTGTAGATGGTTGTTATCCAAAGGAAATTCTTTGCACTTAAATGATTCCTATTACTGCTTCAAATGATATCAAACACAAAATATGCCTGGGAATTATGAATCTGAAGTCAAAGCATACAAAGTGCAAAGCTCCAGGGAGCTTGTTATGGGCTTGTTCTTTAATTTATCAAATTTTAAACTTAAATACTACTAAAAGTAGAGCTTGTTAAAATGTAGAGTTAAATTTCTCCAATAAATGAGAAAAAGGGCAGAAGTGAGGGGATTCTTTTCCATGCTAAACATGTAGTATTCAAAAGTGGATGGTTTTAAAATGTTCAGATGTCTTAGATGCTTGCTGATATGAACTAATATGCATTGGTTTTCAAATCTTAATGGTTCTTTGAAAAGTTAAGTTCTGTTGCATACTCCCAAAGGAAATTATCAGAAAAGTTGTATCATACGCTATATTTGTTTTTGGACAAATATTGCTTTGATAGGAAATTATATGAGGTACCATCAACTTCTTATTCTTCTACCCCAAACATGAAGCACAATTTCACAGAATCACAGGATCATAGTGGTTGGAAGGGACCTCAAGAGATCACTGAGTCCAACCCGCATGCCAAAGCATCACTCTCCTGCTATAACTCCCTTCAGAAAGTGGGAGGGTGGAAGAAAGAAACAAAACATGCTCCTAAGTTTTCTATAACTAGATCAGTGCGTAATTTGGGGATTGCTATGAAATCCCTTTAGTTCTCTACATTTATCTATATTCTACTGTCACTAGATACTTTTGCTCTCATCAGCATTAGCTGATGAATTATTGCCTTATAGACTCTGAAATGTACTTGACAATCTGCTCTGCAGATATTGCCATAATTTACGAAGTAAAACTATGAAATATTAAGAAGACTATGCTAGTGTAGGCCAGTGTGAGTAAACCTTTGATTGTTGTAAAGAGAAGATCAGAGAAAAAGAGAGTGTCAGACACAACACGGTGACAGCAGTATTGTGCAAGGTCTTCCTACCAAATACTGTATTTAAACTCCTGAAGTTTTAAAAGGCACAAATGTATTCCTATTCCTATTCCTGGGGCATTCCTAGACTAGATATTTAGATTTGGCTTAATATCCACAATTTTTTTTTTTTTTTATTTTATTTTTTTAAGGATCAATAAAAACAAATAATTAATTACTACAAACTTAGTCCTAAGTCTAACCAGAATGAAAAACTTGCTTAACAAAAAGAAAAATCTCTGCAACTTCCAGCTGCAGTATATGCATATGTGTGTATATATGTATAAACATACATATATATTTTCCACAGATAACTCTGGTTGCTTAAACTTAGCACAGCAAAATTGTAGTGTGGACTGGTATATATGTATATGTAACATAATCTCCTAAGGGATGGAGTATCAGGTATGCTTGAATGGTTAAGTTAGTGGTCACCACAAGGTCAGCAAGAGAAGTAATATCACCAGACCAATCAGATATTTTCATTTAAGGCAAACAGCCGTTTTCTTATATTTCCTCTGCTGTGTACTGGGAATGATGTAGCACACTGGAGTATAGCAGGAGTTATTGTATGGCTATGGTTACAGCAGTTTTACTAGCACCAGTTCCTAAAAGTATTTTGTACAGCAGTGATGTGAGAATGCAAGTAATCTTTTAATGATCTTTTAGCTCAATCTGAGGCATTAGAATAGCAGTATTATTTAAGGTTTGATCATGCAGAATGTCATGGGCACATTGGAACATGCCCTATCTGCACCCTAATTCTATAGGCTTTGAAAATGTTACAGTAAATGCTGTGGTAATAAGTAGTTACAGTGAGTGATGGAATATGATTATTTCATCATTCCTAGACCAGCAGGTCACTTAGGTCTTTGCACCATTTGAAGGATCTTCTATCACTAGCAGCTGTCCACTTGACACTCCAGATAATTATACTGTTGCCTCAGAAGCTAAGTGCAAGCTGCTAACAAACTGTCTGAGTAGGTTTGCCCTCCAAACCCTATTATACTTTGCCTTGTGTAAGAGTCTGCCACAACACATTAACCTTTCATTAGAAATTAAGATTTTGTGATTATTAAGCTTCTAGTAGAATTTCTTCAAGTGGTACAAGGAGGGTCTCCAGTCTTTATCCGTTTTGGCTGCCTTGGATCTCGGTGGCTTCACTCAGAAACACAAGTTATGCTCAGGCAGGTACCCCAAAAAGGAGGTACTTCTACAAATGCTAGTCATGTGTGTTTCTGGGAGATTTTGGAAGCCAAGGACATTTGACTTAATAATGGTTCCTAGAAACCAACTATCAGTAACAGTGACTATTTCACTTGTTATCTATCACTGTGGTTCTGGCTAAGACAGATTCTTGATATAAGACTTTTGAAGATGATGCTATCTGGCATTATTAGCCTGAATCTCTCATACTGTGAGGTATGAAAACATCTTTTCTGTGAACCTCACGTTACAATATCTATGTATAGAAAGAGTAAAGGTCATGTACACTATGTAATACTTTTTTTTTTTTTCCTAATTGAATTATAATTAGGAACTTCCTTTCTGAGTGATCCTCCACTTGTTTTCTTTGTATCAATCACTCTTTCTGTTTTACTTATCTACTTTTTATTGGTTCATTGAGTTTCTGTTTCCATTTAAAAGTCCCAATAAAATAAATGGGAATGACACTGACATTTGTATTTAGAACTGGCAAACTAGTTTGTTCTTATTTCTTTTATTTTGATAACTCAAGGTTCAGAAACTATCAGGATGGTTAGATTTTCTTTGTAAGTCAAAAACACTCTTAGACTCTCTTGCCTAACTGGAAAGTAAGCAAGGAAAATGGGTTCTCTCTCATCTCTACTTTAATTTCAGATAATGAAATATCATCATGAAGAAACTAAAGAAAAGTTGAGGAACCATTTTTCTAGTTACTAATGGCAGGGTGACTTAAAATGTGCTTCCACTGATATGAAAGTAAAATAAGAAACAGCAACATTTCTGTGTTCATAATGAATCATTCAGAAGTCTTGGTGTGTGTCATTTATGGACTGAAAAATTTACTTATGAAACTTTCTGTGATGTATTTCCTATGAAGGACTACTAGCATGTGCATAATAGTAATGCTGGGCAGAGTGTTACTAAAACTACTAAACTTATTACAAGTAAGATGGGTGTTGTGGGTTGTGGAGTCCAACCTGCTGATTTGAAGTATAATTGACTGATTTTATTTATTTAATTAATTTTATTTATTTATTTATTTGTTGTTTATTTATTTATTTATTTTGGTGAGACAAACTGATAAAACAGCATCTAATTAAAAATAAAATTAAGTCTTGGCAAAAGGAGCTTATATGTTTTGCAGCTCTGAAACTCAACTGTCAGAAATATGTGTATGAGTGTATGAAATGGTTTGTTATACCACTGGTCCTTTACAGGAATTATTTTTTGTGTTGCCAAATTGTTAGTTAATAGAGAATGGCCATGCAGCAATTTGTAAGAGGGCTGTCACTTATGATACACAGATAACATCTACATATAATACATTGTTTTTTTGACCTGCTGTCCCAGAACATGTTTAAAGGAGATTCAAAGAATGAGTGATTAGTACTTTTTCCTCAGCAGTTTTCTCCTGTGTAAGGGAAATTGAATTTTGCTCCTAGCTGGGAGGTAGCATATGTGGAGCTTTTATTCACTGCCACAAAATTAATACAGAAGCAGCCAGTGGTACAACCTTCTGTCTTTTAAACTGTTTTGCAGACATGTGTTTTGGAAAAGAACTAAATTAGTATATTTCCAAATTCTCTGGTCTCAGTTCCTTCCTGGCCTGCATATTTTGAATTACCAGAATATCATGAAATTTTGACTGAAGTACCGAGAAGAGATTAAATAAATATCTAATGCAAGGAATTTCTCTTCTCCAACTTCATAACCATCTTTCTACTTTGGAATCTTGCCAGAGACATTTTTAGAGTCAGAAATAACACTTGCTGTTTTTAATAAAAGTGTTTTAGTAAAGTTTATGTAAAATAAACAAGGAAAAGGAGAAAATCTTGTCTGAAATATCAGGAGGCATTTTTTAACCCACTTTTGGTCTTTCCCTTCAACACATCATAATCTAGCTTTCATCTTCAGTATCCAGTATTTTATGTAGATAGAAAACACTTGTTCATACAATGAGAATCTCTGAAAATCTTTTATTTTCAAGTGAAGAATATTTTAATGCTTCAACAAAGCTGTTATCTAAACATATTTTGAGAAAAAATGTCAAAGTAAATTTTAATCCAAATTATTCATAACAACAACAAAAAAATCAATCAGTTGGTTTGGCTATTAAAAAGAAATTAACCTTATGTTTTCTTTCTTACTGGAAAATAATCATCACGACGAAGTAATGTTTAAACATTTCTAATCTTTATTTTCAAAGTGTGTGCTGAGACAATAGAATCTTTAACATGAATGATTTTTTTACTATGTATATATATTAAAAATGTTTCCTTTCTAAAAGGTGGATATAGGGTAAATTTTAACACTCAATAAATTAAGGATTCAACCAATTTTAACTTTGAACATGAACATTTATGTTTCTGAAAGATTTTTTTTTTTTTTTTTTTTTTTTTTAACGGCAAAGGCAAAGGCTATCTTTGACTTCAGGTGGAACTAGTCCCTAGGGTAATATCATGACCATAACTTATTTTATCCTTGTTGGGCCACTAATTAATCTCACTCTTTTCACCCTTCTCCAGGATTTGTTTGCCTAAACATAGAGCATTTTCTAGTATTATAGAATTGTTATTATAGTTCCTGTGATCAAAGCCAGTTTGTTTTGTTTTGCTTTTTAAATAATAATAAAAAAATCTTTATTTTCTAAAAAGCTTTAGTCTGCATATTGAAAACCCCATGTTGATTTTATGATGTTTTTTCATTCAGCTGAAATATGTATGTTATTATAGAAGGTGTGGTAGTACCCCAAAACAACACAGAAACAAACAACAGGTTAATAATTGAAGTTAAGATTAGAGTAAAACAAAACAGGCAGGATAATTCTGGAATTTTATAAATCAGACAGGTGCAGATTAGCTTTCAATAAAATCTACCATAATACAAGGTCATGGAGGGAAAAAGAATAAAATGTTATTCAAATTCACACAATTTATCAAAAATAAAGTGAATGTAAGTGCATGTATGTTTAGGTGAGTTTAATAATCAAGATAGGAAGATCAAATCTTATTTTGGCCAAAATACAAAAATATAAATGCTTACTTTGAGTGAATAGTAGCTTCCTCTTCTGTCAAAGTATGGATTTCTTGAGTGATTACTGAATACTGTCACTTTTACCTCTGGGTTCCCCTTTTCAAGAGGACTCCAACTGCCAGGAATAACTAATGAAATCTTTTCATCCGTCACTTATTTTTATTTGGGGGTGATGACATCTGCTATTATGGATTGGTTTAATGGCAGAGGCAAAAAACCCAAACCTACAGTCTCATTTGGTGAAAGCTGTAACACACGAAGTGGAATGGCCAGACAGTTACAGGGCACAAACTTTGAATGCCTCATTTGATCTGCGCTATAATTTTTGGCAGGTGCTGCTGATGTCATAAGTTGGCTCTGGAGAAACAGATATTCTTTGACAAGTGCAAATCACTGGAACATAACTTCCATACAACTTGCAAAAAATCAGTACAGTCCCTCCAAGAAAATTGATAGATCTGAAGAGAACATGTTGAATAACACAGCCTGTTTCAGATAGAGCTACTGAGTGCCTGGAAGATAAATGGACTTTTTACCCACTTTTGAAGTGTTGCTCTGTAGGAGCACCAAGCAGGCTACATGACAGCATTCCAGCTAAGTTGTTAATACTCTGAATAGCACAGGAATTTGAACTCAGACTTCTTTATTTGGAATTATAGAGTATATAATTTGTTATAGAATTTGGCACTTCCACTTTCTTGGACAGATTCTTCCTCCCTCTACTGGTACCACTGGATGAACAGAAAAGCACAGGGCAGTAAGGTGTTGCTTACTCTGACAAAGGGAGAGAAGATTGAAAGAGACCTCCTGATCTCAGATGCTATTGGCAACCTGACTGCATAATCCTTCTCCTTATTTACCAAGTTATGAAATGAAGTTGGTAAATGAGTTACTTGAAATGAGTTGGTTCTGGCTCCTGACATTTTTATTTAAAGATGGTCCAGAACTTTTCTGCTCAAAGAACTATACATTATCTTCTAATTTACAACCTAAATTTGCTCTAGAAACAATTTCCCTTCTCTAGATTCTGTGGTATGTATAGAAGAAATTGTTTCCCTTCTCCTTTGTTGTTTTGATGATAAATCTGTCAGGGGCACTGGATTCTTCTTATATCTGTTCTCTTGAACGTATCTCATGGTCTTTCTCTGTACACACTCTAGTTGCTTACTCAGTGATAAGAGCTGTATGTAGTATTCCAGTTGAGTACTACTATCTTCCACATGGCATGAACACTTATCTTATTTAGATATAACTATCTGACTTCTCCTAGAACCCCATTTGCCTTTTCCAAGGATGTACCATTCTCATATGCACTCTCTAACGGATTAATGCACACATCTAGTTTCCCTCTTATTTATTTATTTATTTATTTATTCCAACTGATAAGCTCCAGCTTATTACAGAAATTTTAATTAGATTCTAAATTCATGACCATTCTTTTGTGCCACTTTATTTCAGTCCTTCATATCAACTGTTTCTTTTGTCTTTGATATTCAGTCCCCTATGCTGATGAAAACTTTTTTGTCCTCTGGAAAATTTCTTTAAGTCACTCCTTCATTTTATGCCAAATATAACCACTCAAAACAGTAGTAAGACTTTTAAGATGACTCCCAAGTAATCCCACTTTTAACATTCTTGCAGAGAAGGGACTTTTGCTAAAAGATATAATCTGATTTTTACCACTTCTTACCCACTTAGATGTCTTGTAAGAGAGTCTTTTCTGTTGTTTTACAGCATATCTAATAATTTTCCTGTGACCTTATGTTAAATATTTTTCTGAGGTTTGCAGTTTATCTGGTCTAAATTTATCTGCTCACGTTTATGTCAATAGAATAGAAACAATGATGTAATGTGTCATGAGTGACTTTTAGCAAATCCTCTTCACATTTATTCCAATTGCCTTCATGTCTTTAATTATTAAATGCTCCAAAGTTTGTCTGAATGCCTTAAATGGTGTAAAATCACACCAATGTCTCTATTTGAAATGTAAAAGAATATGGCTCCACCAATAACACAGTAGGTTGTATTCCAATTCTCTTTAAATGGCTAAGGTTTGGAAGAGATTAATATGTGGAGGTAAAATGTGCTGAGAAAATGCTGAGAAAAATGTGCACAGTCTGAAATAGAGGAAGCATACTTTAAGCTAAATATTAGTTGAGAACAATCACTTTAATTTCAAACAGATACATATCAATGAGACCATCAGAGAGAAAAGTTGGTTCTTCTGTAGGAAAAGTAGAAGGTAGAGGTGATAGGGGAAGTAGAAGAGGAGGTGATAAAGGTAACCTCATCTCTTACAATAAAGAGAAATTGATTATTTATCACTTGGTGGATGTAGTTGCCATATGGGAAGAAAGGAAGAGAAAGAAAGATAATGAGCCATCAAGTATCCCTATTGAATCCATAGTTTAGGTGAACTGCAAAATTATTTTTTTTCCACCAACCATTCAGAAAGACACTCAGCACCACTACTGTTAGTGGAAGGTAGCTATGAAATGTAACGTGAGGCCAGTAATTTACTGCTCTAGGACAGGCTGCTCTATCTGACAGCTGATCCAGGACTGTAGGCAAATGCCCAAGTCACTGGTGATGATGTCAGACACAGTTTCTCCTCTTGGAGCTGCTCCACTTCATATAAATAATGAAATACTCTGGACTTGAGAGACAGTCAATAGAATGCTTGTTTAATCTCCTGTATGACTCAAAGGTTTTTTTTTGCACTCTCCCATATTGAATAGATTGCCTCATATTTTGGCTACTAGCTGTTCCAAGGCATGTGTTCTCATGGCAAAGGAGGTACATGAAATTTCTTTTGAAAAGTCTTTATTTGATGGCAGCACTGACCACCACCACCAACACACAAAAACAACAACAACAAAAAACCATGGATCTCAAAATCCTGCTTGTAATTTGTGTAGCCTTGTGTTTGAAACTTCCTGAATTCAACATGTCTGAGAATTTACCCACAATTCTGATGTGTAACTTCAGTGGTGTATAACAGCCAGAATAAGTAGGAAGCGATAGGCAAAGGACTAGGCTACCATAGGCCCCACAGAAATAATAAGAGCTCTTTGCTCTTTGTAATTAAAGTGGCTGAGACTTGGCATGCAAGACTCATTTTGATACTAAATGCAGATAAACAATACAGTCTTAGTGGCTTCTGGTAGTCCAGCGTAATCTGCATTTATATTATATTTATTTAGAATTTGCATAGATTTATTTTACAGACATGTCAGACAAAATATTTTGAATAAATTGTTTCCTCTTTGAAAAGCAGATAGGTACCACTACCTCTTGGAGGCTGTTAGCCTAACCTGACAATTTCACCCAAGGAACATTACAAATGTATAGTGTACTTCTCCAAGTATTGCTCTGACATTTGCAGTTGCTCATTTGTAATGATTTAGGGCTGCTAACAGTTGTCATGCAATGTTGTCTTGCACTGACCTAAGCTTTGGTGTAACTGATTATCTGATTGATTTTTGGGTGTTGTAGAATAGTAGTCTACTTTGTTATTCTATCCTCACCCTGTATTTTTTTCTACTAGGTGCAGAAATCATCATTTATATGTATGCATTTTTTTCTTTGTGTTTGCAATTGCAGGGGATGACTGTTAACTTTTTTTTTTTTTTTTCTTTTTTTTTCTTTTTTTTTTCTTTTAATAGTTGTGTGTGTGTGTGTTTCCTTACTGTAATACCTAGAGGGCCTCAAAAGTCCTTCATGGTTCTGCCTGGCTTCACCTGGGATACACACCCCTGTCCAAGCAGCCCATTTTTGCTCAAGACCAGGAATACAGTTCCTGCTGGATCCTGAGCTGTGATGAAGGTGTCTGCAGTCCTAAAAGACCAACAGCACACAGCTGGCAAAAGTACCTAGTGACAATATGGGTGGCCTTCCCCTGGACCCGCCTCTTGGAGGTATCCTGGACCTGTTTCATTTTTTTGCCACCCTTGGAGTTGCTAATGGATGCTGTTATCAGACGTTGGTCCTTGCTTGGTTTGCCCTTCTCATATCCCACAGGATGGAGTCCTCTTGGTGAAGGCACTGCTTGTGTTGGGGTCACCTTGGTTCCTGGCTCATTACCCCCTCAGCCCTGCTTTAGCTGCAATGTGACCATTACTGTGGATGCAATTCCATGGGTGATAGCAACATAGGAACATTGATGATGGTGGAATACTATATCTGGTCACTAAAACCAGGAAGAGTGTGGAAGAAAAGGCTGCCTTGTCTACAGCTGGTGTCTCCTTACTTCCTGCTCAATTTGGTAAGAATTGCTAAAAATGTGCTAATATTGGCAGGACTGTATTCTACTTTGTTGATGTGGAGTCAGATGTTAACCCATCTTCTATGCTGAGAACCATGAATCCATTTCCCTTGTCTCTCTTCGGAGTTTGATATTCACTTGTATAAGTAGTTCAGATCTGTTTTGTTTTGTCTGAATAAGTGAAAAAATGACATATTACTGTAAAGTATGTCAAGAAAGTGGAGGGCATCTTGACACAAAATGTTTCCCCAATGGTTAGTGGATTCTGGTATTGCATGTGGTCAGCTGTGTAGGTGCTGTTATCAAAATTAGATAAAAAATCTTATGCTTACAGCTACGTCAGTTTCTCTGTAGTGTCTGGGTTCCTGGCAAGAACAAACACATAAAATGTGTTGAAAATGTTAGAAGATTCAGAGAGGGGAGAACCTGGGGAGGTTCAGAGGGGAGAAAGGCAGCTTCGGTGGAGATCGGCTCCACTGCTAATTCAGTGCAGATGATCAACACATGCTGCCACACAGCATGGAGAGGACAGATGTCCTTCTTACATATAGTATGACAATAGTGACTCTTGTCAATCCATTTTTAGTCAAATAATGATCAGAAAAACAATAATCACACAGGTGATACTGTGAGTACTTAAATTCTTGTAAGTTTCTCTCTCTCCATTAATTTCTAAGAGAAAATTATGCAAACAGTTACAGTGAATATTGCTCAGATGGGCTTCTCTGGCTAAGTTAGTGCCATCAGTAGGATGTTTGTTTGTATTAAGTAACCAAGCCTTAACCTTCATTGACAGGAGGAAAATTAATTTGTCACAAGCCACTGAATATTTCTGTGAACACTTAAAACTGTAGTCACCTGTGGATAGTCTATCAAGCTGTGTTACATCCATTACTTTACACAATTATGCTTGGTAATATGGAGTTTACCTAAGGAGGAAGTGAAGGGTGTCTGTGGATTTTTGAGAACTATTTCCTTACTAGGACTATGTTTGTCTGTTTTTTGTTTGTTTGTTTGTTTTTGTTTGTTTGTGTGTTTGTTGTTGTTTTTGTTTTTGTTTTTGTTTTTGTACTGCACATTATTTTCAAGAATTAGGGGAAGCAGACATCAAATGGATGTGGAAATGAAGACCAAGTTACACTGTAGCCAGTATTTACACCAGATGGTTTCTGATTTTACTTACACAATGTTATTTGCCATTTGCAGGGACTGCAGTACATACTGTAATCTCTCTGATGTAAGGGTTATGTTAAGGATGCAGGATGCATAAAACAGGACAAAATGGGAGGTACTAATGAGCACCTTTAGACGGTACTGCAGTCTTTTTATGGTCTGGGAAAGTGTTCTTATCACTTTCACATTATTTGCTTTGTTTTGCTACCCAGCAAATGCATCTACCTGCTACCTGGTCAGGACATCTGTTCAGTGTTCACTTGCTGAATGTTATCTTAGCATCATGTCCTTCTTTTCATTAGTCCCAAACTTTTACCTATGCTGTGTAGATGTGCCTTCAGTTGTGCGGTTTTGGCCAATGGGGTTAATATTCCGTAGGCCTGAAGATCAGGGTGATCAATATTTTCTCTGCAACTGGGCAGACAAACAACAACCAGAATTTAAGGATTCTTAATACCATCTAATACCATATCAGAGGACAATGCTGGTGGTGATAGGGTCTATTGGGTTTCTGTCAGTGTGCACCAGAAGAGCAGATATAATGTGGAAATTTTCCAGGAAGAACATGCCAGAGAGAGTGCAAAAATAGGGGACAAGGTGAAAGCAATGCAGTGTGATGGTCCTGTAAGTGATAGCTTCTATCCCATGTAGTCAGTGATTATGTTGGATGACAAGATATTATGCCATTTATATTGTTTCAGGCTGGCAAACATGTCTTTCTGCTGAAGTTAGACAGACTTTAATCACTGGTCCTGTATGAGCTGACTGAAGAAATGTTAAAATCTTGGATGAGAAAAATAATTACAGAAGTCTGATATCTCAAGAACTAGGAGGTGCTGAAATGTTATCTTGATCTACAGCTTAAGGGAACACTTTATGGACTGACCAATGTGAAGCAAAAGTCTGAATGCAGGAAACTTCCAGAATGAAAGACAAAACACAGAGGCCCTATGTGAGTGAGACTGCAGGGTCCAGAGGGGTATGGAAATGATGTAATACCAAACAAAACTAAACAAAACAAAAACAAGAGAGAGAGAGCAAAATATTTTTGTAAAGCCCAGTCAAAATTTGGCATGAACAGTTATAATGAGGGCCAACATAAAATCTACCAGTGCAAAATTAACTTGTCAAAATATTTTGAACAAATCTAATTTGGCAATCAAAGTTTATATTCGGTCAGCACTTTGCACTGTTGAATTGTATTATTGGAATTCAACACCTGGCTTTGCTATTGCACGGGAAATGGCTTAAAAATGCTTGCCTAAGAGGTTGTACCAGGGTATCTAATTTATTCAAAATACACTCTTAATAACTTAATAATTCTCCAAATTGGAGAAGCAGTGGATGGATTATTATATTTATAAAGCCTTGGAAAATAACCTGTGTAGATAAACCTATGATTTAGCTGACAGCGATAAAGATACTATGAAAGAATTGTTATTTCACAAGCAGCTGTTCTATTCATATTAATGTTTTCAAATCTACTAATTAGTTTTTGATTTGTTAAGTACTTTTTAAAAATAAATAAATGAATAAGAAGTAGTTACTCTTAACATCTCTTTGAATCCTAGGCAAAATCTGCTTCATGGCACTTGCAATGATTTCATATTCTGATAGTATTTTAGGAAATCACTTTATAGACAGGAACATCTTAAACATCTCAGATTTAAAATATTTTCTAAGAAATGAGTGAACTATTCTGTACTCCATATGGCTTATTGTACTGAGGCTTCCCTTTGAATTACTCCTTTATTACTTTACCATATTTTACTGCATCTGCAATTGCAGAAGGCAAACCACCTTTTACAGCACAGAATTTAGCATAGTCATTCTTTAGTCCTAATGGGCTCCTTGGTCCTTGATATTCTATTGTAACACAAATAAATTAAATTTCTTTGTAAAATCTTCTTTTTCATTATTATTTTTAGTAATAAAATATTATCCGACTTTTAAATCTTTGAATGTTGGTAGAAATATCTGAGGCCTTAAATACACAGAAAAATACCCCCTGATCTCTGGTAACTTCTCCTGATGTTACTTTAGATGGTGGCAAAAGTGAAGTGCCTTGAGTTTGTTTAACAGGCAAGTGATAGTCTAAGTCAATATGTAGTAGCAGGTAGTGCATAATAAAAAACGCTGGCAGTGCAAAACACTTGGTGGTGAGACCCTGTAGTTCACAGGTTCATTTCAGGATCTGTAACTGGCTCACATATCTACCTCAGGTTATTTCTACTCCAGTCTGAAACTGTGTTACTGCTGGTGTGTACTGGGTGGGTTCTTGGAGATTTCCTTTCAATTTAGCCTTACTTGAAAGGTCCTTTTAGCTGTCTGAGATGTGAACCAAAGTGTGGTAAGTGAGGACAGCTGGGGAATTCACTTAAAAAGTGCCCTTTGGTTCCAAGCAACAGTACTAAAGTAAAAACAACCTAACTGTATTTGAGTAACTCTTTCTTATGTGCTAGGAATGTGGATCCACTGAATTAAAATGAATCAAATGAAATGTAATAACTTAGTAGCCATAGCAACATGTTTATGTATTCAAACCCTTTATTTTAGCTTAACTTAGAGGTTTGTTTGTTTGTTTTTATAATGAACTGAACTAATTCAGATAATAGAAACATAAAAGAACACAATTTTTGCAAGAAAATAGTAAAAAAATTATTGTTCTTTTTGCAAGGGAAACTAGGACCAAAACTCCATTACCTCAGACATATTAAGTTAGATTGGGCTAAGCACCACCAAGTGCACTGAGGAAGGTCTTTTTCACTTTTTCATTTATGTTTTTATAGTTCTATATCCTCCTATATTTGCTTTTTCTTTTTACTTTTTTTTTTTTTTTTTTTTTTTTTTTTTCTTGTTCCTTCTCTTATTTTGACAGAAAGACTAAAATAAGTGAGATAAATTAATTCAAAGAGGAACAAAACTCAGTAATGGGAGGATCAACAATATATTTTATTTTATTTTTTCCCCTGTGTCCAACATTTCACAATTGGACAGGTGTAATGTGCATTTATTTATTTATTTATTTATTTTACCATTTTTTGTTGTTCTGAAAGCTTGGTATAAGATTTGATGAATAAAAGTTCTGGTCTGAAATAATGAGTCTGGCAATGCTTAGACCAATCACAAGCAAATGAAGACTATGAAATGCCTAGGTCTGCCACTTTCGAAAAGCAGTCCACCTGGGCAAACCTCCTGTTCTTTCTGAAATGGTATTGCACAGCTTTACAGTCACTCTGCCAGTGCCCATAATTTGCAGTTTCTTTATGAGACCCAGATAATATTTTATCTTGAAAATGAGATACAGCTTAGCTGGTATTGTCGAGGTACTTGGGTCCTAAATATTTTAAACACAGAGACTGGCAGTTTTGAAATTTCTGCTGGTAACAAAGCTCATTTTCTGGCCAGCTATAAGCTACAGGAATCCCATTTTCATTTTCCTGCCTATATGGCAGGACCAAAGGGAGGCATATTACAGTGGAAATGCTTACTTTTGGCTACCATGAAAGCATCATGACATATCTGAAATGTTTCAGCTTTCTATCCCTTTGTAAATAAGCAGTAGATGTCTCAAGCTAAAAAATAGTTTGGTTCCAGTGGGTGATTTGTTGACTTTTGTTCAATGCCTCTATTTTGGCTCACCTAAAATCTCTCTCTTTTTATCAACCATTTTTTCACTCCTTTTCCATGGAGCTTCCTCCTACCATATTCAGGAGCTCTCAGACTTAATTTTTACTTTGGTCATTGTTTTTGATTTTATTTAGTATTACTTATCAATATCAGATGTGTTAATGACACCTGTTGTGCACGTTCCATACTTCCATGGATGTACACCCTGGTTGCAGTGGCACAAAGGAGTGCAATAGCCACTACCATCCTACCTCATCACTTCCTTCATGCAAACAACTATCTCATCTCCTGCTCTGCCAGCTGCAATCCTGAAAGTCGTCCCTGAGCTGTTCATCTGATGCAGCCTAGAGCTGTAAAGAATCTGAAGAGTGGGTCTCTGCTCACACAAATATTTTAATGGAAATGATTTGGAGAGAGATCTCATGAAAAGCTCAGATGACAGTTTTAGGACAGGAATGCTGAGGACTTTCACATGGCAGGCTCACTGTGATGGCAACAGGGAAGAGGGGATTGGTCTCCTCAGCCAGTCCACTGCAGCTAAAAATCACTTGTACCAGTCCATCTCAGATAGGAAGGACAACATAAGCCTCTTTTTTTCTTCTCATTTGCTTTCTCTGATCACACCAATGAACTACATGTCATGCTTCTCTACTCAAATGTGGTTTGGGTTTTGTCCCAGTTATAATCTAATTTAGAACAAAACTTAAAAAATTTATGAGAAAATGGTAAAAATAACAAGGATTTTTAAATGAACTAAACATGACCTGAATATATCAGAAATAAAACCAACTGCAAATATTAAACAAAACAAAACAAAACAAAAAACAAACAAAAAAAACATACCCAACAAAGACGATGGCTAAGAGTATTTGCTGTGCTAGGTTTTGTGCAAACATGGATAAGAACCATGTTTAATTAAAATTAAGTGATACACCAAAGGTTGACAAAGATTAAATCAGTTATATCACAGCTGGTGATATAACTGCAGATATATCACATTACAAAAGGTACAGAGAAGGTCTAAGAATGTATATAAGTGTTATCAACTGATTCTTTCTTTTAAGGCGCACACTGTTACTGAAAAAAATTGTCTTTATGAGCATAGGACAGATTGTTCAGAAGAGTAAGGATTGATGGAGAAATAAAAATATTTTGGCAACTGTGGAAGTAAAAGTCAATGCTGGTCTCAGACATTTTGAACTCCAGGATCCTGGGCTCCAGGCACTCGGCCTGATGAACTTTATTCATTCTGACAGCTGGTGAGTGAAAATGATTTAAACTTTGTTTAATTTTCTGCAGGGTCTTAAAATAATGTTGTGTTTTGGTGTTTTGAAGAATTTCTTTCCTTCAATTTCTGCTGCAGGAAAAATTTTGGAGTGAAAGATAATACATTATTTTTGAAGAGAAAAGAAGGCAAACTTCAAGATCTTGAAGCATTCCCCAAGCAAGAAATACTGAATTTTGCTAATGTCTAATTTCCTCTCACTTTTAATCCTTCTTCATGCCTTTAGAGTATGCTATGACTGTGGGCAGGGATATGGGCTGTAGGGTCTCCTGTTTCCAAATAAGAGCTCCTCACATGACAATGAAAGTTAATTTTTTAATTACAGGAAAGAAAATGACAAGGCCAAACCCTTTGAAGTGTTCACTTAAAACTAGCTTCAATGTTTTACATTATAAGTTAGAAAAAAAGTGTTAGATAAAGGGTTCTATGGCAAGGGAGAAATAGCTATATGGGCATTCTCATTCTTTTGAGACCTAATATCTTTGAGAATATTTAAGAATATTGTACTAATTTCCTTTGAGATAGTCAAACAATCTATGAACTGTCCCAAAAGAGAAAAGTTCTAAGTTTTTTGGAGGGCTCAGATAGAAAAAATGATTAAAAGTTGAAGTAAATCATATGAATGGATATATTACTTTATTATTATTATTATTATTTATTCCATTTTAATGATTTAATGCACTTCAGTTTGATTAAGAAATATATTTTTGCTGAGATGTTACATCCAGGTCAGTTTAAAATTAGATCTGAATCTAGTTATGTTCAGCACAGCCTACTTTAAATGTGGTAATTGTCCTTTGTAATCAAGCTATTAGAAATACATTAAAATGTACTTCTCAGCAACAGCATAGTCATTTATCAAATGTTTTGTTAGCCTGCTTGACATTTTAATTTACAAGTTTTTTATTGTAAGTTTAGTCTCTAGATTAATAATTACTTGAAAAATATGTCATTTTTCATGTCTTATATGAAAAACTTTAAGAAAAGTGGTCAAATTTTAATACTGGTGAAATCAGCATAAATGAAAGGTAACCTCACTAAGTCACAGAAAAGTTACCCAGGTATAAGAGAGAGGGACATATCCTCTTGTTTCTAAAGAGAGGCAAATGAAAGTTTGCTTTAAGTATTATGTAGCCAAGACATAATTTAATTAGAATAAATAAATAAATAAATGTTTGGCTTGATCTTTCCTTTACGGAAAAAAGAACTCTCTCTTTCTTTTTTTTTTTTTTTTTCCCTTTTATTTCTTTAGTAGTAAAACCATATGGAACATCATCCAATTCCTTGGCTGTTGTGTTGCTTCCAGTCAAGCTATGTCTTTAAAAAGCTTCATGTGGGGATATGGATGTCAGTTTCTGAAGTCTATAAATAAGGTCTTCAGCAGGAAAGAAAAAAAAAATTAAATCATATTTTGCCCCCCTTGTGAAAGGACTAGACTTGTGCTTGTTTATTAGTTTTATGTGTGTGTTGGGTCTGTTTGGGATGGAGTCACCTTTCCCTGCTGCAGCCCACACAGTGCCGCACTCGTAGCTGGAACAGCACTGGTATCACTCCAGTGTTGTGTCTATTGCTGCATAGTGCTGGCACAGAACCAGGACTCTCTCCAAGCCTCAGGAGCCAGCAGGCTGGGGGTGGGCAATTGATGGGGAGGGGACATCACCAGGGCAGCTGACCTAAACCGACCAAAGGGATATTCCCTAACACCTGATGTCACACTCAGCAATAAAGGGGGCTCTCATGGGGGAGGGATCTCTTTCTCCTGAACAACCAGTACTCGTTTTGAGGCCCTGCTTCCCAGGACATGGCTGAACATCGCTTGTTGATGGGAAGTAGAGAATAACATTTTTCCTTTCTCTCTGTGTTTCCGCACAGCCTTGTTGTTTCTTTTGTTACTTTTTTTCCCCATTCCCTTTCCCTTTAATTAAATCATTCTCATCTCAAACCTTGAGCTCTTTGTGTTGACTTTTCTCCCCCTCCTCTTTGAGGAGGCAGGGAGTGAGAGAGCGGTTGTGGTGGAGCTCAGCTGCCCATGCGAGTAAAACCACCACAGTCCTTTTTGGCGCCCAACATGGGGCTTGAGTTTGAGAAAAGAGTAGAACTAATTAAAGTAATTACAAGTAACATAACCGCTAGTCACAATGGCTGTTAATATTTTCTTGTGTGACTATGTTGTATATAATCGGGTCTCTGTTCTCCTTTTTCCTCTACATCCAATCAGAGAAAGAGTTAAAATCTGTGTTTGGTTTCTTTATCATGTTGTGCTGTAATATCCTGGCCTCCAGTTTTGTCTGGTACTCAGGCCCTGCATTGTTATCATTCTGGTCTCCTGGAGATTATCTTTTTGGAAATATTAAGAATTACACCACCTTCTTTTTCTCCCCTAGCAGTCAATTTGCAAATAATATCAGGGGTGGTGCCTTCTTCTTCTCTCCCTGTGGGCTAATTGCAGCAGCCTTTGAGTATTTCGGATACCCTTGGTCGGATGTCATCCTCCTATTGCTAGTTTTATTGTTTTTCTTCCTACATAAGGTCAATTTATTAAGAATATCATCCAAGGACCTGTCCTGAGACAAAGTAGATGTGGGTGGCAAGGTGTGTGGGGGGTTATGGGCAGGTACCTGTCACGTTTTTCTCCTCTGATGGTTTTTAACTTCACCCCTGAACAAGTGCAAAATCCAAAAAACCTGGTAGAATATTTGAAAGACATATGCCCTGTAATACCAGAGAACTCCACCAGCTTGCTGCACTCTGCTGGGGTCTGGCTTATGCCTATCAAATGTCAATTAACACTGCCCAGCACTCTCAAGGGGATAGGGAAGTTTCTGAATTTGATGATGAGATAACACACACTGTGACCACCCCAGAGGACCAACCATCTCTGGTATCAGTTGCCCCTATAGTCAAGACAAAACAATGGAAATGGAAGTCAGCTCGTTTAGTAAGGGAAGAAGCTCCTCCTGAGGAGGGAGAGGAGGAAAAGGCAGGCAGCTCTAAAGCAGCAGCATCACAACAACCTCAGGGAGAAGAGACTGAAATCATTAATGAATCAGAAACCACTTGATCTCTATCCTTGAGTGAGTTGAGAGAAATACGAAAGGATTTCAGTCATCATCCAGGTGAGCACATCCTCACCTGGCTGCTTCGATGCTGGGACGCTGGGGCCAATAGCCTACAATTAGAAGGCAGTGAAGCCAAGCAGCTGGGATCCCTCTCTAGGGAAAGGCTCATTGACAGAGTAATTGGGAGAGAGGCACAGGTCCTCAGCCTCTGGAGCTGCTCCTGGCAGCTGTGAAAGAAAGCTATCCCCACAAGGAAGATATTGTATATCAAGTAGGCAAGTGGGCCACCATGGTTAAAGGTCTCCAGCAACTGAGGGAATTAGCTGTGCTGGAGATGATTTATAGTGATTTAAACAACGCCCAGACACCTAAAGACCCCAACAAAGTCCAATGCACAACATCCATGTGGCAGAAGTTTGTACGATCTGCACCCTCTTCACATGCCAGCACATTGGCAGCAATGAATTGGGATAAGGGGATGGGGCCAACAGTGGATACTGTGTCCATTCAGCTTAATAAATATGAAGAAAATCTCACTGCCCCAGTACAGGCCTGCATTTCAGCTGTGGATAGACTGTCCCAAAGCTTAGAAGAACACATAACTTCCTCCTCACCTAGATGGAAGAATCTTTTGGCCATTAAGTGCCAGCATTCTCCGGCTCAAGCAAGGGAGAATCCAAGATGCACACCACGGGGTACCTTGTGGTTTTATTTATGTGACCATGGGGAAGATATGAGGAAATGGGACAGTGAACCAGCCTCGGTCCTAGCTGCTTGGGTACGTGAACTGCGAAAAGATGGAGCAACGAGAAAAGAGGCCCCTAGGAGGATTGCTGCCCCAGTTTCTGTTGGGCAATCCCCCAGAGGCAGTAGAAGGAATAGTATTACTCCTGACCCTGATGAAGAGACTTCTGCTTCACATTTGGAAGAATTAATTGACAGATGCTCCAACCAGGACTAGTGGGGCCCTGCCTCTGGCCAGGTAGAGGAGAGGGATAACTGAATTTACTGGACTGTGTGGATTCGATGGCCTGGCACACTGGAACCACAAAAATATAAAGCTTTAGTGGACACAGGTGCACAGTGTACCCTAAGGCCATCAAGTCACCAAAGGGCAGAACTCATCTCTATCTCTGGAGTGACAGGGGGATCCCAAGAGCTAACTGTATTGGAAGCTGAAGTGAGTCTAACTGGGAATGAGTGGCAAAAGCACCCCATCGTGACTGGCCCAGAGGCTCCGTGCATCCTCAGCATAGACTACCTCAAGAAAGGGTACTTCAAGGATCCAAAAGGGTATCGGTGGGCTTTTGGCATAGCTGCCTTGAGCACAGAGAAGATTAAGCAGCTCTCCACCCTGCCTGGTCTCTCAGAAGACCCTTCTGCTGTAGGTTTGCTGAAGATTGAAGAACAGCAAGTGCCAATTGCGACTACAACTGTGCACCAGCACCAACTCCCCCTCCTCTTTGAGGAGGCGGGGAGTGAGAGAGTGGTTGTGGTGGAGCTCAGCTGCCCATGCGAGTAAAACCACCACAATGTGTGGCATGTACACTCATTTCATTGGAACTTTGTAAATTTGAGTTTTAGGTGAAAAAAATGGCACTGATATAAGGCTTATTGTAATTTGATTCTGTTGTTATAACTGTGATTAGCAGACTAGCAAATTTGTAAGCTGTATGTGAACAAATTCACCAAATTCCTCCCAATGTATCATCATCACTGTAGACAGCAAAATGTTGAGCACATATAACTAGATGACCTGGAAAGCACAGTACTGTACATCAAATAAAAGCTTGCCCTTTGCATTCACATCTCAAACAATAAACCCTTGAAACTGATAAGCAAGCACTGAGGAAGTGACATTGAAGAAGGCATGATTTTTTATTTTTATTTTTTCTTGAGAAATTTGGAGAAAGCAAGGATGAAAGCAAGCTATCAGTGCTGAAAGAACTTGGAACACTTGGCTAGAATACAGAGATTTGTCCTTACAGACCTTGAAGCATTTGACTTGGAATATATATGTTTTTTGTTTCCATTATGTGGATGGGAAGATTGAGACTTTGAGGAGTAATGTGATTTGTTCAAAGCAACTCCATAGCTGATTCAGGTATCTATTTATTATATAACCACAGTGAACCTTCCCTCTCCTATAATTACACTGGGGATTGAGACAGAAAATATTGCTGAGATATTTACTTCCTCTGCATCTCTTTGCTCCTTTCTTCCTAATGTGCTTTCTTGGGGCCACTCTTGGGCATGAAGAACTGCTGGAATAAAATGTGTTGTGATATTTCTAAAGCAGGTAAAATCAGGAAGTGTCAGAAATCGTTTGTATTCTGCTTTTGCGAAAGAAGCTCAATAGCCTTGTAAATAAGATTAGTGTGGCCATGTCACATGTGAGTAATAACTTTTCTCTCTGTTTCTTCCTTTATCTTTTCATTTCATTCTTCCCACTGTTTTCTGAATGGCCATAATTGGACTTTGATGACCTGTATATTTTAGAGAGAGAGAAAACAACAATAATAACAACAAAACCTTTCAGCATATCTGACTGCCTTCACAGCCTTTAACATTTATTTTAGAGGATGCCCATGTGTGTTATGAAAGCAATGTTATTTCTGCTCTGTTGTGGGAAGTCAGGGCATAAAAATACTACTACCACTCTATTTTTTCTATGGGCATATCATAAGAATTTATCAGCTTACTCCATATTTTTTTTCTTAGCATATTCTCACATTCTCACTTTAGGTTTTTTCTTGCTATCATCCCTTATTTCCAGATATAATTCAAGACCTTAATCTAAGTAACTCAATGAAATAAATTAACTTAATCTGTTAAAATTCCTAATGGAATATGATTTGATTCCAGCTAGGATCTGCACAATTTAACATTTGTTTTCTGACAGTTCCTTTATCTGCCTGATGCCCACAAGTTCACAGTTCATCTTGTCTATATATATATATATATACGTATATCTATGCATATCTATCTATCTATATCTATATATCTATCTATATATATATATATCATATACATCTATACATATATATATGTATATCTATGTATATGTATATATATATTCTTCTTGATTTTCATTGTAATTATATCTCCAGAAGACCTCTTCCAGTCAAACAAGACCCACACTAAATCTGAAAGAATAGCTGCACCAATAATCATGTGTTATTATGGCTGAAATTTCTTCTTCATTCCAGATTCAATGGCATGTTACAGTTTGAACACATTAATGAATTTGGACTGAATGTTATTAAAATTGGGAAACTATCTGTTGTGGCTTTTCTTGATTAGTCCTAAACCTGTATTGCTTCCTACTGTGGACAGCAGAAACTCATCCTCCTTTTCTCTGGAAGAGGAGATTCCAAGATTTAGAAACAAGGGTAGAGAGCTGTACTTAGTAGAGGCTATCTGAGTTAAGGTAAAAGAATGGAAACAAGGGGATAGAGAAAAAGCAAACTAGGAAAATGGAAAAAGTGAAGCAAGCGTTTTATTTATATATCCTGTGTAACCCATGCATGTCTTGGAAATGTTATGTTCCCTGGTCATCTGTTTCAAGCTGAGTTTTCATCCCTGCTATAAATGACTGAACATGCAATCTTTAATTATAGTAAAACATGACAACAGAAATGAGTCCTCATGGTTAACAGGTCATAAGACTATATCACAGTAATCTCAGTCTTGGGGACTGAGGTGATGAAGACTCAAATGATTGTAAATAGTACAGGTGTTGAAAACCAATATGAGGTTATATAATTACTTGACCAGAGAAATGCCAACACATGTCTTACAGCATTAGGGTGTGTGACAGTAGTTTTTCTGGTGGCAATTTGCAGTCAAGGAGAAAGATTTTTGATCTCACCGTATTTGGCAATTTTGCTTTTCACTATCTCATGATCTTTTAATTTTTGGGACAGAAATAAAAGGACTAATAAGAAAAAAAAGGTATCTGCACTATTTTTTAAAAAGGAAATACACACAGTCCATGTGAATAAATTTTAGCCTATGTGAAATATTATTGTTATTATTTTATATTTATTAATTATTCTTGTGTGATTGTTGATCTAAGTCCCACAATTCAGTATCTGTTTTTTTAACTGAGTGACAGAAGTTTGACAGGAGAGCAGAAAAAAAGTTATGAATAGGTTATGATAAAGACAATCACCTGAAGATAATTAGTATAAAAGTGGTGATTCAGAAATCAGATGTAGTCATTCATCCATGAAGATACAAGATGGGTGTCAAAAAATTGAATATCAGTGACACAGGTTAATACCATTTCTCTGAACAAATTTTATACTACATTTTAAAATTATTTTTCACTGCTGACCTCCAAGTAAAAAGATGTCTTGTCTGAACAAACTTACTGTAGAATGTCAGGTGATCCTTAGGACTCAGTAGAGCATCAGAAATATCAGAATTACAAGGGTGTTTGAAATTATATTCTATACTTTCAGAGCAAGATTTTCAGGGACATTTCTCTGTAGTTTTGTTTTGGATATATTTTTCATAGAATCAAAGAATGGCTCAGGTTAAAAAGGACATTAAAGATCATCTAATTCCAAACCCCTGCCACAGAGAGGGATGCCACCCACTAGATCAGTCTAGGCTCCATCCAGCCTGGTCTTGAACACCTCCAGGGATGGGGCATCCACAACTTCTCCTGGCAACCTGTCTGCCTTGTCCAGTCCCCCACTACCCTTACCGTGAAGAATTCCCTCCTCATGTCTAATCTAAATATGTCCTCTTTTAAGAATATTCCCCCTTGTCCTATCATTATGTACACGAGTAGAGTCCTTCTGCATTTGTTTTTTAAGATCCCATTAAGTACTGAAAGACCACAATTAGATCTCCTCTGAGCCTTCTCTTTTCCAGACTGAACATCCCCAACTGTCTCAGTCTTTCTACATAGGAGAGGTGCTCCAGTCCTCTAATCATCTTTGTGGCCCTCCTCTGGACTTGCTCGAACAGCTCTACTTCTTTCCTGTGTGGAGGACACCAAACCTGGGTGCAGTACTCCAGCTGCAGCCTCACAAGGGCAGAGTAGAGTGGAACAATCACCTCCAATGACCTTCTGGTCACACCTCTTTTCTGAAAGAACTTGTATTTCTGTAGTGCTACAAAAATATTACTTCTATAATTGCTTACTCAAGACTTAAAAATGTTACAATAATGTAATTTCAAATCAAATGACAAGCTATTCCTTTTAAAACTGTTGTTGTGAGCTGTACTGAGGTTCCTCTGTAATCTAGATTCATTGGTCTTATTTGCAAGGATGAGCAAACATGAAATAGTTTTCTGTAATTATATAAAAAAGAAATGTAATGTTTCAAAACCTTCTATAAGATGGCAAGGTCAGCCATATGCCACTGAATAATTTCCTGAGCCTCTGCTCACTCTAGCTATTACAGTGTACAACAGTGCAAATATTGTATAAATTATAACAGCGGTATCATATACTAGAGTCTAAGCCTGCAACCATACCTTTAGCAGAAGTCCTGCTGAAGGACGTGGCATTTTGAACATGGAAGTTTTGTGGGACTTGGTTATGATTTTAGACTGACTGTAAAAATCATTAACATGTTTGACCTTCATTGAAACAATATGCAAGTTCAACCTGAAATCGGAAGTGTAGCTACACAAAGAGAAATGCAAAGAGTTAGTATGTCCTGCTGCAGGGAATTAGCTCTCCTCTTCATAGTTGGACGTTGCAGAAGATGGGGTTTGAAATAAGATGGTCTGTATGTAACACTTGACAGTTGCTAACTGGCACACAGTAAAAAACTGATAGTAGATGTTACTTTTAAGTGTGGCTTCTTGACTGACATACACAGGTTGCTTTTAATGTTAAGTTCACAAAAGGTATCAAGAAACCAAAGAAAACCTGTTTTCACAGAAGAAAGTGTTAGAGATTCTATCTCATGGTGACATTTATTTATTTATTTATTTATTTTTTTCCCTGAAATTCCTGTTGTTTCTTGTTGTTCAGGTAGGTGAGACTTTATCTGTGTATCTGTGCAGGTTTTTTTGTTTGTTTGTTTTTGTTTTTGTTTGTTTGTTTGATAGCTCCAACATATTTTATCATGCATGAGAAGACCCTGAGCCAGTGAGGAATGCGTGGTTCCTATTCAGGTGATTCATGGCTTACTTGTGCTTCCCATCAGCTATTCCCACTTCCCTCCAGGAGAGGGAACTTCTGCATACAGTAGCAACACCTACTTTGTATACAGATGCCAACACCATCTGCCTGAACAGAGGCTGTGTCTCCGATGCTGTCTCAGAAGATAATGTTTCAAATGGGCTTCAGATTCTCCCAGATGTTGTAATTTTACTGGAAACAATTTAGAGGTGAGCAAATCTTGAGCAAACCAGGTGCTTCAGGATACCTTCGTGTCTGAAAGTTAAGGTAACCAGCAGCAACAGCTCCACTATGGAATGCAGGAGATGTCTCTGTCTGAGGGCTTGGCAAGGCACATACAGATGCATTTGTGGTCCAGATCCAGGTCTGATCCTGCCATTTGTCTAGCCCTGTGCAGAAGCATGACAAGCTGCAGAGATGAAATGTGCTCAGTGCTTCCCTGAAAATGAGGATAGGGCTGGTTGTTTCCAGGTTAAGAGACCAACTTTTACTTACGATGACCGTAGTGAAATTTGCCAAAAGAAAAAAATAAAGACTAAGGGAAAATGAAAACTCTCCTGTATTTTAATGCAATTAATACTTAAAGTAAGATGATGAAAAATGCACACACACTGTGTTTTGAAAGATTGAGAAAAGTCACTTGGATCATTGAATTGTTAATGAGGAACCAGCTGTAATGAATAGATTTCACCAGAAAAGCAGAAGTACAAATGTTTGCTGTCTTTAGACTAATACTTACCAGACTTGTGCACTTCACATCTCCCTTTGTTTTACACCTAATGAAAACAAATGATCACTTCCACAATGGGATAATATGTACAGTGGGATAATGTATTTGATCTAATTTAGTTGTGGCTGAGGTAAGTGTCATTTTTTTTTCTCTCTGATAGTGCTAATTCTCCATTTGTGATGAGACTGATATCAGAATTAAGCTGGTCTCCAGTGAGCTGTTCCCACATTTACATATAATGAATGCTGAGTGAGGAATTAGTGTTCTATTTGTTTTTTCATTGTCACTTATTTGTACATGGACAAGAAAAAAATGTAGATTAGATGTATCCACGTAAGTGTTAAAATCTTACTAGGAAAAAAAAAAAAAAAGAGTGTTAAAAGGGACTAACACAAATTTGTTACATATCAAGTTCTGATATCCTACCTCTACAACATGGAAAGACACGAGTGGCCAACCATGATTTTATGGGCTGCCTTATGAGGTGGCTTATTTAGCCTGGAGTAATGCCAATCAGTTATTAGGTGAATCAGGTTGGTGATATTGCTACTTGTTTGTGTAGGTGGGGAAGAGGAGAGCAGAGCCAGATATTGTTTACAGTTAATTGAGTGTAGCTGTATACATTGGTTCTGAAAAGTTGGCTGAAAACAAGGCTTATCCCAGGAATATTTCTGTCCCAGTTTAGGCTGGGTGGGAAAATATCCATTTCTGATTTTAATGAGGTTTCCCTAACGGAGGGAAAGACAAAACTCCTTGGCCCTATGGGGAAACAGATTTTCTTTGAAGAAATTTTGGTTCAGATGTATTTTACCACCTCCCATTGCATCAGCTTCATATCAATCAGTGAATACGCTTTTAAGTAAAATCGCTGTAGTCATTAGTAGTAGTCATTAAGCAAGATTGCTGTAGTCACATTAGGAGTAAAATGTTGTCTGTTATTGTACTGGGTAGGTCTATATATAAATGCATTTTCCCTGCTGTAGGCAATGGCTAGGTTACTGGTGGTCTGTACATTAAGTTGACTAAAATTCCAAACTTGGCAAGAGTTATGGAAGACAAACAGATGCTCATGTAATGTGTTCCACCTGAGTACAAACATATGTTTCTCATACACCTATCTCACTGACTTTGGGCTGGCAGACAAGGAATTCTTCCCTGTGTAGAACCATACTGCAAGATAAGGTACAATAGAAGGCTACCTTAAAATTGCTGTGTTAGGATAGACAAACTACCCTTTCTTTTCTTTTGATTCCACTCATACAGAAAACTGTTCCTGGAAGTAAAAACATCAGTCATTGAATATGTTGAGAACTAATAAAACAATCAAAATTATGTTTTATTAGTTCTCAACATATTCAATGCCAATGATGTTTTGTTTGCTCCAAATGAACATTAACATTATGAAAATAACCAAAATGATAAATGTATCATAAACAGATTCCTAATGTTGATAGAAAGACTAGTTTTTCATTCAAATGGTGATACTTTTTCAGCCATCAGGCTTAATAAATAAATGACAATAACCCACCTTTGAACACGTATTTTAGCCTTTGGCTTCAAGGATGTGCTAGCTTTAGTGCAATTGGCATAGGCCTAAATCTGCTCTACAGTTGTCCCAGACTCTTCCCTAGAGGACCAAATATATGAAATGTGGAAATGAAACGGAATTTTGTGATTCTTCCTTTCCCATTTAAAATAAAACTCCCTTCAAAGTAGAAAGTAAACAATTTCATAGAATCATAGAATCATAGAATATCCCTAGTTGGAAGGGACCCATAAGGATCATCAAGTCCAACTCCTCGCATCACACAGGACTAACCAAAAGTTTAGACCATGTGACTAAGTGCACAGTCCAATCTCTTCTTAAATTCAGACGGGCCTGGTGCAGTGACTGCCCCACTGGGGAGACTGTTCCAGTGTGAAACCACCCTCTCAGTGAAGAACCCCCTCCTGATGTCCAGTCTAAACTTCCCCTGCCTCAGTTTCACCCCAGTCCCGCAGGTCCTATCACTGGTGTTTATGGAGAAAAGGTCACCCGCCTGTCCACTCCCTCTTGCAAGGAAGCTGTAGACCGCAATGAGGTCTCCCCTCAGTGTCCTCTTCTCCAGGCTGAACAGGCACAGTGACCTCAGCCGCATCTCATTATGTTTTCACCTCCAGGCCCTTCACCATCTTTGTCGCCCTCCTCTGGACACTCTCCAACAGTTAAATGTCCTTTTTGTACTGTGGTGCCCAGAACTGCACACAGTACTCCAGGTGAGGCCGCACCAGCTCAGAGTAGAGGGGGACAATCACTTCCCTTGCCCGACTAGTGATGTTGTGCTTGATGCACCCCAGGATATGGTTGGCCCTCCTGGCTGCCAGGGCACACTGCAGGCTCATATTCAACTTGCTGTGAACCATGACCCCCACATCCCTCTCTGCGGGTCTACTCTCCAGCGTCTCATCGCCCAGTCTGTATGTACAGCCAGGGTTACCCCACCCCAGGTGCAGGACCCAGCGCTTGCTTTTGTTAAACTTCATGCGGTTGGTGATTGCTCAGCTCTCCAACCTGTCCAGATCTCTCTGCAAGGCCTTTCCACCCTCAACCGAGTCTACAACTCCTCCAGGTTTGGTGTTGTCAGCAAATTTGCTCAAAACTCCTTCTAGTCTTACTTCCAAATTGTTTATAAAGACATTGAAGAGGACTGGTCCTAAAATAGAGCCTTGAGGGACTCCACTAGTGACTTTCCTCCAGCCTGATGTGGCCCCATTTACCACAACCCTTTGAGCCCTGCCGTCAGCCAATTGTTCACCCATTGAATGATGTTTTTGTTAAGTTGTATGCTGGACATTTTGTCCAGCAATTTAATGAGTTGTTTATCACAGATAAAATAGCTCAGTATTCACACTGAAAATTATATCTTTATTTAAAATGATATCTTCATTTAAAAGTGTTAATACTTCTAATACAAATTTTGTACTCTGCTGAATAAAAAGTATAATTGAGACCAGGAGAAAAAAAGTGTGAACAAAAATCAATTTATTTTTTTGAAAGGAATATTATATATCATAATTTGTCTACTAAGTTTAACCTGAGTAAGAAAGGTGTTTTGTATGTAAGTAACATGTGGGAAGTAGACTTTCAGAATCCTGAGAAACAGTTGCACTGCATATGTTTATTTTTTCAGGAAATGGTATATATTAAATACTTAAATTAGTTTTGAAAATAGATTTATTTACATATGGTAACTAGAAAGGTGAACACACACCCAAAACAAACAAACAAACAAAAACAGAAAATAGTGTAGATACAAATTTCTAAAACCATTATGCAAAGGAAAACTTTCTCAAACAAAACAAAACAAAACAAAATGTTATGCACAACAATGTGAAAACAATTTAAAATCTATCTTTTTATCAATAAGCTATAAAAGTATACATATAGTATAAAAGGGTTTTTCTCTCCCACGGAGACCCTTCTATATCTTTTGATACTAAACAATACGTCAAACATTGAATGTAATAAGGCCATTTCAATATGCAGAGAGTGTTTTATTTATTTATTTTTGTCTTAGATTTGTTTTTCAGGAAATATGTCACCTTTCTAATAGTGCAGCCCTTCCATTTGTGCAGTTGTGGGGAAGGTGAGCATGGTGGTATTCTTGCAAACCTCCCACCACATGCAGATAATCAGTCAGGCCTGGAGCTTACAGGCACCTGGAGATTCATATTTGTACCATTTTTTTTTTTTTTTTCTGTGAGGAAACAGAAAACACACCTGTTTATTTCCTTTCTATTGCCTATCACAGCTGCCAAATCAGTGGGAACACGGCTTGAGCAGTAAGGTAGTCTTTATGCTGAAGGCTCTGTCCGTCAGACCTGGGTCCAACCTGCATCCAATCAGGGAGATTTTCTTTTGTGGGACCTGCACAAACAATAGACTTCAATTTAAATAGCTTTAAATTAGGCAGAAACAAGAATGATTTGCCTGGATTGTTTCAAGTTCTCTATTGCTCTAAACTACTTCCTTTCAGCTTTCCCAGAAGTTCCTTCAGCTGAACAAGCAGTGATGGAGGATCCTTAAAGACATTGTTCACAGTTTTGAAAGAGCAGCAAACAGCAGCACTCAGAACATTTAAGAAATGACTGATGAGATTTTATGGTGCTTAGGAGAGAAAATATCTGAGTATTCATATGTAAATCTCAAATATTCACCAGAATGTTGCTTTTTAAGTACTGCCATATTTTTCTTTGCGAATGTATATGGAGTAAGTAGCTGGAGGTAATGTTCCCTCTGGAGACTCAGAAATTTATTTTAATGTGAAACAAAAATGTCAGAGAACTAAAGCTCTCAGGCTTTTTGTTCCCTTTGCTAGAAAGTCCTCAAGGGAACTCAGATAGAAAAATTCATTCTAAAGAGATTAACAAAATCCAATTAACCTGGTAAAACCGTTAAGTAAATTAGCAAACTAAGTAATCAGAATGTTGTCCTTTTTTTTTTTTTTTTTTTTTTTTTTTCTTAATTCTAACATTAATAGCTTAACATAGTAAGTATTTAACAAAGAAGAGCCCTCCCATCCCCCCCTTTTTTTCCTCTGTCACATACAAACATAGATAACTTTATGCATTTAAGATAGTTTTATTTAAAGTGAAGATTCGCTGAAAGAAGTGTACAATAGATGCTCAAGAATCAAATTTGATCAATATAGAAAGACAGTGTGTTTGTATTTTAGTATATTTTGTGCATATATACACTATGTACATAGACAAATACAATTATAACTATTCATATCTCTGCGTGTGTACATATTATATATATATACACACAGACACACATATACATATATTCATCAGATCTCTTCTTAAATTTACACTTGGTCAGATAAATTAGAATCATTAACCACTGAAAGAAGTGAAATTCAAGTGTTCTCCATTTACTGTCACACAAAGGGTAAGTTTCACACTTTGGATAAACCCATAAACTATAGGTATTCCTTATCCAAATGTTACAAGCTTCACATCAAATTTAGCATGGAAAAAAAAAAAAAAAAAAAAAAAAAAGGTACTTTCTGAAGCAAAAAACATAGATAAAAATTATATGTTAGGTCAGGCATATGCCTCAAATCTGAATTTAAAGGAGTAATCTTTGGGATAGAAAAGACCATGTCTTTTTAAGAGTCCCTACACTACTGTGGTGGGACAAACATTATTGTTCCTAATGTAGAAAATAACTTGCAACCAGTAAAACCTGAGGTAATGAATGACAGGCTGTTCTCTGATGGGATCTGTGCTGGTTAACAGAGCTTATTGTCACACCTATGAGAAACTTTCTGACAAACACACAGATGTGACAAAGTCAAACCTCAGCAAACCACCTGCCTCTCAATATAGAAACATAGAATCATTAGGGTTGGAAAAGACCTCCAAGATCATCTGGTTCAGCCATCACCCTTCAACTGATATCACCCACTAAACCAAGTCCCTAAGCACTAAGTCCAACTTTTCCTAGAACAGTCCCCGGGATGTTCACTCCGCTGCTTTCCTATCGCATCATCCTCTTTTCTGTAGGGACAATTAAGCACCGGTTTTGTGGCAATGAGAATGCAAATCACACTGGTGTAGTGGGTTTACGTGGCAAGGTTTTGGTAGGAGGGGGGCCATAGGGGTGGCTTCTGTGAGAAGGATCTAGAAGCTGCCCCATGTTTGGTAAGGGCCCCACTGCTGACCACAGCTGAGCCAATAAGCGATGTTGTTTTGCGCCTCTGTGAGAGCATATTTAAGACAGGGAAAAAACCGCTGCACCACTCAGCAGCTGGGAGGGTGAGAGGAGTGAGAAACAGCCTTGCAGGCGCCAAGGTCAGTGAAGAAGGAGGGGGAGAGGTGCTCCAGGCGCCGGAGCAGAAGTCCCCTGCGGCCTGTGGTGAGGACCATGGTGAAGCAGGATGTCCCCCTGAAGCCCATGGAGTACCATGGTGGAGCAGGGTTCCACGCTGCAGCCTGTGGAGGAGACCACGGTGGAGCCTGTGCCCCGAAGGAGACTGCGGCCTGTGGAAGACCCCTGCCGGAGCAGATTCCGGGCCAGACCTGCAGCCCATGGAGAGGAGACCGCGCAGAAGCAGGTGACCCGGCAGGAGCTGCTGCCCGTGGGGAACCCAGGTTGGAGCAGTTTGCTCCAAAGGGATGGACCCCGTGGTATGGACCCATATCTGGAGCAGTTCTTGAAGAGCTGCTGCCTGTGGACAGCCCACGCTGGATCAGTTCAGCAAGGACTGCATCCCGTGGGTGGGACCCCACAGCACAGGGGACAAGAGTGACCGAGAAGGAGTGGCAGAGAAGAAGAGATATAGAGTGACCATAACCCCCATTTCCCCGTTCCCCTGCGCCGCTCGGGGGGAGGAGGTGGAAGAGGGTGGATGGGGGGGGGAAGGTGCTTTTGGTTTCTTTCCTTTGTTTCTCACTTCTCTAGCTTGTTAGTAATAAGCAATAAATCTTACTTTCTCTCTATGCTGAGTCTGTTTTGCCTGTCACGGTAATTATTGCGCGATCTCCTAGTCCTTATCTCAACCCCTGAGCCCCTTTCATCATATTTTCTCCTCGCTCCTCTTTGAGGAGGGGGAGTGAGAGAGCGGTTGTGGTGGAACTCGGCTGCCCACCC
>CM021797.1:44316400-44339872 GCA_011076525.1 Nettapus auritus
ATAAAGGATCTAAACTGCGTAAGATGCAAAGAACAACTTATTTCAGACTCCTTCATTTTTAAAATACAAAAACTGTGATTTCTTCTGTTTTGCACATTGTGCTTTCACTTACACAATTAGTAAGGGGACAAAAAATGTTGCTCTCACCTCAGTTTCAGCTGTAATTCCAGTCAAAGTGGTATAAAAATAATTCTGCTGTGCATTGAAGTTCAATAAGCATAGACTACAGACAGAATATGGGAGAACTGTGATGTGTGAACTGGCATTTTAAAAGAAATCTAACTTTACTAACACCTATCATTAACCTGTGTATCTAACTGGGGGTTGCTCATCCCTCTACAGTTATACTGTAAATGTGCTGTTATCCTCTGGATTGGATAAGAATGTATATTTCCAGTTGCTTTAAAAATGATTAAAAAATATATATATAACAGGCTTTTAACAGGCTTTTTCAGCTGCCAGACAAACTCTGCTCTCCAGTTTGGTGACATACTTGCTGATGTCTTGATTTCTGAGCACATGTTTCAAGGTCATCTTTTTTTTTTTTTTTTTTTTTTTTTTTTTTTTTTTTTTTTATGCTTTAATGGATTTCTCAGGCTTCCCAAACACTATTTACATGCTGAAATTCCCATAATAGATCTGATTTGACCTTGGGACATACAGAAGTAAATTTAAAAGATGATGTATAAAGATGGAACAAATAGCATTTGATTTTTTTTTTTTCTTTTAAAAGAATATATGTTCTAAATAATTTAAAATCACAAACCTTTCCTCTGTTCTCTTCTTGTCCCCTGTCAATTCAAATCTTTACTGTGAAACAATGTAAATTACCAGAGAACTAGTGAAATGCTCATATGAAAGGGACTGAAAGGTTAAGCAATTGAGGAAAAAGATTAGAGTATTCAGAACTACCCATTTTTCTATATATTACCTCACATATTCTGGTAGCAACAAAGCAGTCACTCTAAAAAGTTTTATTATGACAGCCTAGGGATATGCTTTGATACTGTTGCAGGAAATGTCACATCATCATAAAGCATTGGGAAGGGAACTAGAAACAGTTCTGACTAATGGCAAATCTGGAAGATGAAACTTGCTGTGTTTCTGAATGTAGTGGTTGTGAAGGAATATTTACTGGGTCTCACCAGGTTAGAGCAAAAAGTGTGCTTGTCACTTATGATGACAGGCAGCTGTGAAGGTGCATCAGGTTGCTCTTTCTAAGAGATATCAGACCAGTTCTAGACGTCAGTTTGGGTACCAGAACAATCCCCCAAACTCCAAATCATTTTGACTTTGCTGGTACAAAATCTCATGTTAGATAATGTGGGTTAACAAACTAAACAACTCTTGTTGGTATATCACAGACTCTATTTCTCAGAATATGTATTAATGGCTTTACAGATATTTAATACAGGAGCAAGAATCTGTTACACCTAACAAACTGAACACTACGTGTGATCTTGGATGTGATGGAATTTTTTATATATGTCCCCACCTCCTTAGTCTGAGAAGGGCTCTGCTGTATTTAAAACACAAAAAACAAAACCAGAAACACTCAACTAGTCATTAAAAAGAAAACTGTTTCATTAAATTACCATCACTTTAGAGAGAAAACTAAAACATCCAGGAAATGCTTTTGCTGAATGTTATGTAGCTGAACTGTATTTTTCCCAAGCATCCACAGCTCAGTGAACCATGATTTGTTAGTCTTGAAGACTTCAGAGTGCTTCAATCTGTGTTTGTCAAATAATGGGATGGATACATAATATTAAAAGCAACAATGCACATTTTACATATGAAGCTTCTCATAGGCAGCTAATTATTTATAGTTCATGTAAGCCACAAAGTAAAATTGACTTGAGCTTTTGAATCACACCATCATGCTTTCCTACAAAACTATTTTCTTTTTTCCCCAGACATGCAATGAATGTGGATCTTCAGCTAGATGGGTCTTCAGGTTGGGTCCTCAACATCTTTATCCGTTTTTCCAGCCTCTCCATCCATTCATTTCTGAGCCTAAAGACAGAAACACTAGTCAGATTGTCCCTTTTTTGTACTCTTCATCTTTCCCACTGATGCTATCATACAGATCTGTGGATCTGTGGATCTGTATGGCAACTGTGGAAACACAGTTGCCATGAAAACTGTTCTGTCCACGTAGAGAATTTTGCTGGATGGAGGTTCAGGACTAGTTCTTAAATCTCAGTGCTGGCTCACCTGATCGTTGTGTTTCTTCTTCATCTCCCGTGTCGTCCTCTCTCAAGTGCCTCTTTGTGCCAGAGTGACTTGTCATCTCCACTGGAGATTGCCTGCTGCCACCTGGTGGGTAGCATCACCCAACGTTTCCCCAGTTCCCCTCGTCGGAAACACATTAGCAAAGAACTGTATAGAGGCTCCTGTGAACTATTTGGTTTAGAAATACTGCACATGTTGAAATTGGTGATAGATCAGTTAACTACAGGGTAACCGACTGTTAGCTGATAGCTGGAAGTTTGTTTTATTTTCTGGTAGTATCTAGATACTACAGAGAACTGCCTTAAAAAGAAAAGGCAGAAATTTCACATCAGAGAAACTGAGATGTTGAAATTAGGACTTAAAAATGGGTAAAACTTGTTAGAGACTGATTGCAGTGTTCATTCATGCAGGGCAATGCAAGGCCTTCATTGCCCTTATTTTGCTAAACAATAACTCAAAGAGTGGTATGAGGGCAACTTTGAATAAATGCTTTCTTTTTGAATGATCCCAAGTCAAAATATCCATCCTTGTATGTGACTTAAACTCCAGGAGACTTCACGTGAAGTAAAACTGTACTATTGACATTGCAGCAGACTAATCTTTACTGATTTGCCTGATTTAGGCAATTATGATTAATTGAAGTATAACTATGTATGACAGTTGTCTTGGTCAGATAGAACACTTGGACCATATGATTTATTATGGACTTGTGCAAATTAAACCATCTGAATTTGTTGAAGCTATATTCTTGGCAAAGCCACAGAGAAAGAAAGTGAACCAGGTACTCATATGTACTAGCCTTGCTCTGAAAAAAAACCCTTGATGTTTAAGATAAGGCAAGACTGCTAGAAGTTTTCCTAATAACTTCAGAAAGTTCCACACTTTGGTCCCATTTAATGAAGAAAAGTAAATTATTCTCTTATCATCTGAAGCCATAGCTAAAACTAATTGGCATTGTCATGTCAATTTGGAAGCTTTATTATTTTCCAAAAATCTTAGGAAAATAAACATTACTTTCAGCTTTCATTAAATAACGTTAATATAGGTACCACTATTCTTTTAAAAAGAATTACAATGGAAACTCAAATAATCTTTCCAAATGCAAACTACTTACTTTGTCAGAGCGCTTCTTTGCTGACGTTCTTTTTCAATTTGCAGATACCGAGTTTGTTGCTCAATAGTCTTTTCCCAGAAGTTTCTCAGGTCACTGGTTTCACACCCCCTCACTTCATGACGTATGTATTGACTGTTCATCTTCTGTGAAAGAGAAATGTGAAACACTTTTATTACAAGTTATTGGTCCCATGTATGTTTACATGGCTGAAGCACAGTGCTGATGTCTTGCACTCTCAAAGAGTTATGATCACACTGTTTTTTATGTAGGACAAGGATAACAGTGGGCAATTTAAACTTCTCATTCCTAACTCTGACACTTGCAGATATGCTTTTTACAGTGATTTGAATTCTTGTGTATTAACATCAGATATTTCTCATCTCGGTCTGTTGGTGATCTTTAAATTTACAATGTGGGAGAGTTCTATTATTTTCTCTAGTTTAAAGATTAAGATATATTTTATAGTACTCGAAAATGAAAAGAAATATAAAAATTGCCAGATCTAGTGGGATTTTTCTCACAGCTTTTCCGTCCATAACATGATGAAATAGCCTTTGTAGATTACACTTAAAACAATGGAGAAAAACAACTCTGGTGATTTACTGTTAAAGATTTTAATATTTACTGTAATTTTCTGGTGGAAAGAAGAAAATTTACATGCATAGATACATATGGAAATACTGTTATAAGATGGTTACTTGCAAAATCCTTTGTGTTTATTAAATACTTGGCTCTCCTACATAATTTTCAAAACAAAGCAATTTCATACCTGTGTCCATTCTGTTCTTCCTCCTTCATTTAATGTCATCTTAAAAATAAATTTGGAAGTAAATGTTATCCTACAAAAAGAATTTCTGTCTCAGGATGACTCCATATGGGCTAACAGTCAAGCTCTTTTATCTCACATTCCAGCCAGAAAAAACACATTGTTACTTTCAAAATTTTAGTAAATATATAATGAAAATATAGCTGCTGCCTTCCAAATTGTGGTGTGGTTTTGTATGAACATGGCACTAAAATATTTTCCAGGATGCCTTATTTATTTATTTATTTATTTATTTATTATTATTTTTAACCAAGTATTTAGGGCTCTCTCATGCATTATTTGAATTCATGGCAATTATTTGCAATTTATTTTAATCAGAGCCATAGAGAGCTTGTAAACAAGCCCCTCAAGGTTAGCTTGTAAAAGCTTGAAGGACCTGCTGCCATTTCCCTGCCAGACATGGTAAGAAAACCAAATTGGGAACCAGTAATCTTTACGTAATTACATTTGGAGATGTGTTTGTTTTATGATAAAGTGTAACATATTATAAAGAAGCTATGAGTGGAGAACAAAAGTAGCCTTTTGAAGAGGTTTATTTCTTTCTGAGATTTTCCTATGACTTCACTGTGGTTCCCTGTAAACCACCCATACATCAACCCCGGTTCTCTGAATGATAGAAACTGTGCATCGGAACCTGGGTTTTGCATAAATAAATAAATTAAATAATTGAGCATTTTTTTTTTTTTTTTAGGTTTTGAGCAACTTGTTACTGGATGTATGTGTTAGTATCAGTCCACAATGTGAACTGCAAGTACAACTGAACATTTTCAGCTGTGTTAAGGGACAAGCAATTCCGGGTCAAAAGTTCTTTTAATATAAGGATGTGTGTTAATAAAATATATGTATTCTATAAATCTGCACATATATATCATACAAACCCAAACCCATTTTCCCAGGTAGCAGTAACTACCCTCTTTAAGTGTGTACCTAGGGGTAATCTAGACAGTTATGAAGAAGCAACAGTGACAGCCATCTGAGTGAGACTAATGGACTTTCACCACAGGACTTAATCTTTGAGAATAACAATAGTTCTGAAGAACACCAGGCAAAACTCCCAGATCCTCAGGCTCCAAAATAAACACTTCCAGGAAACAATCACCCCTTGTTACTTTAATTTAAAGTGGTCCTAATATATAATTAATTCATGTTTCTGAATGTAAACTCCTGCTTACTGTGGATTTTTTTTTTTCCCATGTATATATGTGAATAGCTCTTCTCAATGAGTCTAAGTTCTGAACCACCATCACCATGTATAATTGAGCCCACATAAATACTTTCAGTATACACACAACCTTTACCAGTTTTAGATGTTCTGCCTTTTGATTTGATTGAATATATTCTTGATGCTGCCTTGAATATGTTTTTATATACATGTCTTTCTGTCACCCCTCTCCCCACAAAAATAAAAAAAAATCCCAAGACAAAAGTTTCAAACCCTCCAAAAGAGAGCTGCTGGTCATTGTTATTCAGCAATAACAGTACAATACAGTACATCAATACTTTTTTTTTTTTTTTTTTTTTTTTTTTTTTTTTTTTTCTGTTTATCATCAGTGAAATTGTTTTTGCTCACTCAGGCACACTAAGACCATTGTCCAAGCCTATACTTCTTTCCTAACACTTTATTTTGCATTAACAAATAGATACCTTAAATTGCTGAATTTTTCTCGTACTCTGTCCTTGATCTTTCTATTCGTTTTCTTTCCTCCTGACAGTGGACAACACTTGAATACTTATCAACTGAAACTAGAATTTCTGCATCATCATTTTACTGATCCCTCCACAGCACAACACTAAATCCTTGATAAACACCAGTGTATCAATGCATCACAATTCTTACCACTCAGCTGTAGAATCATTCTACCCTAAACTACCTTTTACTTCAAACCTGCTATTTAAGTCCATTCATTCAGTGATTGCAAGAACTTCTCAACAACTCTGCTAAAATAACCCCCTTGGTTTCCTTTGCCTTTATGCATCATGCACATAGACATTGTAATTCAACTCTGTCCAGCCTTTCATTTCAATGCTGTTGTCATAAGTCTTCAGGATTGTGTGGGAAATCAGTGATATCAAACCTAGTGTATCTGTATTTCACTTCTCTCAAGATACAGTTTCTGTGCTAACATCTTCTGCCAGTGATCAAAACTCTGTTTTCTTCTCCTACTCCATTTTTATATATTATTATTATTATTATTGTTATTGTTGTTATTATTGTTATTATTAATTTTCTGGAGGAAAGTACCAGGACTTAAGCCTATATTGTGGCTTCACACCAGCAATTATCAACTGGGTACAGTTTATTTTCATGGCTTGGACCTTTTTCAAAGTGGAAAATGAAAGGGACCTTGTTTAGCAGAGAAAGAGAAGATTGAGAAAGACACCATGGAAGCAGCCTCCAAAGCATCCTGAACAAATAATCTCTATGTATGCTATAACAAGTTGGCAGAAATACACTGTTAAATCATATAGGCAGTTCCAATAGCCCTTTTATAGATCTTTCTGTTAGGCCTGACTTAAACTGGTGTGCAACAACTAGGACTAAACTAAGCTTTATTCAAATCTCTAGTGACAATCCTTCCATATGACAATAATGAGTCTCTTCTCTGTAATCATATTTGACAGAGCACTGGTTGTTAGGTAGCTGAAAAAATGTAGTTGTTCTCAGATGAAAGGAGTAGCTAGATAAATTCTAGGAAGGCTTTATCTTATACAGGATGGACATTATTTTTTATTTTTAGGTTTAATCATTTTAGAACAGGTTGATAATATTTAGACTCAATTTGTTGAAGGAAATCTTACAAAGGTAGGGAAACAGTGACACCAGCACTGTTATCTGGAACTGAAAAAATGTGTTGGTAGAACAAAAGAGAGGAATGTAAGATCAATTCAATGTGACATCTTGACTCTTTTGTAAGTAAAAGAAATCGATAGATTTAAGCTGGAACTTACTGGTTCCTTGAGAAGCCATTACACCAAGAGAAACACATTGTTTCTTGAATAGAATGGGATTTTTTTTATCTAAAATATTTAAAAAAAAAAAATTTTTTTTTTTTTTTTTTTTTTTTTTTGTTTTTTTTTTTTTCCTTGTAGTAGACCATAAATTATTTGAAATACATGGTTTATTTGTTTGTTTGCTTGTTTTTGTTGATTTTTTTTTTTTAATTTACAGAACATCTGCATGAATCAAGAAAGCTATTCTTATCCTTGTTTTGTGTATAGCATAATACAATCACTCAGAGTTTTGAAGGTGCTATGCATCTTTGTAGAAATAATCCTATTTTTTATCCATCTACATTTTCTTAGACCTTGCTCAGTGACAATGTTATTTATATACAAGCATTGGTGACTGTGTTTATTATACACACACATTGGATTAATCAAAAACTGCATGAGGTACAGGAGAGTAGGGTCTGTGTATGCTAATGCTGATGTTTGACTTTAAAACAATAAGAAATTGGCTTTGAGTTTAGAAAATGGGACTTGAAATTGCAGACATGATTTCCTTCTTTTGCCTTGGATCTTGGGTATATAATTTATCTCCTGCTACTGCAGCTGGCAGCAATTCACATCTCAAAGGATGAACAGAGGTTTACTTTCAGATAGAGCCTGACTGAGGAAGCACACCAGTTTCAAATTTAACTTAGATCTTGAGAGCCTGAAGGACTCTTTAGGGACAGAAGAAAGTAGATCAATCCCTGTGCCCCTCTGTTTGTGTGGCAGGTCGCATAATGCAGCCTGCCTCATGAGTGTTGTGCAGGAATGAGACAGCATGTTGGGATGGCTGAAGCTGCCTGCCTTCACAGGCCAGGATGTGGCACCTTAAAAAAAAAAAAAAAAAAAAAAAACGCAAAAGGTCTAGCAAGGCTGGCTAGACAGGATTAGCAATGAACCTAGTGGATTTCTGGTGCACACAAGGCCCTGAAACAAGCCTAGTCTCTTTTGAAAATACTGCAGTGTGTTGCATCAGCAAAAATGTATGGCTTGCATATGTGCAACACTATGCTCTTTCCATTTGTACTTCAGCCTTATAGGCTATCAATCTATGCTTTTCTTTCTAACGAGTGAAGTATGGAGTTTTCAATGAAATAAGTGAATTCTAGACAAATGATATATTCTACCATTGGTCTTTCCTAGTTTTGCAGACCTTGAAGCACTCTGTGTTACCAGAACGTGCTCAGTCAGGAAGTCTTTTTCTGTCTAAAATCTCCAATCAAATTAATTGGACTTTTGCATGTGATGGCAGTTTTTCCTGTATCAAAATGGCAATGACATTGACATGTCTGAGTAATACTAGTAAGAGTTATCTGAATGCATGTGTTACAGCAGGTGTGCATCTAGCAAATCAGTTCTGGAATATGCAAATCAAAATGTTTGCAGGTAGGCAACCATGCAGTAGTCTCATTTCAGCCATTTCAGCCATTCTTCTATTTTCCTGACTAAAAGAAGTCATTCTTCTTTTTTCCTGACTTTTTTTTTTTTTTTTTTTTTTTTTTTACTTTATGGTTCTGGCTGTGTTTTTCAACTCTGGAGAAAAACTTTCTTGAAATGTATTGAGCTATAACAAAAATTTGGACCTTTTCTCATATAAAACTTTTGCAAAAATGAAACATGAAAAAGACAAAAAGACATGATTCTTGGTGGCTGTTTTGTCTTCATATTATACTACTACAGAGACAGTATCAATGCCTTTGAACACAACACATTAAGTATTTTCTTCTGTCCTCTTCATCTGTTGGGCCCTAGTTCTCTTCATTGGTGTTCAGTCTTTCTTGGATATCAGATACATGAATGACTGAACTATTGAACTGGAGGGAACTGATTGTCTGCCTTGGTTTTCTTCACCTGAGGGCTCAGCAGTCCTCCAGCTGAGCGTTAAAATTCTTAAAGCCTTTTGAGCAAAACACTTGAGGAATCAACAGTTTTATTTCCCTCCAGGTCATCCATTCATCTGTTACTATCCTTGTTCTGTTCTTGTGCCTATTTATTTATTTAGCTACTTGCTCTCCTGCATTTTGTTCTTCTTGCTGACTTCTTCAGCTCCCCAGCTTCCACTGCTCCCTGCGTCTGGTATTCTGTGATGGCTGCCTGTGTTTCCACAAATTCTGTCACCAGGACACAGACAGGGCTGTGATGACAGTTGCACAGAGCCAAGTATTGAGCGAACAGCTTTCATAAGCATCATACAATACATCATCCAAATGCCTTTCATGAACTTTCTATAGATTTGTCCAGCTCTTACTGGCTTTTAGTTTTCAACATTTAAAACTTATTTAAAGAAGCTGTAGTTTGTTCACATGATCTAACATCTTTTCTAGTCACTAGATTTTCCCCTCTTACAGATACATTTGAAGCCTGATCCTATAAGTTGCTGAATTAATAAGATCAAGTATAAAACATAAATTAATATTTATTAGTAACAGAACAAGGATCTTGAATGTATTTTGTTTCATTGTTTGATTTTTGAGTACAGGAGGGCTTGATGATCTAGGATCAAAGAAGTGGATAAATCCTGCCTGGGGCTCATGTTATTCATTAGATCATTCAGTTCTGACAAAACATGCAAGAGGAACAGGTTCTGATTCATGTGAAAGTGTATGCTGTTAAATTAAAAAGTCTCTCCATAGCCGATCACTGTTAAAAACCTTTGCAAGAGGATTGCAAGAGGAGTACGTAACCTTAGCTATCATTCAAACCCATCAGTTGACAAAGTACAGCTACATCTCCTGGTGTTTTATCCAGGGTTGTGGTATGGAAATTGCCTGTAAATATTTTTTTCTGTATCAATGCTACCCACCTTCCTTAAAATGTTGTTAAACTGGGCACTCTTCCCTAACATTGTCCTCACACTCTCATCTTTCCTAGAATATACTTTTGTGAGAATTAAAGTTAGGGAAAAATGCATTTATTGTTTATGTTATTGTGAAAAAATTGCTATTAAAAACAAACAAACAAACAAACAAACAAACAAAACAACTTACCTCTGGAGTTGCACTCTCCCTGCAAATAAATCCTCTTTGTGACACAAACAAATGAGGAATATTACCACTGCAGCCCTGGCTTCTCTAGTGTCACAGGACAGTAATGAAATGCATCCCTTGGTACTTTTTATTTGAAGTGGGGGTAACATAAATCCTTCATCATATCAAGGCTATTTTGAACAGAACCAGTAGTGAGATAAGATCATTTAATGAACTTTGCAGCCCCCTGCCTGAGATGACCATGAAACACAGGCCCCCTTGAGAGTGTGCATCCCTCCCACACTGGCAGATACCTCAGAGAGCATGACTTGGCAAGTGCTGAGAATTATTCTTTAAAATGCATGCTAGTATTATCCATTTTAATATTCATCCTGTGAAGCTTGAAAAATTCCGCACTACTATCTTAGCTGTAATGAAGGTTGAAGGGGTGTGACAAATCACACTTGGTTTTGCATTACAGGGTGACTTACAGAAGTATGCAGTACTTTGGAGCTGTTAATCTAAGGATGTGTGCTTGATTATGACCTATCACACAATCTGTTCTCTTCAAGGCAATAGTCATAGGAATTGTCTGTTTCGTTAAAATTATCTGACAGAATGCTTTAAAACAGCAGTAGTTTTACCATTTGGAGTTGTTAAAACTCTACTAGAGATGAGAACTTGTATCATTAAATTTCATTTTCTGAGGAAAATATTTTGCAGATTTGGTTGATGACAGATGTATGAGCTGATCTCAGTTTTCATTAAATCCATCTACATTGCTAATATACCATATGTGACTGCTGGCTTGAGTAGTATTTATAGCATTGCTGATTATTTTAACCTTCTTTTGTTGTCATTTTTCAGACCACAAGTAGCAAAAGCAGCAGCCATTAGATGGATGCTTTCTGTAGTTCATATTTCTTTCTTTCTTTCTTTTTTTTTTTTTTTTTTTTTTTTTTTTTTTTTTCCCTCTTCATGTCCATTTATTTATTTATTTATTTTTCAGATAGCTTTACAGCAGAAAACCATGAGCAAAACCTGACAGCTGCAGCCTTCCTCTCTAAAGGAAAATTCCAATTCATTCCAAGTACTGGTCAGTTTATTTAACTTGTTAAAGGCATATTAAAGTACAGATTTTCTTCAGCATGTTGTCCCATTGCATGTCATATGAAACCACAGAAATAAGCTCACTTGCCTGAACATATGATAGCAGCAAAGGTCTGTGCTCTCAGAGATTTTAATTCCAGATATATGCATTGCATTGAAGACAAACATGATTCTCTGAAAATCTAGAAAACTAGATCAGAATCTGTCTGGTTTTGGAAATCCCAAGCAAATAAAGTGTACTTGGTCAATATTAAAATAATCACTATTATAAGGACAGATGGGTACCTAGGCTGAATATAACAATGATGCTAACCACCATGGTGCTGCAGAGCAACATAATTTCTTCCCTGCAGTTTGACTCAGAGCTTCAGTAACTTCACAACTGACAACAAATTAGAGTTTTATTTTGAATGTCAAATGTAGAAAGTATCTTTCCTAAACCTTTGCAAGCATCTCCATTCAGGAGATTACTTCAGCGTCCAGGCTTCATCAGACCAGAACATACATTTCTGGTCTGATATGTTCTAGATGTATTGATATTTCTGCATTTGTGCAGATTAGATGTTCTGTGTAAAGCACAGCCAAGGTGTGGTACACATTGTAAACACTCAGGTTATCTACAACATATTAGATACACATTGCATACACACTGACTGTATTTACAATGGACAATAATTGTGTGTATTCATGTGTCTTATGCAAGCTAAATGGACCCAGAATCCAGAAATCCCGGACAGAATTAGTACTCTGCTGGGCTACCCAGATCAGAAGAAATAATCAGGTGGAAGGTGGCTGAAAAGACATTGTTCACCCTCAAAAATATTGCAGCTGTCCTGTAGACTTTTATGCAGTGAAAATGATTTAGGAAATTTTAAGTTGCACCTCAGTCTTTGTTTACTTCATAAACAAGTCTCCTCAAACCTGTTTAACATAACTTGCTTACATGACAGCACTCATCTGTAGTTTGCAAATGTACTTGTAAACAACTGTTTAATGTCATTAGCAGGGACCTTAGAAAAATCTGTAAAATGACTAACAAAGTACAAACCTCTGGAGCACCTGGGGTGTTACTTGTCTGTAGCAATCACATTCTGCCTCTGTGTTCTTACTGTGTCTTGTGTGGGAGAGGTAGAAATAAAAGTAGCAAGAAGCTCTTACTCTCATACAGTTATATCTGGTACTCTGGTACATTTTGGCCATAATTTGTCAGCCTCGCTTCTTAATTAATTGCCTTTTTTTTTTTTTTTTTTTTTTTTTTTTGTAAGACCTGGTGCTAAAGAAGAGAAGGCATTTCACAAAATCTACAAGAACTTTCTATTTAAGTGATTTTCTCATATTCTTTTCTCTTTGATGTTAGAGAACATAAAGTCCTGAGAGGTAAGATTTTAAGGCACACACAGTACCATGTTGTTGAGGCAGTCTTTTTCTGTATTCACTGTGCATATAGTATTCACATCCTTCTCATTCTAATTTGATTCAATGAGAGTCAGCAAGATGTGAGGAGGGATTTCTGTCACTAACGGATCTTGTCCCTCCTGGTCTAGGAGCAGCGCAGGCCAGAGTAGTTTTAATAGCCCTCTCCAAGCTTTGCAAATTCCTGAATGGAGCAGATAACTCAGAGGGTAGGTAAAAGTCTAATAAATTTAGGCATCTATTTTCCCATGAAAATAACTGTTTTAACTGTTTTAGATATTTCTGTAAATATATGCAGTGTGAGTTTTTTAAAGTCTGTCCTTCAAAACCATTAGAATGGGTGGTTCAGTGGGTCAAGTGAGTGTAGCATGGTAAGACAACAGGCAGGAGGTTTCTCTAGGGATTGTCCTACAGATGATGCCACGTGCCTGTGTGGAGGTCTGGTGTTTGTTTCCTTGGTTCCCAGTCGCACATGCATTGACTTGAGCACTGTTATCCTGCAATGGCAACTCAGAAAGTGCATCTGGAGAAAACAACTCTGCTTAGAAGTTTCTAGCCCTGCCTACTGGATATGACACTGCATGTTTAAAGTTTATGGAAAAAAATATATCATGACTGGACAACTGAAACTGGGCAACTGAAAAAGTCAATTAATTTCACTACAGTTTCTAAACCATTTTTCCTCTCCTGAGATAAGCCTTGGATTAGAGACTGAGAAATCAGCAGGGACTAGTTTAGATTAAAAAAAAAAAAAAAAAAAAAAAAAAAAAGGATTAAGTAGATATAGGAATACACAGGAATACCTTTCATCTACTTTGGATTTTTTTCTCTGAGTGCATTCTGGATGGTGCATATATCATAACATCCGTGCCTATGACACAGAATTGTTTTCTTTATAGTACCTCTTACAGGATGATCTCAAGGTCAGTAAAGCAGCAGATTGAAGAGCTGACATGTTTTATTAGCTGAATGAAACTTCTTCTGGACACCAATTACATGACATCTGTAACATTTATAGAGGTTGCTTGGTGTTTATTTGCAATTGTAGTATTGTCTTTGTGACATAGACATGAAAAATTAGATAAAGAATCAAAGAATCATTTAGGTTACAAAAGACCTTCAGACCTCCACTGCTCTGCTTCAAGACTATAACATGTAAGATCCACTAATACCTTTCTGTAATTCTCCCGTTAGTGGCCTGCTTGCAGCTCTTCCTGTGATTCTACTTTTCCCAGAAATGTAAGGTTTTCAAGCAGTTTAAATTTCATTAGGCTGCAATTTAACCACTGGAGCTGCTAGATACACCGTTGCTTTTCCATGGAAGTGTAAGTAATTAGCTTGGCTCCTTGCACTACAGGGGGATTCTGCTACAAAGGAGAAAAAAGGCTGCTGGTGTCACCTACTCTCTGTCAGCATTTCCATGTGTTTGAAACTACCTTTAAGTCCACATCAAATGAACTTCTACAGGGACCTGCCCAGAAAGGCTTCTATGATGATGATTTGAATTTGCCTGCAAATCTGGCCTGGATGTTTTTTACATCTTACTATGGCACCAACATTAGGAACTCAATTGCTTCAGACACCCTCAGGCATCAATTTAATGAGTTCAGGAAAGAGGTTTTTGATCTTCTGTTAAAATCAGACAATGCAGTGTGCTTCAGTGCACATGCTGTTTGAACTGAGGCTGGGGCTGTTCTACGCCCATACAGTCCATGGAAAATGAACAGGATCTCAGTGGGGTAATGCAGTCTTCTGCATATCTTTTCACAGATATGAAATTACGTTATTTCTTTTCCTATACAGCCAAATTGTGGGTGCTTGTTAGATGAAGTTAAATGGGATGAGTTGGGGATGTTTGAGACTTCAGACTTGCTTCCAGAAAATATCTGAAGGTCCACAGGGACTTTGTTTTCAGTATTAATTTAGATGAGTTTGAGAAATTTTATTTAGGAAGACGGTAAGGTAGGAGGGAGGATGATTAAGGTCCTTAAGGAATCATCCCTGATTCTTTAAAAAGTAAAATTAATGGTCATGAATAAATCTGTGATTTGAATCCCAGTGTAAACACAAGGATGTTGTAGCTGTACCCCCAACTTTAGCTTAAAAGTAGACTTTGGATCAAGAATAGAAGTATTTAGATATACTCATTTTCCTTATATTATTGTATCAGAGAGAAGGGATATGGGTGTCTTACCCCACAGCGCACATCATTGCTCTCCTACAGTGCTTTATTATGACCAATTAACTAAACTAGAAACACTTTGTGTTTTGCTTCTTGGCTCCTGTCAAGATTGCACCAGTTAGCATTAAAAAGGCAGCCCTGACTAGATGGACCTGAGACCTAGAAGAACACAAGTGTGAGATCTGAGGGCCCATTCTGCCTCTCATGTGTTCTTCCTGGAGAGAAATCTGATTTCAACTCTTACACTCAACCCGGTAAAGAAAAGTAACGTCGGATGTGAAAGGTTGTCACCAAAATGTTTCTTGTAAACACTGAGACCCAAACTGACCATTAGCTCTTAGAAGCTGTCATTAAAAAGTCTCTGACTAAAACAGTCCTCAGTGAGTGAAGATTGCTGGCAAGATTACAAAGGTACCAGGTATGTGTTAAGTAAAATTTAAGTCATGGCAGATTAAGATCACATACTTACAAAACAGCTGTGAGTGACCCAGGGCCATTAGGTAGTAGCAGACATAGGCATTCTGAGTGCTGCAAAAGCTATGTTCCTGTAGTTTCAATACCTGCTACATGAATCTGTTTGGAGACACACACTTGAGAGCTGTGAAAAAGCCAAACTTGAAGGAGGATAAAAACAAATAGAAATGTTTTGCCATTCCTTTTCCTAATACAGATTGGTTTAGAAGAATATTTCAAGTGTGAGTGCTTTGTCCAGTTAGACCATTCATACAGTTTTCTAAATATGAATTGAAATGCATAAATTTACGTAAAAGATTTAAAATTTTGTCCATAATTCTTGAAAGATGATTAGTGTTATTTCAAATGAAAAAATATATATATGAAAAAGGAAATGATACAGTGCATTGTTTAAGAACTTTTTTTTTTTTTTTTTTTTTTTCCAAAAAAAAAACAAAAAAAATAATTTCCTCAATTTTTTTACACATAGATTGCTGATGAAATTTTAAAATGTTTAATGTGTCAACTATATTAACTAAATTAATATAAGGAGTCATTATACCTCTGACAAGTAGAAGAACCTTTACAAAGTCCATTATATAATATCTTTAACTTGACGGTAAAATCTCTTTAGTATGAGTTTGTTCTATGCCTAAGGTGTGCTGGAGTTGAATTATCCAGAAAATATCTTAGGTAAGCAGGCATTTGAAATGTTTTCTTGTGGAAAATTGAATATAAGATTGAATATACTCAGAAGATTATTCACCATCATGTCAGTGTGTAGGAATGTCCTCAAGGAACATCCCTGGGCTCTTTGGAGCTCTGGTCCCTGGACTGTTATCTTTTCTCCTTTCCTGTTCAGCATGTACAAAAAAGCGTTAGTAGAAAGGCATGAATGGTGGTCACTAGGGGCCCTGCTCTTGGCTTGTATATGTTTCCCTCTTGTGACAGTACACTGTAGTCAAGAACTCTGCTCTCTGCATAGTGGAGATTAGGTCTTGATGGGTGAAGCACACAGTCCAGGTACAGGGGAAAGCTACCTGGAAGAGGGTCAAGAACATTTCTGACTAAGTAGACCAGTAGTTCTTTATTACTCTAGTTACTAATCTGGGGGTTTGTATGGATCCCATCTAACACCAGAAGGACAACCATCTTCTGCAAATCTTGCGGAAGAATTAATAACTTAATTAACTAACCTAGCAATGTTGGAAACTTTCAGGTACAAAAAGCTTATTTATGTCTGATAGAAGTAAGAAGCAAGATACTTTTTGCTCTCAACCCATGATTAGAAATAGTTTGTCTTGAAGGGAAGACCATTCTTGCCAGTGTTCATCATTTTAACATCTGATGAGGACAACACAGTACCTCACCATCCAGCAAATAAGATGTTTCCTGATCTACTTCATTGCTTTATGTTTAAAGCTATATTATTATTATCATTAATAGCAATAATAGTAATATTTCTCTACAGACAAATGGCTCAGAGCTTCTAACCAATATGTTTTACATGTACATACAAATCTACTATATTAAACTCTTCTGGGCAGATATCTATTAAAGTATGACAAGAAAACCTGGCCCTACTGGACTGTATTATGAACTTGTTGCCTTCTGGCTTTGAAATCGATTAATGTTATAGATTTTGATGTTCAAGAAGAACTCAGGGATGTCAGTCTCTCTGATTTTCTTGCATGTCAGTGCTTTGGACTAGTGGACTGAAGACTTGAAACTATGGAAATTTTTGAGAAGTCCTTCATTGGCTTGTACTCTGGTTATCTTGGTCTAAGCACCTGCTCTTATTTCATGCTGTGCCTCAAGTCATACAGATATTCTTGAGGCGTTTGGCTCAGCAGCCAGAATGAACTTTGATGAGTCATGAGTGCTTAGCACCTCTGAAAATTAAAAGCCATATGGACAAATACGACTGTTGATGCAGAGAGTGCAAAAACTCCCTCTTATGTGCCAGTGTTAAGGTAACTATGGAAAGCAATGTCCCCATAAAAGAAATAGGCCCAAAATAGTAACCTCCTTCAATATAATGTAAGCCCCATGAAATCAGTACCGATGGCTCTGATCTTGGCAAAAAGGCTGCCACTGTTGAGAATGCAGCATGAATCTCTTATAACTCCCCAATTTGACTTCATGTTCACAATCTTGTGTAGGCACTTGAGAGACACATATGATCCTCTTCACAAAAATAGGTCTTGTTGACGTTCATTTTTTGTGGGTGTTTTTCAGTGGTCCTGACATTGTTTCTGATTGAAAGTTTTGAAGACTTTAAGGAAATTGACCATTTATTTTCAACAAAGATTGTGCCTTTTTAGGTAATTTGGCAGGAGGCACCTTCCCTTCACACTGGTCACTTCCTATTACATTTCTGGAAAGTGACTGCTCTTAAGTGATCACTTCCCCTCTTTGTCTTCTTCCTCTTATTTATTTATTTATTTATTTTTCTGGTAGTGGTTTCCCCATGAGCTGGTGCACAAGGTATCTGCTAAGAGTTATGTCAGATGGGGTCCTTGAGTTGTTCCTGTAACTAACTAACAGGTGATTACATCAACTAAGGCAAAACAAGTAATGTTACAGGAAATATGCAAATCTAACATCCATGCTAATGACTACTACTTTGAGTCATATATACCCTATATCCTGTGACCTCACAATAGTCAGAATACCCATAGGTCAATACTGGGTTCAGTCTTACCTAACATCTTCAGTAACATTTTGAGTGATGGGGTAGAGTGTGGCTTAGGAAACTGCAGATGACACAAAACTGGGTGAGTAGCTGATTCACCAGAGGTCCATGCTGTCATCCAGAGGGAGATTGTCAGGCTGTAGGGGTGGGCTGGCAAAAATCTCATTAAGTTCAACAAGAAGTGAAAAGTCATGGACCTAAAGAGGAACAGCCCCAGGCACCAGGACATGCTGGAGGTCACCCAGCTGGAAAGCTGCTTTATAGAAAGAAACCTAGGAGTCCTGGTGGACAACAAGTTGAACATGAATCAGCAATGTACCCTTCACACTCGGAAGGTTAATGGTATTCTTGGTTACATTAGGCAGTGTGTAGCCAATAGGTCAACAGAGCTGATCCTTCTCCCTTACTCAGCATTGGTAAGGATGCATCTGGAGTTCTGTGTCCAGTTCTGGGCTCCCCAATACAAGAGAGACCTGGACATACTGGGCAGAGTCAAATGGAAGGCCATCAAGATGATCAAGGAACTGGAGCACCTTTGCAACATGGAGAGGCTTAGAGAGCTGGGACTGTTCAGCCTGAAGGAGAGGAGTTTCAGGGGAATCTCATCAATACCTGAAGACACGGTGCAAAGAGGATGGAGCCAGGCTCTTTTCAGTTGTGCTCAGTGACAGGACAAGAGGCAATAGGAATAAACTGGAACACAAGATGTTCTATTTGATCAGGAAACTCTTCCTTAGTGTGCAGGTGACAGAGCACCAGAACAGGTTGCTGTTGTAGGTTGTGGAGTCTCCCTCCTTAGAGATCTGCAAAAGTCATCTGAATATGGTCCTGGGCATCCTGGTCTAGGTCTCCTTGCTTGAGCAGGGGGTAGGACCAGGGAGGTGCCTTCCAACCTCAACCATTCTGTGATTCTGTGATCTGGTCTTCATGATATATTCCCATCTGTTTTGTACACATCTCAGTGCTCTTGAACCTCACTAACCAACAGGAAGAGTTGCTCTAGGAGCTGATTCATCATGTGCTATGGGAGAACTGGCTTCTGCTTTACAGGTCTGTCTTCTGGAACAGATTTGCAAGCTTGTGGTCAATTATGTTGGTGAATTTTGGGGTTGTATTTTAGCAAGGTAACTACATGTAATGTTGAATAAAATTAGTAATCATATATTCTTGATAAGACAATCTTGGGACAAGCATAGAGCCTTCAGCCAGAATCTTCAACCAGAAATCTATAAAATCATCTGTAGCAATAATCAGCCATAGCTGACAAATCCCTTCTTGTTATATTATATTTCCATTGTTCAGATTAAGGGTGGTCAGTAAAAAATTCAAGGTTTTGAAGTATCTTATTGCTTCTCTCTCTCTTCTTTCCACTGTTACTCCTTAAACCTGGCCTGAAACTGAGGACATTAAAAGAAATTTTACGGAAATTTTTCATTTGATCAACTGTCTGTCAGAGACAATTTTTTCTTCTTTTTATCCTAAGTCTGTTCTTGAAAATCAGCCTCCTCCTTTACAGAAGATGTAGAAACTAGATCCAAGATCTCTGGAGTTTTAAACTAAAATTGTAGAAGATGGTGGGCTCAGTGAGAGATGGTCCTCCACAGATCCATGAACACTTTTGTACTCCATGTGCCAGCTAGAGGCATGTTGGGCAGAAAACAGTTTTATATTTTGAAAATGAGGAAGAGTTAACAATGCTGTTTGAAAATGAAGGAGTAAGACTTGTGAAGCATACATGACCTTGCAGATAGATTTTGATAGGGAACTGAATAAACATTGAGACACCATTGTACCCATACATAGAAGATTATCTCAGCAGTAGAGATACATACCTGTGATTTTTACTGCTTTTTTTTTTTTTTTTTTTTTTTTTTTTTTTTTTTTTTTCTTGACAGTGGCACAGGTATAATGTTATCCTGGCTACACCTGTAATGATTTTGTACAGAATCAGAAAACTGACAGCCAGTATAGACTTGTTATTAAGTCACTAAAAGAAGGCAATTCACTGCCCAGAGCACCACATAATTTTTTTCTGACCTTAATGTTTTGGTAATTTGGGGAACTCTTGCATAACTAGAGTATGAGTCTCTTTTTAATCTTTGTTCCTGAGAATGTTGCAGAGCTGTTTAAATATAGTTTTTTTTCTAAGGTTAAAGAGACCCTTTAGTTTGTCTACCAGCATTTTTTATCAGTATTCAGAAGCAGAGTGGTACTTTAAAGGAAACCAGGAAGCATACCCAATAATACCTGTTTCAATATATTTTGAATTATTAAATAAATATTTTTATTATAGCTAAGATAATCACATATGCAGAATATCAAGGCCAGTGCATGAGAGTGTTAAGAAATAAACAATAAATGCAGTAAGCAATTAATTTGTCTCCTGGGAATGTTATTTCACACACAGACACATTTTCCTCTTTAACATCAATCCATAAAGCTGAGTTCTGTTAAATGTTTTAATTAACCTATCATCATGTACTTATTTGTGGTGTGCCTAGAAGATATCATCAAAATACAATAGTCTATTTTCTACCTCCATTATATAAAATTGTCCAGGATCTGAATAACTATACAAACCAGAAAATTTTAAAAACAAATATTTTCAAACCTATTTAATATATATATCTTGGCACTCCATCAAAATTTAATTAACAGAAGCCAGGCAAGGCATATACTCTTGAAAAGTAACAAGTCCCTGTTACTTCTTTTCATCTGGCTATCTGATAAAACTCCTTTAAAATTAGTATTCAACACCTCAGAATCCATGCACACAGGGCTGGTATAATTTGTCTTTCTGACACACTTAACCCAGCAAGTGGGTTTCTTGGTCCCTTTGATATAACAGTAAGATTAAAGGTAATTATTTCACTTTTTATGAATCGTCGCACAATGATACAAAAATCACTCCTCCTCCCTGCGGTGGGTCAGATCATGGTTATTTGTTCTCTGCAAGTTTGATTTTAATGCATGAGTGGAATAGTGATAAGAAAGCCACTTGAAAAATTACTGTATTATTGCCCATAAATTTAGTTCTATGATAACCTTTATTTAATTGTATGCTCCTTTCACTAGCCAAAGATTTTATTTCTCTTAATTGCCTAAGAAAAACTCTCTCTCATTAATTCTACACTAAATATATGAACAGCATTTGCTAAGTACTGACAGTATGCTCAGCCTTAGTAAATAGGATAAGATATATGATTTGTAACCAAAGAAACAGATAATAGTGGCTTTGTCTCTGAAGACTGATTTTTTTTTATTCATTTATTTTTAAATGATGCCCTGTACTCAAATACTTACTGTAGTTTGCTTTGGGTATGTTAGGTTTTATCAGTGGTGTGAGGTTCAGGAAGTCATTCATTAGTGCTATGCTCAGTCGCACACTGGTATCTGACTCCAAAGTTAAGAGTTGGCGTTATTAACTTCTAATGATGCCATCTCCTGGTGAGTGGCGCCTGTGCTGGTGTTGTGGTCTAAGGTCATCACTGGTAAGATGGAAAATAAACAGCAAAATCAGTAGGGCTGATAAAAACATGACTGAAGTAGGAATGTGTGCACACTAAGGGTTTTGCATCAGAGTTTGAAGCCAGAGTCTATGGTGACAAATACTTTAATAACAACCAAGAAATATATATAAAAATAAAATAAAATCCCTTAGGTATGGTCAGCTGCTCAGGGCACTTCATTCTTCCTATGCACTTGTACAGTGCCTAGCACACCAAAATCTCAAACCTGGTCAGGTTTGTAGGAACACTAATATAGCCATGTTTTAACACAATGATGTTGCTTGCAATTCATGTTCATAGCTTTTCACATTATTGTTTGCAATGAATCAATGGACATATTGATAATAATGTCTCATCTTCTTTGATCCATTACTTTGGGTTTTGTCTTTCTTTGCTAGTACTATCTTCATTCTATAGTGTATCAAAGACTGGTATATACACACAAAGACATGCATGCAACAGTTCATTGCTTGTTCATTGGCTTGATAGACTTCTAATACACAAACTCTCTGCAAATACTGGACAAATCTCAATTTTCAACAGTTATATTAAATAGCATATTAGTCTCCTGGTGAAAGGAGGCCTCCTTTCACTGTGATACTGACTTTTTTGGGGGCACCTCTGTGTAATACAGTCAAAAAGGCATTATAATTTCCACAAAACCATAGGATTTAATATCTTCCCATGTGACCCTGTGGAGGGAAAAAAATTCTTATTAATTTTATCTTCACAATTGACTGAACTTGCTACAGTTTTCATTGCTGAATATGTTTTCGTATCTTAAATGGTCCCCATATCCTTTTTTTCCTCTGAAACTTCTAAAAATTTCTACACCCTTTACAAAGTGAAGATGACAAAATGTTGTGTAGATTTCCAGTAATGCCTCTAAGGACAAATACATAATTATACTTTTCCTCATGTACCTGTAAGAAGTTCTACTGTTTTTGTATCATAATTATTTGCTGCCTATTGATGTTTTTTTTCTTTCTTTCTATTGTCTCTTCATTTCTGGCTGCTGTCGTCTTTTGGAAGTAGATGCACTGTTTAAATAACTTGCCTATTACTCTAAAGCAGTAGATTTTGTACTGAGTTTTGGCTTGTCCAACTGTGGTATCCCCTTCATATTTGCTGTATGTGTCTGACACATTCCTCTGTCAGTGCAGGTGATCTAGCTAGAAACAAGGCTAATAAAACCAGGAAAAAATCCCAGAGGAATAAGCGAACCTGGCTGAATGCATGGCTGTGCCTGGTGTCACTACAAAGGGGACAGTATACATGTCTGTGCAGTCTTGTTTTCACCTCAAACTGCTTGAGAAGGTTGCATATAAGAGCACTGAGCATATAATTTGCACATGAAATATGCATTTGCCAGCCAGTTTTATGTGTGTATATAGTTACCTGTTGGAGCTGTTGGACTGGAGGATGTCCTATGTGCCTTTAAACACAACTGTTTTACGATTGAACTATTGCAGCTGTTTTTGGTTAGCATCACTCATGACAGGCATATCACTAAGAGGAAGTGTTTAACTGAGAGGAGAAGATGGCATAGGAATGCACTGAATTGGCTTTTACAGTATATTACTGGACAGCCAAACATGTACTGCACAATATTTCTGCACAAGATTTTTTTTTTTTCTACTGAGTTGTTACTCATACCTCCACAAAAGCAGAACTGGGGTATAGCCTCTGCCAATAACTGGAATTGAAAGAGACAAAGGAGGGAGCACACTGCTATTTTTCTTGTTTCCTTCTAGTAATACTCTTCATCCTCTGAAGACCAATGTTAAAAGCAATAAGAAATTTCCAACTTTGATTTTAACATCTGGATACTTTGTCTTGAAGTATGTGGAAGAGATCCCAACTGAATAACAAAGATGAACATCAATAAACATTGTTCTCAGCTTTGATACTATATTATGAAGGCCATCTGATCCTTAAAATGGATTGAGCTCTGTTTTCCTGACTTCCGTGCTGGTGT
>CM021797.1:44340272-44351880 GCA_011076525.1 Nettapus auritus
TATGTTTTATTTTATTTTATTTTATTTTATTTTATTTTATTTTATTTTATTTTATTTTATTTTAATTTGAGTTCTAAGAAGCTGTCTTTAGACAGTCAAGTAGGGAGGATCTTTGACACCTAGTCTCTTTGATCTTCCATGAATATCATGTTTCCATCATTGTACCACTTCAACTATAATTAAATATTTCATGGTACTTAAATATTTATGTACGTTGTGGAAAGAGGTAGTCTTGGCCTTACAAAACTGGGAGAGTCAACTTTCCACATAAAACTTTGCAAAATTTTAGTAGACATTCTCTGTCAGTATAGGAGAGAGAACTAACTAATTGGTCTATACAGGAGATTTCCTCTCATATAAACCTTTCTGAAATGCTTTCTGAATAGGATGAGCCAGATAAAACTCTGTTTAGTTAGCTCTTTTTGACTATAAAAGAATTCAATATTAATCACTGTAGTGTTTTCTGGTGATAGAAAACTCTAAATGAATGGTTTACAAATGCCTCTTATGGTCCTGCAAGGCTCAGTCTTGTGACCCAAGTCCCAGTTTTACGAGATGATGTTAGTGGTGAGCTGTAAGTTACTTATCACCTTTAGTCTGCAAATGAGGGAACATGTAGGCCACTAAGACATACAAGATAAGGAAGTAGAAATAAAGACAAACACAGAAGTGAGATTGCTAATGTGATACTGGTTAATACGAATTCAAAGCAAATTGAATTGAAAGTATCACAGATTCCAGAAGGAGTTCCATTATGAGAAAATATAAACCCAGAGTAGAAGAAAGATGGAAATTGGCAACTCACTGAGCCTGAGAATCAGCCTGCTCTAGTGTACCCCTAAAGCCAGTGTTTCCCTACATTTGTGCCGGCTGCCTGGTTGCTGAGGGGCTGTCTCTGGGTGACTGGAGCATGTTAACTTAGTAGTATGCCTACTCCAGCCATCACTATGTGTATCAGCCAATGAAAAGTATGACACGGATCTTCAAAATTTGTGTTTGATTCTGCCCATGTGTCTGGGGCTGGTGAAAGATGATTAGATATGTCCCAGGGAATTTGTGAAGCCCGAAAATGTTCACTGGCTGTCAGAAGAAAAATCTGCTGAGTCCACATGGCCAGTGAGGCTCAGTGTGGACAACATGACTTCTCTAACTAATGGGGCTATAGTGTCAATGCTTTTCCAACTCTTTACTTTCAAACCTTGACCAGTGTTTCTGTCCTGGTACTATCACAGTATTTCTTCTAGATGTTATCATATAAAGAATTTCTGAACTGAAGCCTCATAGGCTGCCTTATAAGTTTGTAATTTTGCTGCCTTTTAATTTTGTATTTACTGCTGCAGCAATTAAATAGAGCTGCTAATTAAAGTTATTGCAGTGCCAGTATGTACCTGAAGAAAAATGCTAAGCCCAACATATATAAAACATTTTGTGTTATTCTGATGACATATGGTAGTTTCATGCCCTTGACAAGAAGTCTTACTCTCAGCAGCAGCAGACAAAGGCTAGGTCAATGAGCCACATATGGAAAGAGTTATGTGTTTTAATGTCCTCTCTGACCGTGAACGTGCATCGCAATCACAAGGAGTATTCATAACTCTGGGGCAATTCAATACAGCTGCTCATCGGTCTTGGGTCTTCCATGTTCATACGTGACTGTGCTGTAAAAAGTTGAGACAAGCAGAGGATTACAGGTGATGGTTGCTGGGAGACTAGATAGACATCCCCCCCCCCCCAATGACATACACCTGTAACTTGCAGTGAGGCAGTCCGCTGTACTGAAAAACCTTTCTAATAAACAGGAGCCAAAATATAAAATTGCTATGGAAGAGTGCACGTGGAAATGGTGGGTGCAATGATCCAGACACACAGCCTGCTACACACTGTTTAGTTCATGAAAGATAAGTAATGAAATGTGTGAAGGTAGACATAAGCAATCTCACATATCAATTACAGAATCACAGAATTAAAACAGAACAACCCCCCCACCCCTCCCCAGTCCCCCCAAAGGGATCGGGGTAAACAACTGCGGGAAATTACTTCTGATTTTGTTTTGGCTGACTGGAAAACAAAACCAAAAACACTTTTTCACAGTTATAGGTGAGGGAAAGCTGTTGGCACCTGTAGGCACCACTGACACTTCTCACAATGAGAAATTCATCTCTCCTAGCTAGGAAAAAAGTCACCTTGAAAGATAAATATCAGATATCCAAAGAGCCTAAGGAGTGACAGTTTTCTAGTGCCTGAAGATGTGAACTTTCAGGCTTGTGTTAGGAAGCCTTGATGCACTAGACGGTATTTGTTTAAAATGGATGGCTTCTTTTAAATGGGCAGTGTGTTATGGGCATATGTCAGCCTATCCCTGTGAACCTGTGCCTGATGGGGTGCCGGAGCTCAGAGTAGTGTCGGTCAGTGAAGGCAGCCCCCGCTGCTGCTATGCTGCCCTGATCTGGAACCTTATCAGCATTGTGCCCTGAGGAGAGGTGTAGGCTGCACTGGTTGCAGGGGTGAAGGTGTGGAGGCCAGGCACGGGATGCACCATTTGTTTTAGTTTTGGAGTCAACTGTGAGGAGCGAAAGGTCTAGGGCCTGTGAAGCATTTGATAAATATTTCTCTTTGAGGGTCTTTACCTTGCCCAAACGCAGTTGCATATAGAAAGGGCACATGCATGAACTTGTGGCAACAGATGTCTATTTTGCTGGGACTTGCCATTTTTGACGGAATGGTCCTTAGAAAGAGTTAGCATGAGGCTGGAGAGTAAGCATCACTGTTTGCTATAAACAAACCTTTCAAAAGTGACTGTAATTGTAGTGTTAGAAGGTTGGCCTAGCCTACATGGTAGCAGTGGAGGAAAGTAATGCTTTCTTTCATCTGTTCTTTCAAACAGCTGGAGACAGATAAAAGCAGAGAGTTTTAACCTAAGCAAAGATTGTGACTGCATGCTTTCCTTTGTTCTTTAGTGCTTTCTGTTTTCTTCCTTTTTAGTTATATATTTTTTATTTTTGAACAAGACTATGCATTGATCAGCTTATGAATGCCTTTATTTATTTATTTATTTTCCTTTTACTTAAGGAGATACCAGTTTCTCTTCAAACTCAACTCCTGTGGAAACCTCTGCTTCAGAATTATGCAAGGATAACAGACTCCTTGTTTTCTTCTTCTCACTCAGGCATCTTTCAGGGCCCTGACAGAAAGGCCAGGCAAAAACCTTCCACAACTAACCAGCACAGAGGATATGCTTTGATATAACAGAGTAGATGTAAAACAATCCTGAAGCAATCAGTTCTAGATTTGTTAGTAACCCAGAATACAATGACATAAGACAAAGCTTTTTTATCATTAAAAAAAGCAAACACACACATGCAAAGTCTGTCAGTTTTTCCAGGTACACAGGATAAAATTTTCAAATCCCAACATTTAGAGTGAGCAGTGATTTACATTGACATTAATTAGAATTACTTACTGAGCTAAGTTTCCCATGCAATGCTTTGCAAATGTATCTTGCTTCTTCTAATAACATGTTGTGGACTGGTTTTAGTACAGGAGGAAAATGTTGTTTAGATAGACATTTCAATTATTCTAATACTTCAAGTCATACCGATCCAATAATGTATAGCTCCATCAGGGTGAGTCTGCAGGCACATGGGCTGATCTAATAAGGAGTTATTCCAGATTAGCTTTTCCTGATTAAATCTGCTGTGGATGTTGTTGCAACAGAAATATCTCTTCTGCTATAAACCCTGCATTAGGCCATTCTTTCCTTTCACTAATTGCAATTTCTTATGGCTCTGTATGTTTTCTGTAGAAATAAAAAATTGAGTAATGCTTTGGATATGTTTTTACTGTGTACTTTCCACATATCTTTCTGCTTTTCCTCAAAAAGCAAAACATATTTAAAGCACATTACTAGCTGCATCGCTTCCCATATCAGCTTTATGGCAAGCCAAGATGTTTTCACAGTGGCATCTCTGCAATTTCAGCATTTGATAAATAAAGGCATAACCATTTTCCTCTAAGCTGTTCTCTTTGATATTTAGTTGTCCTAGGATAGTCTTTTTCTTTTCAAAGTCTCCGTAAACACAGATTTATGGGTACAGCCGAGTTTATGATAAGTAATATGAGAAACGGACCACTTCTGGTCTAGTGTATCTTATATAGAGGGCAAGAAACCTACTCCTCAAACTCCAGGGTGTGGAAAGGAGAAGTCTGAATATTTGTAGCATTTGCCATGCACACACTTTTACACAATGGTTCCTATAAATGTCAACATGTTACTTAACTGCCACAGATTCAAAGGCATCCACATTATTAAGTCATTTTTTGTAGTGAATCTTTTTCTGCTTACTAACTACATTCTTGTCTTTGTTTGTTGCAATTATGAACTGCTAAGAATTACATATATTTAACTTTTGAGAGTCATTAAGGACCCCCTAGTTATTTTATAAATAAATTATGTTTTTGAAGCCAAAAAATTATAAATCTGTTTCTATGTAGTAGCCTAACTTTCAGAGAATGATGATACATTTTAGGTTGCTTTCTGCAATTTAAAAACAAGAACTGGTTCTGATGTCTTATAAATTTACATTAAAAATGAGGTTACACATTCCAAACATTTTTTAATTATTTATTTTACAGCTTAGAAATACTTTTAAATGGTATATAAATCCAGATATCCTATCCAAAAAGTTTAAGGAGGTTCTTCCTCACTGTCCTTTTAAAACAAAAGAACTCACATTTCCAAGAGGCAAAACAAAATAAACCTCCAAAAGAAAAGTATCAGCTATGAGTTCTTAAGAAAAGTAGGCTTCCTGCCTAAGATTATATATAGCTAAAATTTAATTGTAATAAATAATAATGAAAACTGAAAGATATATCTAACTTTTAGTTTGTTCATATATTAGGACTTGAAATTTACCCGTTAAAATACTCCTTATTGTTTCAGACTTCAGACCGTTCATCCTCCCCTGCCCTTTTCTTACCATTTTGTTACTGGATACAAAACAGTAAAAAATGGTGGTTGGAATTTTCTCATTTAAATAAAGCCAAATACAAAAGCTCTTCAGAAATGAAAATTGTTTTATTTGTTAAAATATTTGTACTGTGTACACAGAAAATTACTATAACTTACAATACTTAGGGCATAGAGCATTTGTTTTTTCTTCCACTGGAAGAGCAATATTTTAGAACTAAAGACTTGATGGAATCATACATTGGTAGTAGAAATAAAATAATTATATAATAAATACTTCACATTTATATAATCTGTATTTATAATAAACGAAAAATTTTAACATTAACTAACACATCTTAAAAATATACATAGAAGTGTATTCTGCACTAATACAGAAGAAAGAAGTTGTATGACTCATGATGAGGACTACATGAATCCGAAGATATTTATATTTCCCTTTGTCCAGTTTCACAACTGCTAGCAGCAAAACTCCAGGAGTAAGGTGAGGAGGCAAGTGAGTGTAAACATTGTTTGTTGTAATCTTAGGCCATTAGAATATAGTCCGGTAATTTCCTCCTCTTCTCTTTTCAGTTCTACAAAAGTATTAAGAAAATAAAATGGTTAAAGAGAAAAAAAGATTTTCAACAGTTTGAAACTTCTCAGACATCTCACAGGTATTTAAGTTAAAGATATCAGCTGTTAAAACCAATCAAAGGAGCTATTCTCAAGAGAAGGATTGTGAATAGATGTCCCATCAATGATCGTTTGGGGAGCAACTGACAGCACTTATCAGCTCTTGCAGGCATTAATCTCAGAATAATCAAAAGTAAATACCAAGCAAAAGCAAGAGCAAGATCTTCACAAGAGGTATGCACTCAAGTCTGCATGTAGCCTTTTAACCCCTTCCTTTAACAGGAAGGGGCTCCTCCACTTATTAGCGGGAAGGCTTAACATCATGCATGTGAAAGCCATCGAGTCCCTGCTCTGAGGATGAGCAACCTTTACTGCTTTTGTTAAGCAGAGTTCCAGAGTAGGAAGGCATGCAGTAAGACTGCCCTTACTGAGATTGGCCAGGCCTGCTAGGTCTTTTTCTTTTGTAATAGAAAACTATCTAAGTTGAACTCTCAAGGGAAGAAGAAGGTTTAACTCTTCAGAATAGTTTAACTAGCAATAGTTAGTTGCCGCACTTAGTTGGTCACTAGAGAAGACTTCAAGGCAAGGATGATTTCTGTAGTATAATACTGGTTTCTACTCCTACTACACCACAGTTTACATTTTTGTTTTCTCTTGATTCTGATCTAAAAAAAAAAATGACTTTTTTTTTAATGTTTTTGTGTAGTTTTGTAGTACAATTTTCCTTGTTAAATGGGAAGTCATAAACATAAGTAGATTTTGCAAATCATGAAAAATAATCATCCTTGCAATTTTTCAGGGAAAATGGGGGAAGTAGCTCCCTTCTGCACAGGATCATAAAGATCTCAAAGTACTTTATGTAATGTACTATTATAAGCAACAACATTGTTTACTGTCTCACTAATACATCCCCTGAATCAAAGCAGGCCTGAGGAGAAATTTAACAGGAGTACATACAGCATCCTTCAGGTAGGTCAGCCTTGCAGAATGCAATTCTGTTGCCCACTGGGCAAAAAAAGGTTTGATTTAACACCAATCCTTACCGCAGTTTTCATGCATTATTTCAGAGAGACAGTTCAGAGTACCATAGCCACACCGACACAGCCAACAGCCCTTCAGCACCCAGGCACCATGGGCAACGCTGCCACAATTGCTGTCAAGGACAAGGGAGACATTTGGTATGCCACTGTGATCCCACCACATGTAACTAGCCAGAGCATCTCTCCAGTTTTGGTCTAGTTTTTACCTTTGCCGTTCATCATGTTCACAGTATCGGCCAGTGAAATGCTTTAGACATGCACAGAAAGCTCCAAGGATACAGGTCCCTCCATTTAGGCAGCAGTTTCTGTTCAGTTTTTTGCCTGTGAGATGGAATTACAGAATTTACAAAACAAGACAGCATTACTACTGAGTCTACCGAGCATTCGGGGGCACGGGGTGGGGGGGTGGTGGTGGGAGGGGGGGGGGATGGCTCTGAACCTCCCCCTTTTCTCACTTGTTCTCCCAGGTCTCTCCAGTTGCCAAAGGATCTTAAGGATATCTACTTTTATTGTCTCTAGAGACAATAAAATTAGCTGCCTGTTAGGAGTATTTGTTCAGTTAAGCCGAGTTTGTTTGGTTAGGGATTAGAAGCAAACTACCAGGGATTATAGGATGTTCAAGAAGCAAAGCCTGACATGTCTACTAGAAGCAGCGTATATTCAATGAAATATTTCACTTTGATGGATGCAGGTTTCATTCACACCAAGAAACAAGGCTATTACTGGGAAGTGTTGCTGATTTTTGGAGAAATGAGACATTTTTAAGGGGAACATCCACTTAATTTTGAGAAGGGAATGGAACCTTCCCTCAGGCATTTTGCAGATATGCCTGGGATACAACTTCCTATCCTCCCTCTGGTTCTTGTTTACTTTCATATACCTCAACATATATATATATATATATAATTTCATTTTTGGTCATGGAGACTTTTATAAAATGTACAGAATTTTACAAAATTTTATAAACTCTTCCACAAGGACCAGCCACTTCTTAATGCCTAGTATTCTCCTCCGTTTTGTCTTATCACCATTAAACATTTTGCAGATGAAAGATCTCCAGTTTTACCTTAAAATTTTAGCACAATTTCATAACCAGCTACGGGAATAATTTAAATGAGCTGCTGCAGAAAATCAATAGGCTGGATGCTTTCAGCCAACTCTGTGCTCAGGAGAACAGTAAAAGCATTATTGTGGTATAGTATCTTAAAAATCAATCTTATGACAATGTTTAAATAAATAATGTTACCTACTCTCTGTAATCCCAGTAAAAGGTACAAATGACATAGAATTCTGTTGCTTTCTGCTTTCATAACTCTGATTCATGTCACTGAGAGCATTTATAATAGTCCCTTCATTCTTAGGCTGTAGCTTTTGTGCTGTTACATTGAGATTTTTCACATCTTTTTCATTTTCTTCTTCTTCAAGGCCTTGATAAGAAGTGCAAAAATAGAAGAAAATGATTGTTTGTAATGAAGCAATACATACTGTAAATGTATAAGAAAATATGGGGCAGGAGGAAAACATGAAGTTATCTTTACCTTTTCCTAAGTGAAAGGCCTGCCAGACCACAGTCACAGTGAAAAGAATTCTTAAAAAAAAATAAAAAAATAAATTAGATTCATGTTAATAAGACCCAAACATCGAAAGAGATTTTGATTCAGGGGCTAGGGGGGAGGGGAGGAGAAGGAGCAGGAGGGCAAGGAGGGAGAGGAAACATTTTCAAAATTTATAATCTCAATGGTTGATAAAACTACAAATATTTTATGCCTGCAGTAATTTTAATTAACACAATAAAAAAATCTCAAATTAAGCTCGGAAATTAAAAAAAAAAATAAAAGGAGGGGGGTTGGAAGGACATACACATTATACATTCTTCTAGAAAGTGATAGATACAATACACTTACTGGTTAACAGTCAGCCAAAAATGTCTCTTCCTCTACCGTTCCTTTACCACAGCAGAGCTATTACCATCCAGTTACGAAAACAGCAAAGGCAAGAGAGCAAAGGCAAATTAGCCTTCAGTTCCAGGTACGTAATGTTCCCTTCCGGATTCTCAACCCCAAAAAGTACAGTTAAGAAGCAAAGCATCTTTGGCTAGAGGAGGTACCTGGCAGCGCAGGCAACCTTACCTAAGGCGTTTTCCCCAGTACATTTTTCTGCAGCTTGAAATGCTCTGTAGCCCTCCAGAAATGTTTGAACAGTGGAGAGAAGTCCAAATACACTCACTGGAAGCTATTTCATGCAGCAGTCTTCACACCATACACGGAACCAAGAGAGAGAGAAAGAGTGATGGAGGAAATTTTTCTCTTTCTGTCCAGCTTACAGCGATGTAGAAAAGACATAGTTCCCAGTTGTACCCCTTGCTGAGCCCTCACTGAGGTACCATGCAGGGAGTGAGCATTCCTCCGAGCTGGGACTCCTTGGCCCGTGTCTGATTTACATGCATTGCTGAAGGGTGGAGCAAAGTGGGAGCAGCTACAGTTGGGGGGAGACTTAAGGGCCCATGATGAGTAAAAACCCAGGCGAGGAAGATCTAAATTCCAGTTTATTTTCTTAATTTAAAATAAAATAAGAATGTATGTATGCAGCACAGCATGCTGCATAGGAAAGAAAAAAACTGTTTTGCAGAACTTCAATAGGTGCATGGTAAATTGCAGAAGATATATAATAAAGGTTAAAAATCCTTGATTCTTGTCTATACCGGGGTTTTCTGCAGTGTACAAGTTCTGTAAAATTGTAACAATTAGATACAGCCTGCATAAGAGATTTCTACCAGCCATACTACAAAAAGCACTATAAGTTTCATGATAGAGGTCTGTCATCTCACAAGAGATGTAAACTCATAAAATAGCCTTTGATTTATTTTTTTTTGTTTTTGTTTTTTACTATGACAGACCCATTAGTGAGCATTCATAGTCCACGCAATATCAGCAGACACCTACATTTTATTAATCATGTATAATGAAGTAGGCTACGACCACTCACAACTTTACTGTGCCTCAACAGCACAAGCAAAAAGACCTGCTGCTTTGGACAGTGGTTAAAAGACAGCTTTAGTCAATTTTTTCTCAAATGGCTCTACTTGTACCCTGCAGTGCACACTGCTTTTACCTAAGTTGTAAGAGAAAATTACAGCAATACAGGTTTGTTTTGTCTTGGAGAGCATGTGAAGAGTGCAGCTTTCACTAAACCAGTACCAACCAAGCTTGCACAGATTGCAGCTTGGCTAGCATAGCTGTGGCCACATCAGATACTTAGGTTAGATCCTCACTAAAAAATACTGGATAAAGACATCATTTTTTGCCGTTTGTAAGACCCCGTGGCTGACACTTGTCAGCTTTGTCCCATCAAAACTAATGCTGTGAACTCCCCTCACCCAATTCAGTGCAATGGCTGGCTTAATTTATGAAGAGTGATGTCCTAATTAAGTCAAGTGGCTTAGTACAGAAGTGGATGGAGAGTGTTCTGAGAATATGTTCTGTCTTCTGTAGGGACACTGATCTCCAACAAAAGAATAGAAGTGCATGGCTGGGGTCAATAATTGTCTCTTTCTGCAGGGAATGCTTGCCGTCCGGAAGAGTGAGCTGAGCTACATCAGTGTTATGCTGGTTATGGCATTCACAGTGCTGATACAACTATTGACCCTGATTGATCTAACCTCAACCATTCTCTTGTAGATGTGTGCTAACTCCTAGGTACTTGCCTAAAAGCTATCACATTTTCAAGTACTGTTGTGAGCACAGATGCTGTCCTGAATTAGGACTGTAAGATGGTTTACAATAAAAGGAAGAGATACCGTTTTTGCACATATTCACAAAAAGTGTGTGCCTGGAGATTATCTGCATATGACAATGTTTCTCTATGACAAATACTTCCAATTCAAACAACTCTTGTTTTAATTTTAGTTCAAGTCTTTATTTTCTCTACCTGTATAATAGTGCTAATGTTTTGAGTTCAAAACAAACAAATGTAGTTACATTACATTTGTTTACTGCACTTTGTTATTATATTATGAATAACATATTCATTTTCATCTGGGTCTAACCATGTTATCTTAAGTTACAATATCAGATGTTAAAGTGTAGTCATTTAAGATGGTGTGCTGGTTTTCCTCCCCCCATAGATTGAAGGCAGAAAAAGTAAACAGAGATAAGTAAACACAAGAACATCACACTTACTGTTTGTTTGTTTGTTCATTTGTTTTAGTAAAAGCAGTATCAATATAGTTCTTCTGGAGAGCTTTTCTAGGTATCAGACTCCCAGCACTACACAGGAGGCAACTTTCAAAATGGGGGTGCTGGTAGAGAAATATTGATCAATTTTCACACCTTGTGCCATTTGTTTAAGATCAGAAGTCAGCTCTGTAAGTGCAAGAGCTAACAACCTGGGGAACTGTAAAGCAGTTGGCAAACACTTCTCACTGTGAAACCTTGCTTCTCCCTGAAATCTCACTGAAAAGGCACATGTAGGAATGGGGACAATGTAAATTGCTCAGATGCCACTCTTGCCCTGGCTGCTCTATGGAGGTGAGATAGGTGTGACATGGCAGAAAAGTGTTGCTGTTTGTTGTTGACAAAATCTGCCAGAAAGTGATTGCTTCTGCATAGGGATTTGAGAGGAACTGCAGGATAGATGCATCCCCTTTATCAACGTCAAGCAAGATAAGAGTGGAGCCAACCTAAGAGCTGGTCTTGAGCATTACAGTCAAGCTCTGTGTACATAAGAGGTGATTAACTATTAGCTAGGTGCCTTCAGTGCTGTTTGTTCCTACAGTAGGTCAAGTGATCTGTATGGATAAGGGTAGAAGGAAAACATGGTGTTACTTTAATAGTCCACATAATCCCTCTTGTGCTCATCCAGGGAATTGTATGTCTGTAGCCTATGTAACTGATTTCCAATGTGTGAGTGGACTCCACTGAAAGATGAAGTGTTTTTCTTTCTCTTTCTTTCTTTCTTTCTTTCTTTCTTTCTTTCTTTCTTTCTTTCT
>CM021797.1:44351890-44365013 GCA_011076525.1 Nettapus auritus
TCCTTCCTTCCTTCCTTCCTTCCTTCCTTCCTTCCTTCCTTCCTTCCCTCCTTTCTCCCTCCCTCCCTCCCTCCTTCCCTCCCTCTTACATTTCCTCCCTTCCTCCCTTCCTCTCTTCATCCCTTCCTTCCTCCCTTTTCTCCCTTCCTTCCTTCTTCCTTTCCTCCATCCCTTCCTTCCTCCCTTCCTCCCTTCCTTCCTTTCCTCTTAGTGTCTCATACCAAAGATATGATACTCAGTACTTCTGAGAGCTTGAGGATCAACAGATGCCTGAGGGAGGTCTAGATGAAGCTTTAGTAAAAAAAAAAAAAAAAAAAAAAAAAAAAAGTGAAAAAGTAGGAGGGATGAGGAAAATGGTGGTGGCCTTGGCTTCCTGGGTGTTTTGCTGAGAAGCCTGCTCAGGGGCGTGCAAAATTCAATGATGACCAGCAGTGCATCCAAAGCATCTGCTGATTAGAAAGATTTAATTTCCCAAATTCCAGTTTAGGGCTAGGACCAGATCTCTAACCAGATTGGGCAATGTTAAATCGGTTACATAGAATATTATGGAAAGCAGTGGAAATTATCCCCAAAGACATTTACTGAAATATTGGGAATAGAGACATCTGTGAAGCAAAGCTGGCAGCCTGGGTGGGAGACTTACAGTTCCCTGAGAAAGGGGCAGAGCTCATGCCATCTAGCCTTGGAGCTGTCAGAGTATGCTTAACTCATTACGTGGTGAGAATTCTGGCTGGAAAGACCTAAAGGTAACCAGAATGAGATTTGTATTTTTATTTATTTTTTGTTGGCTGCCACTGCTGTTAGAACTTCTGATAGCTACCCAGGAACTGTTGATGTCTAAAAGCTCTGTAAAACTTAACAGAGTTTAACTGAATAATCTTTATGTTTTCTCAGAACTTTCTCAACACGGGCTGGTCAGACCAGGTCTTATTACTCTAAGAGATTTTCTGGGTGATCATGTAGAGGCTGCTGTTTTTGCTTCTCCTTTGTGCGTGTAGAAAATGGAGAACTTTGGAAGAGAAGCTTGCACTCATTCTAATAAATAGCATAAATACCCTGAGAAACATTTTTGCTACTCAAGGTCAAGAATGCCTTACGTTGACTTAGTCTGAATCTGCCACTAATTAATGTGAAGAAGTAAGAATCAGGAAAATAAGAATCCACACAGTGACTGGCACCAGGTTAACTAATGCCACAGGGCCGTGATCAACCAAAGCAGAATAAATGGTTGCTGTTACTAAAAGAATGGATCCCCTGTCTTACAACATTGGACTATTTCTTCAAACTGCCTCTCTCCCATTGCCATTACTGTTAGTGCAGCCTTGAGTGAGCTGGAACATGGAGTTTATTTAATTAAAACCCAGCTGGAAAAAAAAAAAAAAAAAGAAAAAAAAAAAGAAAAACACGAAGAAGAAGAAATGGTTAGTTTTCATCTGGATCAGTTCCCTGATGCGGTTTACCACACAAAATCTAGCACTGGCTGAAGCAGGAGGCAGGAATAAACAGCCATGGCCAGCTGAAGGGCAGCCCCTTTCAGAAGCAGAACTGATTTATACCAGATTAAAATGACTGTGGAGTTTGTAAATAGATTTCAGTTCATAAATTTAAACCGGTGTTCCCCTCATCAGGAAATAAGCCATGACCAATATATCCACATGATAATAATACCACCTTCTATGTTCTCATCCTCTTAGCACTGACTAATACAGAGAAATACATCAGTCATTCTGCATCTCTCTGAAAGCATATGGATAAAAGTTGGTACAAACAAGATGTGAGTGATCTTATCAAACAAGAAACAGCCATAACACTCCTTTGGAGCTGAAATCTTGTGTAGGTGCAGTACAAAGATGTAATACCCTAGCACGCTCTGTCACAGCCTGACATACATTTATGGCTGTTACCAACCTTATAATGGAGTGTCCTGTAGATTTTCATTAGAATGAGTTTAGAGGTTAGTCATTAAACTTCATGAAAAAAATCAATTAATTTTCATTTTGTAATGAAAATAAGTGTATTTTATGTCTTTTGTGTAGAAAAAATGACAAATTATTTTTCTCCTGATACACAGGGGAAGCAATAAGAAGATCCTAGTCATCTTCTTCTGAGGGAAAAGTTCTTTTACTAATGAATCAACACTGACATCAAAGACTACAAGACTGATACTTCTTTTCAAGGAAAAAAAAAATCTTTTGTTGAAAAAAAAAAAGAAAAATTGAGTAAAAGTAAGTTTTACACAATCATATAATTTGAAAAGAAAAGGTGATGTTTTTAACTAACTCAGGCTCTGCATAGAGACAGAATGTATTTAAGTAGTGTAAGTAGTGCTAAACTCTACCACAATTCCACAGTTTTGGCTGAATGCACGTCTACTCCAGACAGCATGAGGTTTGTACCCCTGTCTCACCTAACATTCTGGAAGCTGTGTGAATATTTCAGGTTTAAGAATGGGCTCTTTTTAGTTGTATAAATCCCAGTAAGACTTTGTATAAATCCTACTGAGACTTGTGTCAGTAGCACCTATACAACTAAGGGGCCGTTTGGGGACATTGTATTTATACAGTCATGCATTCAAGCTATATCTTTTTTGCAAAATTACCTTAGGCATCTATCCAAAAATCTACCTTTTTCATAAACAAAAGCAATTATTTAAGTTTGATGACATATTTTGACCTGCCTTAGCAGTTTGGTGCTTTCAGCTGAAACCAAAGTGAAATTTTCACTCGGGTGATCCACATTAGAAATAAAGAGAGAAGCAATTCAAAGGCTGAATAGTTGGCGTTTTCCCTCTTTTTCATTCAGAAGTATTGTAGTGTATTTTAGTGTCTTTTTAATGGTTCTGCACTAGAATGTGATCCCAGAAAACCTTATTGGTTTATAGGGCATGATATAAACTAGGCATTTAATATTGGTTTTGAAGAAGTCCTAAACCAAGTGGTGACTGCTAATTCAGGGGATAGGGCATATATCCCAGATGTCTGCAAATTGAGACCCTTCCATAGATCTGGCCTTGTGTGGTGGTTTTACCGTGCTAGGCAGCTGAACACCACAACCGCTCTCTCACTCCCCCTCCTCAGATGAGGAGGGAAAGAAGTAAAGGAAAGAACAACTCACGGGTTGAGATAAGGATAATTTAATTAAAGGGAAATATATATATATATATTAAGGAAATATTATTAATTAACAATTCAACTAAAGGGAAAAAGGGAAAAAGGGAAAGGGGAAAGGGAGGGGGAAAGGGAACACCAAAACAAAACAAGTAAAGCCTATATGGAAGTGCAGAGGAAAGAAATGATTTTCTACTTCCCGCAAATGAGCGATGCCTGACCACATCCTTGAAGTAGGGCCTCAACTCACGTAGCCAGTGTTCGCGAGGAGGACAGGCGTTTTCGCAACGAAAACCCACCCCTCCCCTCTTCCTCCTTTTTTCACCTTTTATTGCTGAGTGTGACATCGTATGGTATGGAATATCTCTTTGGTTAGTTTAGGTCAGCTGCCCTGGTGATGTTTCTTTCTCACTTTTTGCGCCCCCCCCCGGGGGGGTAGAGAGAGTCCTGATCCTGTGCCAGCACTTCTCAGCAGCAGACAAAATACTAATGTGATAACACTGCTGTTCTATCTACAAGTGCAGAGCATGGCACTGTATGGGCTGCAGGGAAAGTTAACATCCCAGCCAGACCCAGTACACCTTGACCAGCCAAAGATTCTAGTTTTTCTTTAAGATGAATTTACATCCAAGTTAAAGCTGAACCAAAGTCAAATAACTAATTCACAAATCAAGCATGTGCTGAAATTTCATAGAATCATAGAATGGCTCAGTTTGGAATAGATCTTAAAGATCATCTGACTCCAACCCCACTTCTGCAGACAGGGATGCCACCCACTAGATCAGGTTGGCCATCCAGACTGGTCTTAAATGCCTCCAGGGATGGGGCATCCACAGCTTCTCTTGGTAACGTGTTCCAGTGCCTCACTAGCCTGACAGTGAAGAATTTCCTCCTGATGTCTAGTCCAAATGAATCCTCTTTTAGTTTAAGATCATTCCCCCTTTTCCTATCATTATCTACCCAAGTAAAGAGTCCTTCTCCACCTTTTTTAAATATCCGTTTAGGTAATGAAAGGTTGCAATGAGGTCTCCCTGGACTCTTCTCCAGGCTGAACTTCCCCAGCTGTCTCAGCCTTTCTTCATAGGAGAGGTGGTCCAGTCCTCTAATCTTCTTTGTAGACTGCCTCTGGGCTTGCTCTAACAGGTCCACTTTCTTGAGCTGGGGGCCCCAAACCTGGGTGCAGTACTCCAGGTGGGACCTTACAAAGGCAGAGTAGAGTGGAAGAATCATTTCCCTTGACCTGCTGGTCACACCTCTTTTGATGGAATCCAGGATGCAGTTGGCCTTCTGGGGTGCAATCACATGCTGCTGGATCATTCTGAGCCTTTCATCCACCAGAATGACATCTATTCATTTGGTAACAATTGCACCACTCAGCTTAGTGTCACCTGCAAACTTGCTGAGGGTGCACTCAATCCCATTGTCTACATCATTGATGAAGATATTGATAAGCTCTGGTGCCAAGACAGAACCCTGAGGGACACCACGTATCACCAGCCCCCCCCTGGACATAGAACCATTGACCACTACTCTCTGGGTGCGGCCATTGAGCCAATTCCTTATCCACTGGATGGTACACCTTTTAAATCCATATAATTCCAATTCAGAGATGAGGATGTCATGTGGGACCATGTCAAAGGCCTTACAGAGGTCCAAGTAGATGACATTGGTTGGTCTTCCTTTGTTGACTGATGCAGTCACTCCATCACAGAAGGCTTCCAGTTCTGTCAGACATGATTTACCATTGGTGAAGCTATGTTGGCTGTCTCGGATCACCTCCTTGTCCTGCATGTGCCTTAACATTGCCTCCAGGAGGATTCATTCCATGATCTTGCCAGGCACAGAGGTGAGGCTCACTGGTCTGTAGTTCCCCAGGTCTTCCTTTCTATCCTCTTTAAAAATGGGAGTGATATTTCCTTTTTTTCAGTTTCCATGGGCTTTACCTGCCTGCTGGGACTTTTCAAATATGATGGAAAGTGTCTTGGTGACTACAGCAGCCAACTCCCTCAGGACCCTAGGATGCAAGTCATCAGGTCCCATAGACATGTAATTGTTAAGTTGCATCAGGAGGTCCCGAACTTGCTCTTTGCATACAGTGGGAGGGACCCTGTTCCCACAGCCCCCATCTAGATGTCTGGGGACATGACAGATGCGGGAAGCCTCACCACTAATGAAGGCCAAGGCAAAGAAGTTGTTGAGTACCTAAGTTTTGTGTCTTCTCCACATCTGTTGTTACCAGTTCTCTGTCTACATTTGTCAGAGGTATTATACTCTCCCTAGTCTTTCTTTTGTGGCTCTTGTACCTGTAGAACCCCTTGTTATTCTCTCCATCACTCACCAAGTTTAGTTCTGTCAGTGCCTTGGCTTTCCTGATCCCATCCCTGCACATTTGGACAACATTTCTGTACTCTTCCCAGGGCATATGGCCCTGTTTCCACTCTCTGTGCGTTTTCTTCTTTTGTCTAAGTTTGACCAGCAGGTCCTTATTCAGCCTTGCTGATTTGCTGCCTTCCCTGCTTGATTTATTACATATGGGAATAGAGAGCTCTTGCTCTCCAAGGAAAATACCCTTAAAGTGTTGCCAGCTCTGATTTGATCCTTTATCCTAAGGACAGTGTCCCATGGGATCTTATTCACCAGTTCTCTGAGCAGCTGTAATTTGGCTCTTCTGAAGTTCAAGGTCCTGACTTTGCTCTTAACCAGGCCAATATCCCTCAAGATTACAAACTCAACCAGAGCATGGTCAGTACAGGCTTCCTCCAGTCTTAACTTCTTTAATGAGCTCTTTCACATTGGTGAGCATTGGCTCCAGTAAAGCTTCTGTGGTTGGTTTGTCTAATACCTGGATAAGGAAGTTCGCAATAGACTCCAGGAATCTCCTGGATTGCTTATTTCCCATCATGTGACTTTCCCAGCAGACATCCATGTGGCTGAAATCCAAGAGTATGAGAGCCTGTGAACGTGATGCTATTTGTAATTGGAGCAAGAAGGCCTCATCAACAGAATCCTGTTGATCAGGCAGCCTGTAGTAGACCCCAGCCACAAGATGTCCTTTGTTGGTCTGGACCTTAATTTTCACCCACCAGCTCTCAACCTGCTCTTGGCTGTTTCTTAGAGGCAACTCTACTCAGTCTATCAATTTCTTAATATAGAGGGCAACACCGCAAACCTTCCTTCCCTGGCTGTCTCCCCTGTAAAGCTTGTAGCCTTCCATTCCAGTGTTCCAGCTGTGTGATTCGTCCCACCATGTTTCCAAGATAGCATAGAGATCATAGTTTTCTAATTGCGCTGTGGCTTTCAGCTCCTCCTCTTTGTTTCCCATGCTGCATGCACTGGTGTAGAGTCACTTCAGCTGGGGCTATGGGCTGCATCAACTTTTTAGAGGAATCTTTCCTATTTCCTACAGGATGATTCACAGTTTTTTCTCTGTTCATTTTTAAAGTATAGGCATTCAGTGGTTCTTTTGTGTCACTTACAGGTATATCTGCTTCCTGTGCCATATGTAGTTTAAAGCTCTGCTAATGAGTCCGGCCAGCTTGCAGCCCAAAACTCTCTCATCCCACTTTGTCAGGAGTGCCCAATTCCATGGCAGAATGCCTGGTCTCTCAAAAGCATGCCTGATATCGGAGAACCAGAAACTCTGAACATGGTACCAGCTACAGAGACACTCACTCACCTGATCTGTATGCCACTTCCTCCTTGGTTCCCAGTCTGCAATGGGGAGGACTGAGAAGAACGCTGTGATGATCCCTTCAGCATCTTTCTAAGGGACATAAATTCCCTTTTGATGTTTCTGAGTGCTCTTGTCAAAGCCTCAGTAGTCCCTACGTGAAAGAGCAGGAATGCGTGTTAGTCCTCTGCCTTGACCAAGCTCAGTATCCTCTTTGTAATGTCAGGAGTACAGCCCCAGGCAGTCAGCAAACCTCTATCTAGAGACTGTCTGGGTGGCAAATTTTCTCTTGCTCTAGTAGCTTTAGACCTTTTATGGATCTGAATCCATCTCTTAAACTAGAATAAACACTTTCTTAAAAATATTTATTTATTTATATATTTTTTCCCCGGGCTAGTTTTCTGTCTTCTGAATTAAACCAGCTCAGCAAGAGGTCCAGTGAGTTTGAGAGCTGGTGTGGGGGGGTAGCAGGATTGTCTGGCTGGCATCCAGACATCGAAAGAAGGAATTGGACAGGACTTCTTTTCAGGTATTGTGAGCTACTAGAAACCACTAAACCATATCACTGTTTCAAATTCAAAGTAATGAGCAGCTTGTATATATATATATTTACACATATATGTGTATCACTTTGTGAAACTGGTTATTGGTGATAAGTGTAAGAAACAGGTCTGATACTTCATGGAGAGTTATGCTGGTAGGCACCAGAGGTGGCAAGCAAAATGAGAGATTCAATGGTTGTTTTAATATATGATAATAACAATTAAAGGTTAGAAGCAATTAAAATAGAAACAAAATGGTATATAATAATTTTAACTGCTGACAGAAGTACAGGTCTTCATTTTGTCTCCAGTCTATTGTTCCATTCAAGGGCTCCTTGAGATCCATCTGGGCCCTGGTCCAACCATTAAAAATATGTTGCATGTGCCAATGTTTGCTACCTTGTGTTCCACGTTGCTTTTCTGCAAGGAATATGTCAAAGTTGAAGTTCTACCATTACAACGATTTCATTTCTCCTGCACACTACCTTGGGAACTGTGTGAATTGATCTGGAGCTGCACAGGTGACCCACTCCAACACACACCTGTAAGCCTGAGCTGGTACATTTGGAATGATGCTTGGGGAAAACTCTGTCTGCAAGATCAAATGTTTATGTCTTCATCTAGGCAATGAGAATCAATAACTGCATCAAAAGACTGTTTTGAAAATTTCTAGCTTGTAGGTGTTACAGACAGTCAGTGAACTGCTTCTGAGAATAAAAAATAAAAAGATTGTGATAAAGAACAAACTAGAAACACCATGAGTAAAGTTGGGAAAATAAGGGAAACTTCAAGCAATTAGATCACACCTGGGGCTACAGAAGGAAAAGAGTCATTGCTCTTTTAGCAAAGGGGGAGGGGATCTCAGTGTGCTGAAGGACTCTTCACTGACAGCAGGACCAGAGTGGTGGAAAGCAAAAGCAACAGTGGAATCTGTACAGATAGTCATGCTCTTAGGGACAGAGCAAATCTCAGCATGTACCTGGCCTGGAAATTAGCATTCTGACATCAATTTCCCCATTTAGTTTAGGGAGAATGATTACAGATTTAAGGGAAAGTGACTAGTGTAGTTCTCTCTTACTAAGTGTCTGCAAGTAGTAAAACTCTCATCTCTCCCTCTTTTTAAGCATGACTATGATGATGAGATAAAACATTTGTGACTGACATGACTAATCATGACAAACTCTGTTTAATGAGATTTGTTGAGAGTGGAGAGGGGCATGTAAAACATTTATTTGATGGTTACTCTGCAGTTCAGGATTGATGTAACACTGGAATGGTAGGACACTCATTCTGCCACAGAAACCAGTGGTTGTGGCATCAAAGTCATTAGTGTAATTCCCTGAAAAAAAAAAAATAGGGTAGAAATAGTCTGAGTCAGCTAAACTGAACATATTGCGAGCATTTATATTTATAGTGTGACTGCTTTAACATCAAATGTATTGTGTCCTGAGGAGGAATCTCTGGCAGCCAGGAACAATAAATTGATGGGGAGATTTTTTCTGGAACACAAAGTTTTACTTGATAATAAAGTTTAAAAAGGGCACAAGACAGCATGCCAGCTGCAGTTTCACACTGTGATATACATATGTATATTTGTGCAAATGTCACATTTTTGGCAGAAAATCTGATTTTTATGAGCTTCCTGCCTTGCCTCTCCTCTTGCAGATTACTGCCTCCTCAGCTGAGCTGTCCAAATTGTTGAGGTCATCATTCTCAATAGGGAAAATATTTAAGTTTCCAATTATTTCATTCAAATTTGGTCATCTTACAGATCACACATAGAGAACAGCCTCACAAAAAGGTGAATTGATATAGCCTTATTTAAATTGAATATTTATGTGTATGTTTAGATCCTCCAAATATGGCACACATGAATGACTGAAGAAGAAAACTAAATTTCTGTAAATGTAGTGATTTTCAGCAGTGTTTGCTCATAGCCATCCTCAGAGGTAAAAAAAAATATTTGAACCAGTTTAATAGCTTACTTATGTCCTGAGTCTCCAAGGGATATAGGGACTTGAAATGAGAACATGTTGTATGTGTATTTTGTTAACACTGTTTTGTTTGGCTACAGATGAAATAGAAATAGTTGGGGAATTTTAGTGAGCTGTAAGCCTCATCCAGGCAATGACAGTAGAGAAAATATCTGAAAATTTGGGTCGACATTACAGCTTGAGATGAGTATATGATTAACATTTATGGTGAAACTTGGCCTAGCTTAATTCATTTTAACTGGTTCTTAATAGAGGCCTTGGGGAAACTTATAAAATTCCTCTTTAAATGAAAATCTACCATTTTCCCTGCTAAATCTTTCTATTTTTACAAGGGCACAGATTTCCGAGGGACTATGACAGTTTATCGTTTGGAAAACTGCCCTTCATTTCCACACATAAAAACTGACAAAACAAACAAACAAACAAAACCAGCTTCTTCTTTTAGTAAACTGTGTTGATGTTTCCCTAGTGGTATATAATTTCTTCCGCAGTCCTAGGCCAGGCTATGTGTGTATATGTAATAGATTAAAACTATGCAAAAGAGCAGATTCTGCTCATAAGAGTAAGACATCTGTGGGAGAGGAGCACATTGTTTGTGCAGCTGGGGCTAAAGTGACTGACTTCTTTAACACTGAGTCTTTCTAGTCTCTCCGTCAAACTCTCCTTGATGGTTACACTTTAATGTTGTGGTTATCCTCACCCTGGATAACTTCTCCTGGATGTTCCCTGTTTCCCCCATAGGTAGGCTTGAGTGTAGTATGGTAGATTTTGCTCTCCTGTAGTATCGTAGATTTTGCTCTCCTGTGGGCTGTGCAGAGGAGCATGGACAAGGAGGGACAAGAGGCAGTTCTTGGTGTACAGGGTTACTCTTTATTAGTAGGTGGCATTTTTGCAGCATTAGTAGTTTCAGGGAAGCATCTATAACCCTCTGCTCTGCAGATCAAAGGGCCAGAACAATATCTCATTTTATACAAAGCAGCCCTTTCAATGATCCATGCCATATCTCTTCCCTTACATCCACACTGTCACTGTGCTGATAACTGGAAATTTTTATATATCCATTAACAAGATAGGAACACCAAGCAGGTCACTCAAAACATGTTTTGAGGAATTTGCTATTGCAGGGTTCTTCTAAAAGATTTTTGTACTGCTCTATACACTTTGCATACTACTTTTCTCCTGCAACTGTGAAAAGTTTCCTTGTACATTGATTGCCATTTCAGAAAAATCTCTTTAGAAACTCTTAGGAGTGGGTTGCAATATTAGACAGTCAAAGTTGTCTGATGGAGAAATTAATTTTTTAAAAATTATTATTATTATTTTTCCCATTGGGAACACTTCCTTTTAGAAATAAATCCGAAAATAAAGTATACCTCACAAAGGGGATCCTTGAGAAACCAAGGAACCAAGGTGACAAAATATGTAGGCTATATACTGTTGTACTGTACTGTCATATAGACTATATACAATTCATTATTTATTTATTTATTTATTTATTTATGTGTGGTGCTCCAACCACACACACAGTGAGAGCTTGGGTGGCATTAATGCTGCAGGATTGTTTTTACCAAAGGATTCCACCACAGTACAGTTCTGAAAAACTTAATTTGCTGGCTTGATGCAACTGCAGGATTCAATGGTGATTGAATCTCAGCTTTACATTGCTTGCAAAGGGGTTATCACTCTGAGCAAGAAAGAACGTCATCCTAGAGGTCACTGAAACCATAAGCTACAACAGTCACCTGTCTTCTACTCCTGCTTAACTCCCTGTCTTGTAGAGACCTGCCTGTGAATTTCTAGCAAGAAAAATGGGAGTTAGATATGCAACACACTTTGCTGCAGAGCTTTTTTTCAGTGATCACTTTCTTCCTCTAGTTTAGAAAATAGACTCCCTAACACTTAAATAGCATATCTAAGAGGATGGCATATCCTGCTGTGGAGACTGGAGGAAGGAGAAGTGAATATGATAATATTGTAAATTGTTATTTCTCCTGAATGAGAAATCAAACCTCTAGTAGGGAATAAAGTACAGAAAAATAATGGCTATAATGGAAAATGGTCTGTTGCCAAAAATTCAAATACAGGATTGGTTATAGTGTTTTAAAAGCAGATTCCTACTTGCAGTATAGATTATTTTGTGTTAAGGCTATGCTCTGCCAGAAAATGTCCATTCCCAAGTGTCCATTTAGCAAAAAGAAGACTCATCAGTGGATACTAAGAAAAAAAAATAAAATGCTTTGTCTTTATGCCAGATTGAATTTCTGCTTGCACAGAAGTAGCCTCAGGCAACCATTCTGTGAGTTTGACAGTGGGGGTGCAGTACTGTAATTACGGCTGGCTGGAAATGTTGACAAATTGGAAAAGGCCTGATGTCCAAATGAGATGCTGTGGAATTTATTGTTTTGATAGAGCATTGTTCAAGAACAGGGACTCACCTTCAAAAAAGAGAAATAACTTGACAGTTGTACCTCTCAGATGGGATTTCTGAGACCCAGATTTGAATTCTTAGTTTTTCTGATTTGATCTAAAGAGTGGACTTGAGTTTTCACAGAAATCTAATTTGAGTGGCCTAGACAAAAGTCTGTTAGCTATTTTGAAACCTTTCAGTTCATCCGTTTCTGCTTTTCTCTCTCTTTCTTGTCTATTGGGCTTTCTTTCTGTTTTTACAAACACACAGACATGGACACAGACACACAGACACACACAGACACAAAAGAAAAGAAAAGAAAAATCCGTTGTTCTGATGTGAAGGAGGAAGATGTTTTACATCTCAACATTTGCAGGACAGGGAATCAATTTTGTGTCCAGATTTGTCTGGAATGTAATTATAGCAATTTTAATATCCTTAGCATTAATTCTTATTATTGATTGTATTATTGATCCATGTCTGCTTGCTGATGTATAAATGCAGGCAATGAACCTGGTAGAAAATAACACTTATCAGATGACTTCAGTTATTATTTTTTTTTTTAATTTCTAAACTGAGTATGAAAGAATGTTCTGAGCATTTCTATAGCTAAAATCCAAACCACACCCATTCTCTTTGTCCTCCCCCCAAACTGTCTTTGCCTTTCATTTAGTAGCAGACATTTTCTAACTCTCTACTCTCATATTCATACTATGTGGGCAGCTAAAAATTTTGCTATGGCCTAGACAGTGGCATAAAACCCAAAACAATTCTGTGCCCATTTTGAAATCGGAGTGTATTAAAAAGCCAGCAAAGGTCACTAAACTCTGCACAATTATCTCTGTGATGAGTTTGGTTTTATTTTTCAAGTATTGCATTTGCTTTAACTGTTTCACTGAATGGCTGCAGAAATCAGGGATGGGATACAGGTAGAATACAGCCATTCAGATTGCAGGTTTACATCTATTTGTGGCTTTGGCGGTGTCTAAGCTGTTCCTGAGCTTCTTGGCATGTCAGACCATGTCTGGCACCAAGGGAATCCACAGCACAGTATTTGGATTCAGTCTCATTTAGCATGCTTTATGCATAGTTAAATAGGTGGCTGGTGGATTGTCATCAGGCACCCTAGCAGATTATTTCTTCTGCATTGTCAACATGAGGAAAAGCTATCACTTAGATCTATTTTTATCTAATAAGTTTGTAGTCATTAATATCTGTAGTGATTGCAATTTTCCACGTTATGAGAAAAGCTTATTTGACAGCAATGCAGAGGTCTTCTGCCCTGGGTTGAACCCATTCTCCTGTTCTTATCACAGAAGCTAACTGCTATGAAACTGCAGGTGCTCTCTCTCTCTCCTTTCTTTCTTTCTTTCTTTCTTTCTTTCTTTCTTTCTTTCTTTCTT
>CM021797.1:44379008-44406920 GCA_011076525.1 Nettapus auritus
TTTTTTTTTTTTTTTTTTTTTTTTTTTTTTTTTTTTTTTTTGAATTAGGACACATTTCTTCTCAGAAACAGCAGTCAGGCATTGGAATGGGTTGTCCAGGGAAGTGATGGAGTCACTGTCCCTGGGGTTGTTCAAGGAAAGGTTGGACCTGGTGCTTAGGGACATGGTTTAGCGGCTGACATTGGTAGTAGGTTGAGGGTTGGACTGGATGACCTTTTCTAACCTTAATGATTTTATGGAATTCTATAAAGCAACAGTTTAATGCAATCTAGATAGCTAGATAAACTACTGTATTTTGAAGATGTGTTGGCTATTTCAGTCAAGATTTTACCCTTGTTGGGTGTCCTTTTTCCTTGTTTTACCTTTTCATTATGCCTCATCATACGCTGCACACTTAATATTTTATTCCCTGTGTGTTTTGTATAGCTTTTAAACTCCCCTGAATTTAAGAAAGATAACTTTTTTGTTTTTAGTAGTCGTTGTTTCTTCATGCTTTCCTATGCTTTCCCTCTCACTAGCTGTATTTCGTGAACAAAACCTGAGATAAAACTATTGGTTAAATATCTCCCTGGAGAAATGTTTTGTGTTCATTCTGACCAACAGCAGAGTCCTCATAACCTGTGTTTAGATACAGCAGCACCTGTGGAAAATGTGATGTGGGGACAGATAATTAGAATTTGGTTTTATCTTGCTGTAGGTAAAACCTCAGCATCTTTTGGCAAACAAGAAAGACTGATTAGCTAGCAGAAGGACTGCAATGTGGGGACAATAGAGGCCAGAGGAGCTGTGTGGTTTTGAGAAGGATGCTGGGTAGGTTACTATGTTTTACAGTCACACAGGTTGTCTCTTTCTCCAAAAAGAGACTGTCTGCCAATCTGCTTTAGACACAATACCTTGAGCTCTGCATTCAGCACGAAAGGCTTTTATTAACTTACCATCTACCAGAGTTCTATAAACAAAAGCACACCTCCAATCTTGTCTGAACTTTGCTCTGTGAGATTTCAAGGATTTTTAACCTAGAACACAGTTAACTGCTCCTTCTCATTTGTGTCACTTCAAAAAATTAATTACATATCTATTTCTCAATAAACCTTTATATTAAGAAGCGGTATAGACTGGACACCAAAAGGGAAATTTATCCTGCATCTTTGTGGCCCCATCTTTGTGGTAAAGAGATTTTTTTTTTTTTTTTTTTTTTTTTTTGAGACTATATGTGTACATGAGAAGTGTAGAAGTGTGCAACTGCTCTTGTTGGTAGAAATTTCCATTGGTTAGTAGAGTTATTCTATCCTTTGCGATGTGAATAAGACATTCACTGTTGTAGCAGTGTCAAAGAACACCAAACACAGGACAGTGTCCATTTCAGACAGCTGCAGTGGAAACAGAAGCATGAAGATTGACTTTGTGTGTGGGGGGGTAGTGAGTGAAGTGATGTAGCCAGGTAACTTTTATAGTGACAAAATTAGCAGCTCTCCTGCCTTCAGTTTGGCAGGTGAGTGAATTCTGAGGAAGTGAGATAGGATGCGTATCTCTCAGAGGGGAAAAAAGATTTTTGCTCAGGAGTTAGTGGGGCTGATAGATAGGGCTTTAAACTAGAGTTAAAAGGAGAAAGGGATAAAACCAGGCCCACCAGTGATAAGCTAAGGGATGGTGCGCTGGAATCAGAGGGACTGTGTGCTAGTGAGGTCCTTCAGTCCTTCAGTCTGCTCCACAAGGTGCTGCATACAATGAGGTGCGTTTAAAGTGCTTCTACAAAAATACATACAGTATGAGGAATAAAATGGATGAGTTAGAGGTCTTGACCTGGTCCCACAGCTATGACATCATCGGCATAGGTGAAACCTGGTGGGATGAGTCCTGTGGTTGGTGTGTAACAACAGATGGTCACAGGCTCTTCAGGAGGGACAGGCAGGGCAGGTGAGTTGGGGGGTGGTGATGTATGTGAAGGAGGGGCTGGACTGTGTGGAACTTCAAGTTGGCAATGGGAACATTGAGAGCCTCTGAGTAAGGATTAAAGGACGAACAAATAAAGGGGATGTCACTGTGGGAGTCTATTACAGACCACCCGGCCATGATGACAACTCCGATGAATTATTCTTTGCAGATCTAAGAGATGCCTCAAGATCAACTCCTCTTGTCCATATGGGGGACTTCAACTTGTCAGACATCAACTGGGATCACCACACAGCTGACATGAGCAAGTTAAGGAGGTTGATAAAGCACCTAGATGATAACATCTTGGTGCAGGTGCTAAGGGAGCCAACTAGGAAAGATGCCCTCCTAGATCGGTTGCTGGATAATAGAGAGGCTCTAGTGGGGGATTTGGCAATGACCGCATTGGTCATAGTGACCATGATGTGGTTGAGTTTAAAATTTATGGTGACAGAAGGAAAACTGCCACCAAAACTTCCGCCCTGGATATGGAAAAAGCAGACTTCAGGCTGCTCAGGGAACTAGTTAGCAAGGTCCCCTGGGAAACTGCTTTTGAAGGCATGCGTGTCCATCAGTGCTGCCTCCTAAAAGCACAGGATCAGGGAATTCCAAAATATTGGAAGTTAAGCAGGCGGGGTAGAAGGCTGGCCTGGCTGACCAGGGATCTTCTTCTGGAGCTTAGACAGAAAAAGAAAGTGTATGGCTGCTGGAAGCAGGGTCAAGGTAACATTAACATGTAAGGAATACAGGGACACTGTTCGTGTTTGTAGGGAAAAAAATTGTGTGGCCAAAGCCCAATTAAAGTAGAAGCTGGCCAAGTCTGTGGGAGACAATAAAAAGTTTTTTTTTTTTTTTAGATATACGAACAGAAAAAGGAGGACAAAAGAAAACATAGGTCGGCTACTTGATGGGGAAGGTCACCTCACAGACAAGGACATAGGCAAAGCAGAGACATTTAATGCCTACTTTGCCTCCATCTTCAATGCTGATTATGGGTTTTGGGACCCAGGGTGCCCTGAGCTGGAGGACTATGATGATTTTGAAGGTCTTTTCCAACCTTAATGATTTGATTCTAAGCAAATGAGTTGTGGGACCTATTTCTTCAATAGCAGTGATGCAGTTTCATCAGGTGGTGAAAAACACTATCTGACTGGTACCTGCAGTAGCAGGAGACTGAATTCAAAAGAGCCCAGGGCCATAGAAACCTTGTTAAAAGATGCTTTCACTGTAGTAGTTAACTATATGATGCAACTTGGATAATGTCTCTTTCTTCTTTGTGAGTATTTTGTTAATTCCACTGCAGTATTTGAGCACTTCACATATATATATGTATATATATATATATTTTCAAGTTAGAAGCCTGCAATTTTGTTGCTACAGACCATAATTTTTTACAATCCTGGCAAAAATGTGCAAATGCCTGATGTTAGAGTTAAAAACATGGAATATTATTTCTATTAAAATTATTACCAATCTCACTGATTTAAAACTTCCTGAGAAATTCTTGCATTCTGTAATTAGGAGTTCATTATATTAGGATATTTTCCACCTCAGACATTTATCTATAAATCTAAAATACAGTTATTAAAACTGTGCTAAATGTTGGGTTTATTAAAACTTTCTAAATCAAAATGATGAGTTTGAGTATTAATGGGGTAGTTCATTTAAACAAATTAAATACCATTTATGTTGTTTTTAAAAATTATTACATTCTAATAGGTTAATTATTTTAATGTTATTGGTTAGTCTGTATGAATTACCCACACAGAACAAAGGTCCTTCATCCTTTCTTGCAATTTGTCACCTGCTATGATAAACTATTTGTATCCACCTGTAATCATCTTCTGTAATTGCCACTGCCCCCTCTTGCAATGCATGCTTGACAGACTGAATGATAATATATATTTAGTGGTTGTAGCATCTTTAATATTTACTGTCACTGACAATACAAAGCTCAGCTGCTTAAAACTGTACTGATAATGGATAGCACTGTTAGTGCACTGTTAGTACCAGGTACTAACAAGTAGCAGGTGAGGAGCTTTTCATCTGCAAAGCTGGCAAGAACTTCAAGCATGTCTCACATCCGGGGACCATGAAACATGACTGGTGGTGGGTCTATGCTGACACAGAAAAAAAATTGTATATTTGATTGGACAGGGGGACCCAGAAAAGACTGTTAGGACTAGTGCCAATAGTCACTCTCAGACTGGCACCTGCCAAACCCAGTTCTGCCTCTTCTGCAGCTGTGTTTTTACTCCTGGGACTGAGCCTCACCTCTGTCCTGTACAAGTTCCCTGGCCCTCAGGTCTCCACAGCACAGAAAAACATATCCTGTGGCTTTTGGCTATATGAAGGTATACAGGCTGCAAAGTCAGCAAACTTGGAATCTCTACCCTTTCAGATGTGAGTCTGTTTTGCCAGACATTACTCCATTGCTGCTAAATATTTGATTCAGTGGCATCCACCTTCTGTTAACTGGCCCCATGAGTCACATGCAATGGGAGATGCCTGACTATTTCTGAGAGAGTTGACTTATCAATATTGATGTATGCCAAGGATGTTCATAAAATTATGGACATTTATTAGGCACAAAGGGTCAGGACAGAAAAGACGTCTGACTGCACTTCAGCAAATTTTATAAACTTTTGAGGAAAAATTTCTATTCAAGCCACCTGGGTTACATCTTCATTTAAATTAACACTTTCTTCTGGCTCATGTGTAGTCCAGGAGGTGCCAGCAAAACACTAAAACTACCTGCTGTTTTTAGGTAAACAGACTGGTTCCAACCAACTGTGGTCTGCAGATATACTTCAGAGAAACTTCATGGTCTGCTTAGCCGCCAGCATAGCTGGTGGAAGGCAGACAATGGGAAGTATATGTGTGTCTGCTGCCCCAGTAGGCAATACTTGGTCATGAGTCAGAAACCAAAAGTTCATTATGAACCTTCAGTACAGCTTCTTTGATTTACCATGTTAGGATGGCAACATGAGGTCAGATTATACTTTTTCCCCTGTAAAGCCAAGACCAGGCACCTGGCACTCTAGGGCAGTTTTTGTTTGTTTTGTTTGTTTGTTTTCAGATGTCAAAGTTTTTCCTTGCTTGCTGACCTGACTTATATGACAGCCTCATGAGCTATCATGAGGAAGCTACAAAGATCTTTAGTGAACCTGTTTTTAATTATGAATTGTCTCTATTCCTTTATTTCACTAAATGCAAGGTTATTGCTCTTTGACTTGGGGATCTGCAAAAGCCAGTTCTATTTGCTTATTTGCCTTATTATCCTCTGTAATAATTAATTCCAAACATGAGTTATTTAAGGTATGCTATAATAAAAAGTTAAGTAACAAAGGTTGCTGATCATTGGAGAACTTTTTAGGTTACTAGTAGCAGATCAAGAATTAAAAATAAAAACAAAAACACCTTTCTGAGTCAGAAGACAGAGGTAGCTTCTATTTCTCTTTAGTTTGTAGCTGTATCTGGTGTTCACACACACTATTCCTCCAGCAAAATTACTTCCTGTGTCTAATAGTAGAGCTATATACTCCATAAGTACTGAATACTGCTTTTGGTGCTATGATGGGACTACTGATACAAGGAAGTCATACTAGAGAATTACATGTCCTAGTAACATATTCTTTCATGTATTTTGCAAAGTAGACTGCCAAAGCACATTTGCCTCTGAGCCTCCATGTGACACATAGAAATAAAGGAAAAAGCAGAAAAATCACGGGGTTAGTTCCTGTGTATGTAAGGGAGCTAGGTGGCCCTGTCATTTGGACAGTAGATGGCACCATTTGTTTCGTTCTTAAAAACATCCTCTTGTGGTTTTGCAAAGCAGCAGGACTGCAACAGGGGAGTGACAACAGCTTGTGTGCTCCTTCTTAGCAGGCTCAGAGAAAGAACACTGATTTTCTTTATTTTACTACAGTGGAGTATGAGCTGTAAATCTGTGGGGATCTACAGGATGATGAGGTTTTCAAAGGGCCAGTAAGTCACCTCATCCTCTCAGACACACTTCCTGAAATGATGCCATGGTAGGGTGTTGTATTTGATAGCCCACTGGTCTGTTTGCTCCTGTACTCTGAGTGCACGAACTTGACTATAAAGGGAACCAAGCTATATTTGCCCTTCTTCTTCCAGGTTTAATCTTCCTCAGAAAAGAACATGTTTGTATCCCTTGACAGCACCATATTACAGCTTGATAAAGATATGGACCCATTAAAAGAGCTTGTGCTGCTTCACTGACTTGCTCAGCATGGATGGATAGTTATGGTTTGCTCCCTTTAATGACACATCTAATGAGACTGTCTACTGAATCTGGCTCCTACCAAAGAGCCTCCTGTTCTCAGCAATTGCAGGTCAATCAAATGTAACATGCATCTAATTTCTGTTTGTTCACACCAGCAGGCTACTGTGCCTTTGATTTGTTGCACAACTAAATGTAATAACAGAGTGATCAATAGATAACATGTCCATTATTTTGCTCAGAAAATGTTTCTTAAATGAGGTGATTCAGTTTAAATCAGGTACAAGTGTAAGTAGCTCTAAAATGAGCCTGAGGTTGAGTAAAGCTGTATTTCCACTTTACATCTTTGTGCATCTTTCATGTGGAGGGTTCACCATCAAGCACTAATGCTAATATTATCATTGGTACTAATATAGTTTAATCTTGGTATCCTTTACAACTTTTCTAACAACCTCCTGAGAAAATCTCAACCAATCACAGTTTCAATTCCTACTCGAAGAGACTGGCAAAATCTGTAGTGTCTTGTACAACTCTAAATTTTAAGTGATGTATTTCTTCCCTAGTATGCCTGCAAAATCCTTCAGAAACTTGTAGACATTATTGCTCTCATGATTTTAATGTCATTGCACATTTACTGGAGAGTGATTTACCTCTGTACAGACAGCCTCAACGCGCTGATTTTTTTTTTTTTTTTTTTTTAAAGACATTTAAGAAATACCAAGGACAATTCTTGAGGTATTTTGTGGTTCTCTGAGTTACTTATTTCCAGATCACTTGGGAGCTGTGACTCTTAAAGACTTACCTACTATGTCAACAGGATCCCCTGACAAAATCACCAGAAAGCAACAAAGGAATATTTTTATTATTATTATTTTTTTTTAATCAAGATTTTTTATTCATTCAACTTCACCAAAGAACCATAAGTCAGTCCTGCTGAAGCACTTGTGTAATAGCATAGGTCTGTACAAGAGGCTTCATCGCACAGGTAAGACAGCAAACCAGTGTGACTCATGGCCCACTATACAAACATTGCTTGAGATTTTTCCCATCATATTAATGCTCCAGGCACATTTCAGAGCAACCACCTCTTAGTGGTAGCTCTGTCAGGAGTTATAAATTGGATCTCTCCCTTGGTGCTTACTGAGACTTTATGAGAAAGGGCTGACCCCTCAAAACTGAGAGGTTACTGATATACGAATTTGCCCTGCTGAACTGATATGTAATGGGACTTATGGATTCTGCAGTATTATTGCAGTCATTCTGCAGCTCTGACAGCTGTAGACTGAAGGCCACAACAAATAGTGTGAAAATAAAGCAACAAACAAAAATATTTTTTGTTAAACATTTTTTTTTTTTTTTTTTTTTTTTTTTTTTTTTTTTCTGCAAATGGAAAATTGTATAGGAAGTTCCATCTTCAGTTTGACTTTGTGTAAGTCTTCTCATATATTTGGCTTTGTTGGGTATTTGTGGGAAATGTGTTCTTAAATAGCTGTTAATTGTTACCATAGTGGTTTTCATGAAAACTATGCTAGAAGCACTTCTGTTCTCAGTCTTCTGCCTGAAGTGGTAGTGGAAAGGTGTCTTGTTTACAGCAAGTGCTCTTCCCACATCAACTTATGATAGGTGTCCTGGTTTCAGTTAGGACAGGGTTAATTTTCCTCACAGTAGCTGGTAGAGTGCTGTGTTTTGGATTAGGATGAGAAGAGTGCTGATAACATGCCGATGTTTTAATTGTTGCAGAGCAGTGCTTATACCAAGCCAAGGACTTTTCAGCTCCTCGCTCTGTCCTGCCAACGGGCAGGCTGGGGGTGCAGCAAGAGCTAGGAGAGGACAGACCCAGGAGAGCTGACCCAAACTGGCTAAAGGGCTATTCCATACAATCTGACGTCATGCTAAACAATATATAGGGGTGGCTAGCTGGGGTGTGGGGGCCGGCTGCTCGGGGATAGACTGGGCATCGGTCAGCGGGTGGTGAGCAATTGCATTGTGCATCACTTTTTTCATACACATTATTATTATTATTATTATTATTGTTTTCTATCTTAATAAACTGTCTTTATCTTAACTCTCACTTCACTTTTCCATTTCTCTCTCCCATCCCAGAGAGGGAGGGGGGAGGGTGAGCGAACGGCTGTGTGGTGTTTAGCTGCTGGTCAGGTTAAACCACAACATAGGTCTGGAGCTTGTGTTACCTTGACACACATTTGATTGTCTGAAGTCTTTTACTGGCATTAATTTAATGGCATATTATTATCCAAATTGTAACAAAGAAAAAAAAAATAAAATAAAACCAACCAACCAAACAAACAAAAAGAATATCTCTAGCATTTTTATCTATTGCAATAATTTATTAAGCACATCATGTTGTTAGTATCTTTGATGACTTGTACTTTTTGAATTTTCTGTAAAGTGGCACAGCAGGAAAGGTTGTTGAGGTAGGGGAACTAAGTGTGTTACAACTACAGCAGAACTGAAAAAAAAAAATAAATCTCTTGATCTATGTGTTAATAGCTAACACTTGGTTATCCTGATTAGCTATCTGAGTTGTGGATTCAACAGTGTCATAGCAGCAGGGTTAGATGAATACAGTGATGCATGACAAAGGCTGTATTGCTTTCAGTGAGCGTTGGTCATTGAAAATGATATGGCTGCTGTCTTGTGCAACAGCTGGCTTCACACAGTGACAGCTTGGGCATTTTTGCACGTTATTACCAAGACTGGGATGCCAGAAATTTCAGCACAGGCTCCACCTTCATTTGGTGATAGCTCTAGTCTAGTGAGTTTCATTATCTCCAGCTGCCAGAATGGACCTGTCTCTTTATGAAATAACTATTTCAGTAGTGCTTCCCAGGCACTGCTCCTTGTCCAGGAAGAGGATTCACTTGATTGCAATGTTGCATGAGTATACAGACCTTGGCCAGGTCTACTCCACCAGCTCAATGAGGTGCACTTCCTATGGGGAGCATTGCAACAGGCCGTGCACTGGGATGCAGTGTGAAGTATGCGGAGAGTACTTTTGAGGGAACTAGCCTCTGTCTACCAAGCATGACTTAAATTGTCTCAGGCCTGCCAGTAAATTTGGCTGGATTCAGACAAGCCTTTTGTCTGTTGGCTGATCTGTCTACTTCTCAATCCTTTCAGCCTGTTGCCCATACTATCCAACATTTTCCCTTTATTCCTTGGTATTTCAGTTCCCTTGTTAGCTCCAAGAATAGCCTATGGCTTGACTGGATTCCTACAACCTCAGGGACAAGAAAGACTTTGAATGAAGCTTATTAGGTACTGACCTAGCTTACAATTTTATTTTCCTTAATCTGTTTTTGTAAAGTATACTGAGATACATCACTAACCAACATTATATTCTCTGTTTTACTCTCTTCCTCTCCCAGCCTCTTCAGTTACTTGTTATACGTCTTTTCAGTTCCTTTCAGTTCCTTTCAGTCCCCTTGCTTGGGGTTGTGCTTCAAGTGCAGGACCCAAAGAATAATTTAATGTTACTGTGTTCCAAACAAAAATATGGGAATGTGTTTCCGTATCCAGTGTACAAACAAAAATATGGAATGTGCTTTTGATCACACAAAGGATGCATTTTTTCTGCTCCACAGTATATATGCATATTGCTTCTCTCAACGATTGCTTAGCTCTTGCAGCTGAAGCCCAACATGCATCACAGCTACAGGAAACACTGATAGCTCTTTGGCAAAAATGTGCTTGTAGGTGTGCAGATGTAAGAGACAACAAATACATCTTAGGCAACTCAGATGTGGTAGTGGTGATCAATAAAATTTTTATCACTAATGTTTGTGAATAATAAGATGACCAAAGTGTAAGGACTTCTGATGCAGATTCTTCAGGCATGCCACCAAGGCAGTGAAACATGCTACATCAAAAAAGATCAGGGTGAATCCTTTTATTATCTCCTTCAGACCTGAAGATGAACTTGAAAGATTAAATCAATCTCCAGTTCGTTTTTTTTTTTCTTTTTCTTTTTTTTCCTTTCCTTTCCTTTCCTTTCCTTTCCTTTCCTTTCCTTTCCTTTCCTTTCCTTTCCTTTCCTTTCCTTTCCTTTCCTTTCCTTTCCTTTCCTTTCCTTTCCTTTCCTTTCCTTTCCTTTCCTTTCCTTTCCTTTCCTTTCCTTTCCTTTCCTTTCCTTTCCTTTCCTTTCCTTTCCTTTCCTTTCCTTTCCTTTCCTTTCCTTTCCTTTCCTTTCCTTTTTCTTTTTCTTTTTATCCCCAGATTCCCTCCTGCTAGTACCAATGTAGTAAGGTTTCAGTGCAAGCACTGGAAACTCAGCAATGTAAAACTGGTATACGAATTTTGAGCCAAGCCCAGCTGTTGTAATTAATGCTTGTTATTACTGGCAGTGATGAATAATAAACAAAGATGGCTGGAAAATGCCAGTTCTTTACCAGAAAATTAAATGACATTTTAATTGCAAAGCTGAACTTAAAAGGAAATTAAATCAAAAGCAATTTTTGGAAATGTTTCTGAATGAAAACCTTATTTTTGAAAACAACAGACCCCAAACTTTCTGTTAAAAGGATTGTCTTTCTTTCTGTTTGAAAGTTATTTTTTGACTAAGAAAGATTTTAAAATTAGGAATGAATGGGTTTATTTTACTAAGAATATTATTTTACTAAGAATATGATCCAAACATTTAAATCATCAAGGTCCTGAGGGTGCTGATGGCCCTTCCTCTCTCTGCCTGCCTCCCCTCCCCCTCCCTCCCCCGCCCCCCATCCCAGGGGGCCTCTCAGCTACCCAGAGCCCAGCATACCAATTCAGCCCCCGTCTATGCCCCCTCCTCCGCACCTCAACATGTCCTAGGATCTCACTACAGCCCCCAGGGCCATCAGACCCTGTCCCATTGAGGCCTGATCTGCATCTTCCCACAGCACTGTCTCCACCTGCAGGCCCATCTCAGGGTCTGGCCTGATCCCCTTTCCTGTTCCCATCCCTGTCCTGTTCCTCTACTCATGGAGGTGCCTGGATCTGGTGCACCCTCTGCTGCCCTGCTCCTGGCTGGGAAGGTAGGACCAGCCCAGCTGGCAGGTCCTTCTCTGCTGCACCCGTGGGGAGCCCCAGCCCCTGTGAGCCCTCCCGGTGAGAAGCAAGGGAACTGCCAGCCCTCAAATCACCCTGACAGACATGATATACCAGAGTGATATTTTTAAGCAAACAGGAATATTGTCATCCATTCTCAGCAATAGGCATAAAAAATGAACAAGTAAAAGTAGCATTTGCTATAAATCAATCATCAGGGCAACAGCACAGTGAGTGCGTGCATGTGTGTCTATTTATCTCTCACACTCGTATTGACGTAGGAAGGAAGACAGAGTATGTACCAGGGGAATACAGAGTATTTTTATCGTGTTGATTCTCCTTTTCCAAGGAAAATACATAAGCATGAATAACATTAGTTCTGTTACACTTTGGTGCAAATGAGATGCTGCCCTCAGCACCTCTGTTTCTCGTCCTATGTTGAGTCATGCAGTGTAGATATCTTATCCTGCCCATGTCTCTGCTGTAAGACCACAGATCATGTTATCACTTTACAAATATAGCATATTAGTACATCTGGAAGGCTAGTCACGCTGTGGGGTTCAGACAGGTCTGGCTGGCCACGAGATGTACTGCTGCTATAAACAACCCCTGTGTCCCAAATTAAATAACCACAGAGTACACTCAGGAGCTCTGGACACTCGTGTTCTTTAGTAGTAGGTAAGTGACAGTTTTGCTGATTATTGTATTTCTTTAGATGTGTGGGGTCAAGGTAGGAAATAGCAGCGAAAGTGAAATGTCGTTATCAGGTCCCTGCTGCTGCTACTGTGCTGTGGATTTTTAAGTGCTAATGTATATGGGAAAAACAGCTGAAATGAAAGGCATCAATCCAAAGTGATGTGTTTGCTTGATACCTTTAAAGAGAGTAAGCTTCATCCTATATGTTGTTCCTCTAAATACTAATACACTTGTGACAAACCCAAACTGTATAATTTAGGAAAGCTTTCAAGACTCCAGCTACTTGCTCACTCCATGACTCATTCGTAGTAAACCCTTGCTATTACATCTCAAGGATATATTCTGGTGTGTGAATGATTTTCAATAAAAAAATGGCTGGGGTGGTTTGATCATATATATTTGTTGTCTGTCAAAATTTAGAGTGGAACTTAAAAAGAGTTATAGAAGTTCAGTTTCTGAAGGCCACTTACAGATAGTCTAACATGGTATAGGTAATCCAACCTGCCAAATATTTTGTGAGCAAATCCTTTCATTTAAATTTAAATGTTGTCATCATTGACATGTTTTCTGTAGGCTAAAATGTACAGACCAGTTCTCCTCCTTTTGGTACTAGTTAACTCAGCACCATTGTAGGGATCAAAAAGGATCCTACCAGAGAGTTTAATTCACTTTGCTCACAGAGAAGGTGGAGGTGAAGAACTGCTACAAGAAGGATGCCCAGCTGTCTATGCCACCTGCCACCTGTTTCTTCTATCTACAGGCATGGGAAAATGTGGTGGAAAAGTCTAAGGCTACATCAATGGTCAGAGAAGAAAACAGGAAATACAGCTGCCACCTCATGGCTGTGGGGTGGGGCTTGGACCACTTAAGCTAAGCTAAATTAGCTGCTGAAGTAGTTAAAAACAGCATATTATCTTGCTTATCTAAATTGTCTGTTTTATCATCTTAAATAATGAAATCTGAGTTCTTAGGCTATGAGCATTTTACTCAATATATGAGTAAATGAGAAATGACTAAAAGGCTTGACGTCATAGGTCAGACATGGACTTTTGCTCACCTTCTGCAATAGGAGAAGATGCAGGTAATAGAGTAGAATTATTCTTAGTTCAGTGCATGAAAAATGGACCCAGAGAGCAAAAGGACATAATAAAAATTTTGTCTGTTCTCTGTTCTCTGGCTATTCTCAATTAGGAAATGCAATCTAAAATAATATTTATGATGGTGTCACCCATCAAAGTAACTCTACTAGATGCTGCCAGTGTATGAAAGGTAACACTAGTAGTCCTTCTTCCTGGGGATGGCCAAAGCCCATTACCATATGATGAATGCAAATAAGTCAATTAAAGGTTCTGCTAAAAACAAAACAAAACAAAACAAAACACTGATGGTGTAAAACAGGTCTGAGAAGCCTGAGACTGTAATTTTCTGTTTAATTAAAATAATCTAATAATAAAAGAAAGTTTCCATGTGTTGTTCATTGGTACTGTGCACAAATTTATTTGCCATGTGTCTTTGAATAAGTAATTAAGTTGGAATATCTCTAACTCTTAATACATTCTCTAGCTTTTTGAGGATTTTGTTGTCTATTACCCCTGACATTTGTTTTCATCTGCTGATTACAGCTATATTTGTAGATTCAATCACTTTAAAAATATGTAATGTACTTCTGAGCTCACTATTATTCTTTTGGCAAGAAACAACCTTAAAATACATCCCCAGTTCAAATACATCAGACCTCTCTCAATCTTAAGAGAAATAGACCTCTCTTCAGTAATGCCCTGTGAAAAAATAAAGAATGGATTTGTATCATAGACATCAGTCCAGTGTTTTGTTAGCTACATTGCCAGTGGAAGAATCACCTTGAATAATTAGTCAGCTCACTGAAGTATTAGGGGAATACATCTGTAATAAATCCCCCTGCATGTGTAACATCTGTCATGCTTTATGGCAAACATATCAGTGCTACAAGAGTTGTATAAGGAATACTGTAATTCAGCTGCTAATTAATCCATAATTAAAGACCGAATAAATGAATAATCTGGTGAAAAATTATCTGAAAATCAAGATGTGAAGACTGCAGTGATAAAGGGGAATCTTGTTTGTGAGACTGGTTAATTTACATCAAGAATACCAACTGTTTAATGAAAACTGTCAGTAAGATATTGTGTTGCAGCACTGGACAATAAGAAATAGGCTTAGAAAAATGTGTGGAAACCAAGCTCAGCCCTTCAATGTTTATATTCATGTATCTTTTTATTTTTTATTTTTGGTTAATTTGAATTTTTATTTATTTATTTATTTATTTATTTATTTTGATGTTCACAGTTAGCTATTCTTACCTGAAGTATAAGGAACAGGTTAAGAATAAAATAGTGGTTTGATTGGCTGTGGTAAATAAACTATGAAAAAGTTATTTATTTATGTGTTAAAGAGGCTAATGTCAGATTTTGTTCTTAAAAACCTCCTTTATATAATAAATAGAAAACTCAAAAATCACTTGATTTATCAGAGCAGTTAGGATATATGATATGCAAAGACACTAATTTCTGAAATTAACTTCAGTGAAAGCTGGACTACTAAATAGTTTGAAGTGTTGCTGTCTATGTTTGTTTATCTAGGAGCTGGCTGCCTGCGAATGTGCTCTTGAGAGAGCAGGAGGGAACATTTCAAACTCCCCAAACATCTGGGCTTGTGTCCAGGTGTCAGGACTGCTTTCTCAAGCCTGGAGCAGCTTGTCCCTTTTCTCTTCTATTTACTTTGTGGTGCAGCAGCATTTACTGGATCTCTACAGACTCAGGCTTCTAGGGGATTACCTGCTGTGATTCACAGGGTTTCCCTGCCTAAATTTTCTCCCTTTAAGCATGCATATATGATCTCAGGTGTGATCTAACTTGGATCCCTTACCGGAAACTCAGAATGTCAAATCTGCACATTCGGCAGATTTAGCTACAGATAAACCTGCAAAACTTCTGGGGAGAATAATTCCCTGATGGTGTAGAATAAGGTCTTGTTACCAGGAGAAATACTGTGTAGGGAAAAACAGCTTCCTGCTCTGCAGTCCCCTCCCACTTCCTAAGCAGAGCAGTGCAACACTGCCCCACTTGAGTTGTGCAGTTAGCATGCTGTAGTTATATTGTGTGACTAGTGTCACACTTTATATTGCTCTTGCAAACACCATGTTTCTGTAATTTAATCTTTCCTTGATAACACAAAAAATGTGTTCAGTTGGTATACAAATGTCAGGTTCCCTTTAAATTATTTAAAGACTCATGAGATAAACAACTTGATCATTCTGAATCATTCAATGTGTGAGTCAGCTTTTTTCCTAAGAAATTATTTGCAGGATTTGTAGGAGACATGTTCACTCACATTTTCCCCTATGTAATCCTGCCAGTAACATTCATGAAACCTCAGCAGGTCTTCCACCTGGATTATCTGAAAGAAAAAGGGCTCAAGTGAACAAGACCATAAAACAAATTGAAGAAACGAAAACATTAATATTCTCGCTACTCAGCAATGGAAAGTTTATATAGTGTTGTTTTTGAAGGCAACCGGGACCCGTACAAACTCTGAAGGACTGTAACAGAGACTAATATTGGCTATATTAGTAGTAGCAGAACTATGTTGGACAACCTTCTGATTAAAGAGATGACAAGGGTCTTGTTCTACAGAATACACAGTGCACAGGCAAGTTGGCCAGTATTAACACTGACACCAGCTGTGTTCAGATGAGGTTAGACTGTAATAATAATAAAGCAAATGTAGTTTTGGCATGACTAACTGTATTCAATACACTTTAGACAAGACAGAGATAACCTTGACAAACAGCAAGAAGCTGTAGAGGAGTTGGTATAGTCAGTTCTGGAAGGCCATGCAGTCATCATATCTAAGATCACTTTTACCCTATGCTCCACTACTTTCCTTTCAAAAGATGTTGCTTCTCAGAGCATCTATACATGTCAGGTGCTGAGATGAGTGCAGAAATATTGCAAACTGTTCATTCAATGAAATGGATGATCTGAAGTGCACTTCTATAGGGTTTCTAGCTTATCTGTCCTTAAGCAGTTTGCTTCTTGCAGATCAGACAGGTCATACTATCGTGTGTTGAACACACTGGTAACTGACATGAAACTCCTTCAGCATTAAAGACTGAGAGTTGCAGAAAAGCACTCCCATTTAAAACAAAACAAACAAACAAACAAAAAACCACCACCACAAACAAAACAAAACAAAACAAACAAACAAACAAAAAAACAAGTTGCCTGAGTGGTCCTGTGTAGCCCAGTTTTGCCCAGTTTTGCTACATTTCCAGATGTACTGCAAGTTATCATTTTTCTCATTTTTCCTAAGCCCAGTTAAATATCAAAACTAAACAACAAACAAAGAGTCAAATGCTGCCCCAGAAACAGGGCCAAATGAGAACAAAAACAACAGAGTGGTCAAGACAGTAATGGCTGTTGTCAAAAATGTCCATGGAATTGTCTAGTAGGTCTGTGGCAGACCTGCAAATCATAGAATCACAGAATAGCTTGGGCTGAAGGGGACTTTAAAGAGAATCTAGTTCCAACCCCCCTGTCATGGGCAGGGATGCCATCCACTAGATCAGGTTCCACAGGGCCTCATCCAACCTGGTCATGAACACTTTCAGGGATAGGGCATCCACAGTTTCTCTGAGCAACCTGAAGAATTTCCTCCTAACCTCTAATCTAAATCTCCCCTCTTTTATTTTAAAACCATTTCCTTTTTGTCCTGTCATTATCCGACTGAGAAAAAAGGTTGCTCTCCATCTTTTTCACAATCCCTTTTTAAGTATTGCAAAACAGCACCGAGGTCATGCCAGATGAACATCCCCAACTCTCTCAGACTTGCCTCATACAGGAGAGGTACTCCAGCCCTCTGATAAACTTCATGGCCCTCCTCTGGACCCATTCTAACAGATCAACATCCTTCTTGTGCAGGGGTCCCAAACACAAGGGGATGATATAGCAATAGCTGAAGGGACTGAGGGATTTTAGGAGGTAGCATATTAAATCTGTGAATAACAATACATAGTAATAATAAAGATTATAGACATTACAAGGCAGATGCCTTCTTTTTCATTCTGTAGTTTTTCAACACCTTACCAAATAGATTTTAGTATAGAGCTCCTGGGTCCTTCTATTGTGGAAAGAAGAAAGTCTAAAGGGGATGCTAGAGAGCTGTCTGGATGCCTTTAGGTGAATTTACACAATAAAATAAAATAAATGATAAAATAAAAATAATCCATGAATATACTGTGGTGGTTTTACCGTGCTGGACAACTGAACATCACAACCGCTCTCTCACTCCCCCTCCTCAGATGAGGAGGGAAAGAAGTAAAGGAAAGAACAACTCACGGGTTGAGATAAGGATAATTTAATTAAAGGGAAATATATATATGTATATTAAGGAAATATTATTAATTAACAATTCAACTAAAGGGAAAAAGGGAAAAAGGGAAAGGGGAAAGGGAGGGGGAAAGGGAACACCAAAACAAAACAAGTAAAGGTTATGTGGAAGTGCAGAGGAAAGAAATTATTCTCTACTTCCCACAAATAAGCGATGCCTGACCACATCCTTGAAGCAGGGCCTCTACACACGTAGCCGGTGTTCATGAGGAGGACAGATGTTTTCACAATGAAAACCCACCCCTCCCCTCTTCCTCCTTTTTTCACCTTTTATTGCTGAGTGTGACATCATATGGTATGGAATATCTCTTTGGTTGGTTTAGGTTAGCTGCCCTAGTGATGTTTCTTTCTCACTTTTTTGCCCACCCCCCAGGAGGGTTAAAGTCCTGATCCTGTGCCAGCACTTCTCAGCAGCAGACATAACACTAGTGTGATAACACTGCTGTTCTAGCTACAAGTGCAGAACGTGGCACTGTATGGGCTGCTGCAGGGAAAGTTAACATCCCAGCTAGACCCAGTACAAATACTTAAGCATATGCTTTTGCAAGAAATAACATTTGGCTTTTTATTTATTTATTTATTTATTTATTTCAATGAAAACGCAATGCGTGTCATCACTAAGATTGTGATTTTTGTTTCCCACCTAATCCTCCAAATGCTTAAGTGTGTTAGTACACTTAAATGCATAAGAAATGCCTTTGATTTTAATAGGTCTATTCATACATGCAGTTAAATGAATAAAAATTTTTACAAGATAGTAAAAGAATAGTTCTGTCTTCTTCTTAAGACCAGAAATCTCAATAAAATATCTGTAAAGGTATTTGTTTTGTTCAGTGCTTACAGAGACAGCATATAGCAATCAGAGAATTAAAATAATACAGACAGAAAGAGTGTCATTGTGTGAGCATGAACATGTGCTCAGCTTCAACTGGCCCAAAGAGGTAGTAGATTATTAAATTGCCTCGAAAGAAATAAAAATTGGTTTCAATGTTGAAGTGGGGCCTGAAGTAGAGCAAGGCTGAGAGACTTGCTGAGGAGAGGGGCTTTTTGAGGTTCTCTAGTGAAAGCATGGGGCTCTGGAAAGATGAAATTGAGAAAAAAAAAGTCATAGTACCTCAGTCATAGTACCTCAGACTGAAAGCACAGCCCACATGGGAAGAAAAGTAAATTCCTTGCTTAGAAGGCAGATTGGAGAAATGTTTATTGTAGGGATTCTTGTGTATGCATTATTGATGAAAACTAGGGATGACCTAGCCTATTATTGAGGAAAAGAATATGTTGCAATGGCCGTAGTACTGAAAGGGATTTTTTTTTTTTTTAATATTAAATATGGTTATTATTAAAGATAATATTTTTGTTTTCTCTTTCTCTTCTTTCTTTCTGAGGAAAAGTGTAAAGAGAAGGAATGAGAAAAGAAAAAGGAAACTTCTCTGCCATTAGTTCAAGTTTCTCTGCTTAAAGACTCTAGTGTCACTTTGCCACATAGTGCAAATACTTATTCTTAAGAAGCTCTTTTCCTTTTGAAATTAATTACTTAAAATGTATATTACTTAAAAATATTGCTTAAAAAGTAATGTGTACCTAATTCCAAAAGGAAAATATTTCAATCATTTAAAAAAAATTGTAACCTAATAGTCAGCTTTGTTTCTGAGCTAACTATTGTGAGCAAGAATTGGATAAGAAATCAGACTAACTTCCCAGTAAGTTGTCTTTTAAGGATATCGATTAAAGCCCTGTAGATTACTTCTCTGGAGGTGTCAATGGCCAGGGATAAGATTATCAGCTTCCATAGGCTCACACAGATAACTTTTTTTTTTTTTTTTTTTTTTTTTTCTTCCCCCTGGAAAGCACCATGCTTTCATTATCATACACTACTCAAGAGCCTTGCTTATTGATCTACCTCACTAATAACTCATAAGACTGAACGAGTATTATAACTGTACATCATATAAGAAAGCTGAGCTGATGATCCACAGCATAATATAGATAGAGGTATCACCCAAGGAAGATGACATTAAGTTGCAAACTCTGCCTAGTTATGAAGCAGGGCTTTGTAGATGCTGGCTCTATAGTTAGGACTTGTCCTTATTGAAAACAAAGTTGCCTATTTCTTGTGGGAGAAATGACTTGTATATAAATATGTATGTATGTATGTATGTATCTATCTATCTATCTATCATCTATCTACCTATCTATCATGATTGTTTTTCACTTACTGCTTTGTTGATGGGTTGGGTAATCCTCATGAGAATGACCAAACTAGTCCTCAGTGAACATGTATGGGGTGTGAGAGGAGCAATGCTGAATTACAAAAGGATGGGGAAACTGGAGAGAGAAGAGGGCTGAAGTACGTGTATAACAATCATCTCTACACACCCTTCTTTGAGCCTAGCAGTTGGAATAGGTGACCACTCTGAGTGTGGCAATTCGACTAGGTGACCTCCAGAGCCCCCCTCACACATTCTGTGATTTGTAACAAAGGATAAAATGTAGATAGTGATTATCTGTGAAGAGTCTATGTATGGGAAGGAAAACAGGTGTGGAATGTCGGTTGAAGGGAAGTTAAAGGAAGTCTATAATGAGGCAAGTCTCAACTCAGAGGTAACTTCCCATCTGTGACTACAACATGATAGATTTGGTTCTTGCGCAGGCCTAATATGATGACTGGAAGAAAGCAATTGTGTGTGAACTTGAATAGGATCATCTCGATGTTCTAGAAATAGAAATTATTTTTGGTAGCTGCTTTATCCATCTCAAATTCTTTCCACACATGAGTAAGCACCCTGAAAAACCTGCACTTAGTATCAGATTAGTCTAATAGCTGCCTGCTTGACAGACTCCCTTTCCTGGACAACACCTGTAACATCTCATAATGAATGGCACCTGAACTTTGAGAAAAATATGGTTAATTATTTATGTCCATGTTTTATACCATCCTGGTTGATTCTCTTTGTCCATATTTCAGTTCAGGATAGCTCTGTGAATTTTGTTAAGCGATCTTTTCTGAGCTGTAGATAGCAACAAACATTTGTGTTTATCCTGTTGAATATTTCTAAAACCTTACCACCATGTGATATAATCAGGATTTGTAGCTCTGTTCATTTGTAGCTCAGTTCATTTTGAACAGATCAGTCCTCAGGAATTATGATGGACACCTCTCACCTCTGTTCCTCCTGTACTTGGACTTACCATTGAAGAGAAACCCCAGTGCATCACTGTCTAATCCGCAATGTGGATAGAAGTTGTATAAACCTTTCCATCCTGAGCGTATAATAAATCAGTGTCTCAATAAAGAACAGATGACTTAACATGGGAGACAGGAAGGTGGGGAGCAAGTCAAGAAAATAGAGTACTTTCACAGTTCATTCAGACTTTTTGTTGATTAAGGCCATCTACTTCCAGCAGAGGTCAAGAGTCCAGCTGCCATTTCACTGTGTCTCAGCAATTCAGCTCCTGCAATAGCCCTTCTACCAAATCAGAGTGCTATGAATTGATCTATTAAAATGAATTAGATCTGCAGAGTGACTGCAGATACTGTGAGGGGGAAGTCCTGGTCATTGGGTTTCTTGATTCTAAATCAAGAAACAGTGATAAACAGTTTCCTATAAATTAATTGTGAAAACATTTTAGGAGGGTGCATCTGATTATAGATAAACCATTCCACTGAGAAAAAGGTCACCATTCTCATTACACTGCTATTAATGGGGTTTTGACTCAGCTGTTCTCAGCAGTCAGTTCCAGGTAGGCTATGAACAATTTTTTCTTCATTGTTAGTACTTTTAAAGATAAACAAACAATGGGAGAAGCTTTATGTTCTCCAAAGATAGCAGATATCTAACCATCCTAAGATAGAGAAGACTTTGTTGTGCAAAAATATCAGTCTCTGTGTATCAGTATCTCTGTGCTAGCATTTGGAGGTTTTTAGTAAGGATGTTTCTTAGTAACATGACAAATAAGGTGGACAGGTAGGAACTTTTCCTTTTGCTATACATCTGCATAATTCATTTTAATCCACACAATGTGTCTTCCAGAGGACATTACACTGTTTTGCTAGCTCAGAAGAAATTATTCCCTTATGTGTTATGTATTATAGAGAGAGCTATAGGTGAAAAGGGACAGTTATGATGGTACAAGAGGAAAAATGCATAAGAGAGAATATTTTCCCCTTCCTCCTCAGTATTATAACAGAAGGACAGAGAAATTGGGCTATTTTTAATAGCCCCATATGAAGGATGTAGAGCTTGGAAAACATTATCACAGGAAGGTCTGAGGAAAACATAATAGCTGAAACCTTGAAATACCCAGTAAAAAAAAGGGCAGATTGCTTTGTCAGTGGATGTTCCAATGGTCCTCCCTACCTCCCTCCCTCGCTCCCTTTCCTCTTTCCTTCCCTCCTTCCTTCCCTCCCTCCTTCCTTCCTTCCTTCCTTCCTTCCCTAACTCCCTCTCTCCCTCCCTCTTCCTCTTCCTCTTCCTCTTCCTCTTCCTCTTCCTCTTCCTCTTCCTCTTCCTCTTCCTCTTCCTCCTTTTATTTCTGTATTTCTCTCTTCTATTTTCTTTCTCTCTTTCTCTTGTTCTCTCTTTCTTTTTCTCTCTGTCTCCCTGTCTTTTTTTGTTTTGAAAAATGAATGGTATAATAAAACTGGAATCTAATGAAATGTCAGTCTATGGAAACCTCAAAGTTTAACTAGCTGAATTTACTTTTTTCTCTATATGAAAATTATTTTTAAAAGGCTTCAATATTCTGTTTTATAAGTAAGACCTGTTTACAGTGGTCCAGCACACAAAGAACTAATAATGACAGAAAATATCTGTACATGTATTTCATGAAAAAAAAAAAAAAAAAAAAAAAAAAAAAAAAAAAAAAGTGTTGTAAGGATTACACCCTCGCCATTACACCCTCACCAGTGACTCCAGGCAAGAGAGCAAAAGTGCTGTTTTACCTGTTTCTCAAGATTTATACCTATATTTTTGTTACTGATTTAGTACGTGATTTTTTTTTTCCCCTTTTTGATACTGAATAATTCCTACAGATTAGTATGGGACACCATATTGCTATTCACAGTATATTTCATAAGATGTAAATCCAATGTTTTCTCTTGTGGTTGTTAAGGTGCTCCAGCATGTTTTTTTTCCCTCCTCAAGTTGCAAGATGATACAGCTCCTATTTGGCCAAGCTCAGTGATGTTCCCCTTTAAAGAGAATGAGAACTTCGTGATGAACTTTGGGAAAAGCAAGTTTCTGTCTCTGTCTTTTTAACTGAATAGAGAAAGATTGGTGAGATAGGATCCAGTTCAGCTTAGTTCTTAACGCCACATTAAAGATGGCCTCAGGCTGTAATACTTTGGTATTAACCCTCAAAGTGTTGGAAGATAACTTTACATGTCCTAGTAAATCGGGATCATTTTCACTGTGAACTATCTTATCTTTGCAGAAGGTAAGTTTTTATTTTGTGTTATAGGGCTGATCTTTTAACTAATTTCAGAGATAAATACCTACAGTTACAGTAGGACAGGATTACTTAGGTCCAAAAATATCATTATGGTAAGAACTCAAGATGGAGTGCTTTTGCATGATTTAGGATGAATAAATACTGTATTAGTTCTCATTTTAACACTAGTTACACAAATTGCTACAGCCATAAAGTCCTTAAAGTTAATTTCATCAGTGTTACATAATCAAACTGGTAGTTCATTGCAACTGTGTGTTTATATTTGACAGGGAAAAGTGCAAGTATTCCAGAAAATTCAACATTTATCTGTAGCCATTAATTTTGTGTAGAAATACCTTGTATGTAACATTGATTACTGCTAGCAAAAACGCTACAAAAATTAGGTAAGATAGAAAGCATATTATGTTATTATTATTTTTTTTCTTTTATTTATTTATTTATTTATTTATTGCCTGTTAAGCTTAATGAAACAAGATGGTTCTGTCCCTTGTTCTTCTCATTGTTCTCTCCCAAAGTGATCATCATGGCTTCTTCTTGCAGGAGAAGCTTAATGTCAGCAGTATGGGGCATCAGGTGATAATATTTGACTTTTCTCTCATAAGAGGACTGTGGGAAACTCGAGTTAAGAAGAACAAAGAACGTCAGAAGAAAGAGAAAGAAAGATTGGAAAAAAGCTCATTAGAGAAGTAAGCCAACTTTTCTGTTATTTTAAAAATTGAAATCATTATTATTATCCATTATATTGGCATATACTAAGCATTATCAGGCTTTTTTATTTGTGTGTTTGCATGAGATTTCTTGATTTCATACCTCTTTCTCATAAAGGATTTTAAGAGAAGTATAATACATGCTATATACTAACTATGCATGTATTTCATTTGCCCGTGTTCTTTCCTATGTAGATTGTGATTTAGTGATGGTTTATTTCACTTGTCTACTGTGAAGATTTAATCTAAAGAGAAAAATCATACATTTTATACCTTTCAAATGCTTGTATGCTATATTGCTTTTTACTATGAAATTCATGAAAACATGCTCATAAAATACAGTATGACAAAATACCTTAAATCTTACTGAGTTGACAAGACAGAAATAAATGGACATATACAAATATTTCTGAATAGAAGAGAGAAGGTAGAAAAACAAAAACAAAAACACACTACCAGAAGATTTTTTTTGTTGTTCACATATTAAAAAGACCCTTGATTATAGAGCTTATATGAGTAATCAATATTATTTATGTATATATATAACTTACAGTTTCTTTAAGCAATATTTTCATTTCTTTATGTTTGTCCCTATTAGAGATAGTGAAATATTACATTTTGTTGGCAATATTAGAAATATATGACATCATTTTTTCCCCTCTGAGAAGAGAACAAAACAATAAAAATCACTTTATGCTTTAAAAATAAAATGCACAGGGTTAAACTGTGCCCTCATTTAAGGGTACTAGACCTTGGTGCAACGTTTTGAAGATCTGACTCACAGATTCTCAATATCAGTGCAGTTATGCTGACCTTGCAGAAGAACAGCTTGGTTAAGAGGAGATCAGGGAAATATAGTTTGATTGCCTTTTCTATATGAACCTTCTATTCAAAATATTCATAGTGACAATCTTGCTTCTCTCATCTTTACATAAATCCTATGTTAAAAAACATAATCCTAAGAAAATAAAGAAGAAGAAAAAAAAAAAGATCTTCCTTCAGATTAACAATAATAAGTTTTCTTTTTGGTATGAGCTGAGGGGCAGAGAAGGTTTGCTGTTATGAGTGTTCCTGATGGTGGAAAATAGAAGTGAAGCTATTTGTGATGAAATCTCATTAAATCTGATTTCTATCCCAGCTGTTATATTACAGAATCAAAAAATGGCTGAAGTTGAAAGGGACCTCAGGAGGTAATCTGGTTCAACCCCCCATGCTCAAGCAAGAACACCTTGAGCAGGTGGCCATGAACCATGAGGACCATGTCCTGGGAACTTCTGAGGATCTCCAGTAAGGGAGACTCCACTACCTCTCTGTGCAACTTGTTCCAGCGCTGACTCTTTTTCACAGTGAAGAAGTGTTTTCTGATGTTCAAAGGGAACATTCAGTGTTTCATTTTGTGTCTACTGCCTAGTGTTGTGCCCTGTCACTGGGCACCAGTGGGAAGTCTATACCTCTGTTTTCTTTAGAGCCCGCCTTCAGTTATTTATATTTGTTGATGACATCCCCACTGAGCCTTCAGTTTTCCAGGCTCTCTCAACATTTTTCTCATATAGATGCTCCAGTGTTTGAGCATCTTAACAGTCATTTGATGGACTGTCTCTAATAGCTACATTTCTCTTGTACGGGGGGCCAAGAACTGGACATAGTACTACAGGTGAGGCCTCACCAGTGGTGGGAAGAGGAGAAGGATTGCCTCCCTGGACCTGATGTCAGCGTCCCACCTAATGCAGCTCAGGACACCATTCACCTTTGTAGTGGCAAGGGTACAATGCTGTCTTCTTGACTCCTAGGTTCTTTTCTGCAAAGCTCCTTTGCAGCTTGGTGGCTCCAGGATGCACTTGTGTTTGGTGTTGTTCCTAATCAAATGCAGGACTTTGTAGTTCTCGTTGATGAACTTTATGATGTTGTTGTCAGCCCATTTCTACAGTCTGTCAAGGTCTCTCTGATGGCTGCATGGACCTCTGGTGCCTCAGCCTCTACCCTCACTTTTGAGTCATCTGTGAATTTACTGAGGGTGCAGTCTATCCCCTCATCCAGATTGTTACCTAAGCTGTTAAACTGGGCTGGACCCAGTACTGACCAAAGGAGTACTCCACTTGTTACTGGCCTCCAAATAGACTGTGCCACTAACCACTACCCTCTGGGTCTGTCTGCTTAGACACTTTTCAGTTCACCTAATTGCTACTTATCCAGTCCATATTTCCACAGCTCCATTGTGAAGATCTTATGGGGGACAGCGTGAAAGGCCGTACTGAAGGAGGACAATATTCACTGCTCTTCCCTCATCCCTTAGGCCAGTCATTTCATTATAGAAGCTTATCTGGTTAAGTCAAACATGACTTCCATTTGGTGAACCCATGCTGACTACTCCTGATGATTTTTCTTCTCTTTCAAGTGCCTGGAAATGGTTTCCAGGATTAGCTGTTCCATCAGTTTCCCAGGGATCAAGGCAAGGCTGACTGGGCCTCCTTCTTGACCTTCATGAAGATAGTAGTGACAGTTGCTTTCCCCCAGTCTTAGTGCAGTTCTCCCAGTTGCCACAATCAACCACAAATTTTTGAGAGTGGCTTTGCAATGACATCTTCCAACTCCCTGAACACTTTTGGATGCATCTCAACAGGACCCATGGACTTGTGTATGCTTAGTTTGCTGAAGTGTTCCCTGGCTCTATCCTCTTTCACTAAAGGCACATCTTCCATGATCCAGTATTTCAGCCTGGTCCCTGGGGCCTGGAGTCTGGTCTTGCTGGCAAAAACTGCGGCTGAGAAGGCCTTTACAACCTTATTCTTTTCATTGCCCTCTATAACCAGGTCTCCCGTTTAATTCAACAGAAGACCCACATTTTCTCTAGTCTTCATTTTGTCACTGATGTACTTGTCAAAGCACATCTTTTTGCCATTCCTGGCAAGATTCAATTCTATTTGGGCTTTAAGAAGTGTAAAATTTGTACAATTCTGTGGCAGATAAAGCAGAAGACTTCCTACATTACCTCTGCCTATGTCAGCTATTGGCTCACAGGGTGCCAATGCAGTCTTCATAAAAAGAGTATTATGGTTAGACATCCATGTGTGTAACTTCCAACTGCCTATGCAGTCACCTTCAGAACTGGTGAAAAGTCAGTCCCAAAGTCAACACCCCTTGGTCATCTTTTCTTTGTCTATTTTTCTTTTTTTGGGGGGGGGGTTCTGTGATGCAGAAGATAAATTCTTAATACACTAGTACAAAAGCAAACCAGAAGTGCCAGACATGGGGAACTTCTGTATGTAAGAAGGAAAGAGGGTAATTTTGTATGCTTTGCAAATTTCAGAACTCGCATTTTTGTTCGGTAACACAGGTTAAAACTCATAGTGAGCTGTGTTTTCCATTTAGACAAAAACAACAACAACAAACCCACAACCATTCTCCTTTCTGTTTTATGTATGGTTATTTTTCAGTAGGTAATTTAAGATATGAAGGAGGTAATATAAGATATGAAGCAGAGAAGTAAAAGGTTCTGAGAACAATTGATGCATTCACAAATGATTTTTATTTTATTACTCTAGGTTGCAATTTGCATAGTCTTGTGTCTTGTTGTGTATCTTCCTGTTAACAACCAGATTCCAGTTAATTCTACTTTTAGAGCTCCTGGAAAAAAAAGAGCCTCTGAAATCATGCTTTGGTTCTGGTTGTGAGTGATCAGTATTTCACTTGCTGAAATGAATCGCAAAGTTCACATTCATTCTTACGATGTGGGCATTGTAGAGTGGATAAAGCTGATACAGTAATGGTCAAAATCATAAAAATACTGTTAATAAAATGCAAAATGCAGTTAAAAGAAAAATCCTGTTTATTTTGTGAGGCATGCTGTGACCTCTGGCCTTCAGTTTCTAAAGGTCAGATCACAAGTTAGATGCTTTTCAGTGCTTTCAAAGGTAGGGCCAAAAACATGACAACATTTTGCTTGTTGTAAACTTGAAAGTATATATAATTGTAATTACGATTAAATATCTAACAGAAATAATGTCTTCCTGTGGAAATACATAACATCATTTTAATGAGTTGCATATGTCACCAAATTCTGGTATCTTACTCAAGGATTAAAATCTTACCACTGTCAAGTAGATCTGCTGAAATTAGTCTAGTGCTCATTGTCATTTCAAAGAAAGAATTTTGGAAAGGACTGTAAGCCAAAACGTTATTTCCAAAAAGACATTCAAAGAAGGCAGCTTCCTAAACTGAGGACTGAATTCCAGCATTTAAGATTCTAGATATTTTCATTTGCCAGCAGTCAGAGTGAATTCCCAAGTAAGGCTGAAATTAATAGAGTTTTTCTGCAAATATACTTGTGTAACTTATGAGTTTAGATTCAGGCCTGCAGAGATGTTTTTTATTTTATTTTATTTTATTTTATTTTATTTTATTTTATTTTATT
>CM021797.1:44406930-44417856 GCA_011076525.1 Nettapus auritus
TTATTTTATTTTATTTTATTTTATTTTATTTTATTTTATTTTATTTTTTTTTTTTTTTTATTAACAAACTCTTGTTTTTCTCAAAGAGGTTATAATTCACTAATGCCCTTGAGACTGTGCAGCTCCTCATCAGCTGTGTTGCTATGAAAAATGACCTGATAATATATTGTGAAATGTAGCATGTGTTATTTGTGGAGAAACTCCCAATTAACCTTTAGGGAACTTTGCTTGCCTTGGGGAAAGGTAATTTAGTTCATGCAAGGTCACTAAGCAGTCACGTGTAAGATATTTCTTGTTTTTGCCTAAAGATTTTCTATGACAGAAACCAACTGAATGCAGAACTTGAACTATGTTTGCATTAATGTTGAGAACTTGCAAAAATTTGGGGAATTTACAGCTTCTAGAACAGATGTTAAAGCAGCTGGCTAGTGAAACATTTCTACAGAAACAGTACACCGACAATATTGCAAGTGGCTCATATCTGTCCCTCTGAAATAGAACCATGGTCTCCCAGAATGAATTATGAAGGGACCCTGAAGATCATCTAGTTCAATCTCCTCTGCCTGCCCCCACCACCTTTCTCCCTACATCATGGGTGGGGACAACTTCCACTAGACCAAGTTGCTCAAAGCCCCATCCAACCTGGCCTTAAACACTTCCAGGAATGGGGCATCACCAGGCAGCTTAGTCCATTGTCTCACTACTCTCATAATAAAGAATTTCTTCCTAATATCTAATTGAAACCTACCCTCTTCAGTTTAAAACTATTAACTCTTGTTCTGTCACTACAGTCCCTGATGAAGAGTCTGTTCCAAGATTTCCTATAGGCCCTCTTCAAATACAGGAAGGCCCCCATAAGGTCTCCCCAGAGCCTTCTCTTCTCTAGACTAAACAATTCCAAATCTCTCAGCCTGGCTTCATAGGAGAGGTGTTCCTCAGGCACCTGCCATTAAATCATTGATACTGGTGTCAGATCACTTTGGGTGGAATTAATTTAGTCTTTTGTCTCCCCTTTGGTTTTGTTGGACTGTAGAAATACCATTGAATGGTTTAAAGGACCTCTGTTTTTGGGGCGAACATATAAATCAGCAACTGAGTATGAAAAAAAAAAAAAAAAAAAGAAAAGAGAGACAAACAGTACATTGCTGTGGAAAAGTAATTTCATTTTACTTATGTTCTTTATCCCATGGGGCATGGCCACTCTAAATCCATAGGTTATAAAACACAAAATGTACAAAAAAAAAGTGCAATGTTCTGTGATTATTTGTTTATGGAGGTCCATACTATGAAAGGAAATTTGTGTTAAAGCACTGTTTTGCACTGCATTGTCTAGATTCTGGCAATGGTAAATAATCATAAAATCATAGAATGGCTTGTTTGGAGGGAACATTAAAGAACATCTAGTTCCAGCCCACCTGCCAAGGTCAGTGATACCATCCACTAGATCAGGTTGCACAGGACCTCATCCAACCTGGTCTTGAACAATTCCAGGGATGGGGCATCCACAGTTTCTCTGAGCAACCTGTTGCAGTGCCTCACCACTCTCTGAAGAATTTCTTTCTAACCTCTAATCTAAATCTCTCCTCATTTCCTCTTTGTCCTGTCCTTGTCTGCCTGAGCAAAAAGTTGCTCTCCATCTTATTTATAAGACCCCTATAAACACTGTAAAGCTGTAATAAGGTCACACCAGAGCCTTCTCCAGGCTGAACATCCCCAGCTCTCTCAAACTTTCTACACAATGGAGGTGCTCCAGCCCTCTCCTTTGATTAACTTTGTGCCTCTCCTCTGGAACCATTCTACAGATCAACATCCTTCTTGTGCTGGGGTCCCAAGAACCTGGATGCACTTCTCCAAGTGGGGTCTTACAAGGGCAGAGTAGAGGAGGTCAATCACCTGCCTTAACCTGCTGGCCACTCCTCTGTTGATGCAGCCCAGGCAAGTATGCACTGCTGTCTCTTGTCAAGCTTCTCATCCACCAGAACTTCCAAGTCTTTCTCTGCAGGGCTACTCTCAATAAATTTTTCTCCCAGTCTGAACTCCTGTCTGGGATTGCCCTGACCCAGGGGCAGCACCTTGCACTTAGTTAGACTTGTTGAAGCTCATTAAGTTCTTGTAGGTCCACTTCTCTGTCCTGTCCAAGTCCCTTTGAATGGCATCTCTTCCTTCTTTGGTATCAGCTGTGCCACTCAGCCTAGTGTCATCTGCACACCTGCTGAGGCTGCACTCAATCCCGCTATGTTGCTGATAAAAATATTGTACACTACTGGTCCCAGGACAGACCTTTGAGGGACACCACTTATCACCAACCTCCACATGGATATAGAGCTATTGACCCCCACTCCCTGAGTGCGACCTTCAGACCAATCCTTTATGCACTGAATGGTACACCCACCAAATCCATATCTTTCAAATTTACAGATGAGGATGTCATGTGGGAACATGTCATAGGCCTTACAAATGTCCACAAATGTACATGTACAAATGTAGATGACATTCATTGGTTGTCCTTTGTCAACTGATGCAGTCACTCTGTCCTAGAAGGCCACTGTATGGGTCAGGCATGATTTGCCCCTGGTGAGGCCATGCTATCTGTCTCAGATCACCTCTTTGTCTTACATGTACCTTGACATTACTTCCGGGAAGATCTGTTCCATGATCTTGACAAGCACGGAGGTGAGGCTCACTGGTCTTTAAGTTCCCTAGGTCCTCCTTTCTACCCTTTTAAAAATGGGAGTGATGTGTGATGTTTCCCTTTTTCCAGTCACCAGGGATTTCACCTGCCTGCCGGGACTTTTCAAATATGATGGAGAGAGGCTTGGTGACTACATCAGCCTATTCTTTCAGGACCCTGGGATGCATGTCATCAGGCCCCATAGACTTGTACCTGTTTGGTTTCATCAGGCAGTCTTGAACCTACTACTCACTTACAGTGGGAGGGACTTTGATCCCACAGCCCCCATCTACAGGTTCAGGGAAGCAAGAGATGTGGGAAGCCTGAGACTGGCACTGAAGACTGAGGCAAAGAAGTTCTTGAGTACCTCAGCCTTCTCTGTGTCTGTTGTCACCACTTCGCTCTGGTCATCCGTCAGAGGGGAAACACTCTCCTTGGCCTTTCCCTTCTGAACAATGTACCTACAGAGTCCCTTCCTGTTATTCTTCGCACCCCTTGCCAAGCTTGGTTCTGTCTGTACCTTGGCTCTCCTGATCCCATCCCTGCACATGTGGACAGCATCTCTGGCCTCTTCCCAGGCCACATGTCCCTTCTTCCACTGCCTGTGTGTATCCTTCTTGCACTTCGGTTTGACCAACAGGTCCTTGCTCAGCCATTCTGTTTGGTTGCCCTCCCTGCCCACTTTGTTATGCAGGGGGATGGAGAGTTCTTGATTTTTAGGGAATACATCCTTAAAGAGTTGCCGCCTCTGTTCAGCTCCTTTGTCCCTAAGGACAGTGTTCCAGGGGATCTCATTCACTAGGTCTTTAAACAGCTTGAAGTTCGCTTTTAGGAAGTTCAGGGTCCTGACTGTGCTCTTTGTCAGGCCAATATTCCTCAAGATCACAAACTCAACCAGAGCATGGTCACTGCAGCCCAGATTGCCTCCAGTCTTGACTTTTTAAATGAGCTCTTCCACACTGGTGAGCACCAGGTCCAGTAATACTTCTCCTCTGGTTGGTTTGTCTAATACCTGGATCAGGAACTTATCCTCATTGCACTCCAAGAATCTCCTGGTTTGCTTACATTCTGCTGTGTAGTTTTCCCAGCAGACATCTGGGTGGTTGAAGTCCTCCATCATGATGAGAACATGCAAGCATGATGCTTCTTGTAGTTGAAGAAAGAATGCCTCAGCAATAGGCCCCCCTTGATCAGGTGGCCTAATGTAGACTCCAACCACAAGCCATCCTTTATTGATGTGGTCCTTAACTTTCACCCACAAGCAGCTCTTGGCCATCAATCCATTCCATAACAGAGAGGGCAACACTGCTTCCCCTCCTTCCCTGTCTATCTCTTCTGAAGAGCTTATAGCCCTCTTTTCCAGTGTTCCAGTTATGTTATCAATCCCGCCACATTTACATGATAGTAATCAGGTCATATTTGTCAAATTGCACCATGGTTTCCAACTTCTCCTGCTTGTTTCCCATGCTGCATGTGTTGGCTTCAGGGGAGGTCCCAGTGGACTGACAGCTAGCAAATGTGATGCCAATCTACAAGAAGGGCTGGAAGCAGGATCCAGGAATCTACAGGCCTGTCAGTTTGATCTTAGTGCTGGGGAACCTCATGGAGCAGATTATTTTGTATGCCATCACACAGCATCTACAGGGCAGCGAGGCAATCAGGACCAGTCAGCATGGGCTTATGAAAGGCAGGTCCTGCTTGACAAACCTGATCTCCTTCTATGACAAGGTGACACATTCAGTGGATGATGAAAATTCTGTGGATGTGGTCTACCTAGACTTCAGTAAGGCTTTAGACACTATTTTCTCCAGCATTCTCCTGGAGAAATGGGCTGCTCATGGCTTGGATGGGTGTATGCTTCATTGCATTAAAAGCTGGCTGCGTGGCCAGGCCCACAGAGTGTTTGTGAGTGGAATTAAATCCAGCTGGAGGCCCAGTCCCTCAGTGCTCAGTACTGGGGCCAGTTCTCTTCAATATTTCTATCAGTGATCTGTACAAGGGGATAGAGTGCACTTTCAATAAATTTTCAGACAACACCAAGTTAGTTGCAAGTGCTGATCTGTTCGAGGGTAGGAGGGCCCAACAGACAGATCTGGATAGGTTGGATTGATGGTCTGAGGCCAATTGTATTAGGTTCAACAAGGTCAAGTGCCATGTACTGTACTTGGTGCACAACAATGCCATCCAATGCTAGAGGTATGGGAAAGAGTTGCTGGAAAGCTGCCCAGCAGAAAGGTGCCTGCGGGTATCAGTCAATAGCTTGCTGAATATAAACCAGCAGTGTGGCTCAGATGGCTAAGAAGGCCAAGAACATCATCCTGTCTTGTGTCAGAAACAGTGTGGCCAACAGGACTAGGGAAAGGATTATCCCTCTGTACTCAGTTGTTGTGAGGCTGCACTTTGAATACTATATTCAGTTTTGGGTCCCTCACTGCAAGAAGTAGATTGAGGTGCTGGAATGTGTCCAAAGAAGGGCAACAAAGCTGATGAAGGGTCTAGAGAACAAGTCTTATGAGGAGCAGCTGAGGGAGCTGGGATTGTTTAGCCTAGAAAAAAGGAGGCTCAGGGGAAACCTTATCACACAGTTACCTTAAAGGAGATTATAGTGAGGTGGGTATCGGTCTCTTCTCCTAAGCACCAAGTGATAAGAGGAAATTGCCTTAAATTGTGCCAGGGGAGGTTTAGCTTGGACATTAGGGAAAATTTCTTCACTGAAAGGGTTATGAGGCATTGGAATATGCTGCACTGGGAAGTAGTTGAGTAATCATCCCAGGAGATCTTCAAATAATGTGTGGATGTAGAGTTTACTGACATGGTTTAATGGTGGACTTGGCAGTGTTAGGTTGGACTAGGTGTTTTTTTCCAACCTAAATGATTCTGTGATTCCATGATATTTTTGGAAGGATTGCAACATGTTTTTCTTCTGTATGAAAAGCAGGTAAGTTAAAAATTGAAGGCTGAGGAATTAAGCATTCAAGTGTGGATATGATAGAGCTCTTTGCCAGATTATCTGTTTAATTCTTCATTGTGAAATGGCATGGATTCCTCCATTCACCAACCAGATATACAGAAATGATAATAGTTATGTGTGTCTCTCCTCTATTTCCTCTATTTTTTTTTTTTTTTCTCAAGCTCTGACTAGCCAGAAATGCTTATATCTCTTTTTTGAGCTATGCACTTGAATGTAAGAAGTCAAAAGCAAACTTTCACTTTGCAAGCAGATAGAGACTTTTTCCCTGATGGCTTATACCTTTGTTTAGTAAAACAGGTGTCTCACTCCGCCAGATTTTGGTGTTCTAACTCTATTTGTGCCTGATCTAAGATTTTATTTGTGATGTTTATTTTCATTCTCTTTCTCAATACTCAATTCAGAAATTTTTCTAAACAAGACTAAAACTCAATCTGGGATTGCTTAGTCCCAAACACAAATTATGTGTAACATTCTGGAAGCAGTTCTGGAGCACTAATAACCACTTTTGTTGTTTGCCTTTGCTCTTACACTCTTGTACATACATACATCACATCTAATATAATGCATGCAAGTGGGTTGAAAGATAAAAGTTGCTGCTCAGCCACGATACTTGACAACCTACTGAAGAGCCTGACAGAAGGACTGAAATTAAATTAGTCCACTTGAAACTGAGGGAAATTTTACTCATCTGTCAGTAATATTAGTCTAGGCTGAGCTCCAGTTTAACTGTGCTGCTCTTATACAAATTCCTTAGGAATGTTCAGTGATACTGCATGGCTAGTAATTCTGATTTAAACATCACTCAGGAATACTAAACTGGTGTCACCATGTAGTGTTCTGGATTCATTAGAGGAAATTTAGAGGAAATACTGTCTTCTAGTGAAACTTAATTTCTTCACTTAAGATTCTTAGCTTTTTCATCAAGATCTCCTATACAGACATTGAGCAGTAGGCAATTCCAGAAGGAAGAACCATCCAAATAAACCCAATTACTCTCCAGTTACTGGGATGACTCAAATTCATACTAGTGTAAGCTTTTTTGTTTTCCAAGATGGTCAGTCCTTTGAAGGGTGCAATTGCTGAATTTGCTCAGCAGTAATTCTTTGCAATCTGTTTAATTAGATTTGTGATTTTGTTGGACAATCTAAAATGACAAGCAAGGAACTCCCATATCCTCAAAAGGAAATATCTATCATAAGAAATCTCATTTATGTGCTGTAAAATTTCTTTTTATTTGCTGTAGGTGTGGTGAGGTAACATCTGGGGAAGAATTTGCCGAAGAAAACTTCGCCAAAATGGAAATATTAAATATTCCATTTCCCTGCTGAGTCTGCTTAATATCTACAGTGCATTGTCTTGAAAGCTTACTGAAAATCAGTGTTTTAGCTGTACTAAGACTTTAATGTCTTGCTAGAAATAACTCTCCTATACCATCTACAGTATGCTATAGTGAAGTCCTACAGATATGCTTTTGTGTTATAAATATAAAAGTATGTAACATACACCTTTTAAACATGTAAATAGCTTGTAAACAGCCTGATTAAAATTAGTTGAACTATTTTGATGATTAATGTTGAAATATGGGAGTAATTAGCTGAGTTGGATCCTTAGATCTCATCTGGATCCTAAGTCCAGGAAAAATATTTTTTTGTATTTGTATTCCCACCTAAATTAGGCTTGACCTGACGAATATTCACTTGCTGAATAATGAAAATAGTTGTTTCTTTAATCTGAGTACAAGCTCTGCAGGAAGATGAAAATATTTATTACAGACTATTAATAAAAGGATGTAAACTTCAGGAGAGCTGTGATTTGTAGCCAACTCATTTGTTTGGCATATATGGAAATATGGTTTTGGACTATCAGGAGCCCTTAAAGTACCAAGACCAGAAATTTAATTTCTCTAGAAGAATATTAGAATTTTTAAAGGCTGATTTTTTATGTGTGGATATATTCTGTTTGCCATAGTTTTTTAGATGTATTTTCTGTCTTTCATCAAGACTCAAACAATAACCTTCAGATATCAAAAACATGGTGATAATCTTACTTTATTTGAGGAGCATGAGGAAGGAAAGTCTTAAAATAGTTTTTATTTTCACAAAGATCCTTTGAGGAGTATCATTAGCTCCATGCTTTGACAAAGACTACTAAACAGTGCTAATTGATAACCATGTGATTGAATCATATGGAATACAAGTCCTATGAGGAACAGCTGAGGGACCTGGGGTCTGGAGAAGAGGAGGCTGAGGGGAGAGACCCTATGGCTCTCTACAACTACTTGAAAGGAAGGTGTAGGGAGCAGAGGGTCAGCCTCTTCTCACAGGTAACTAGCGAAAGGACTAGAGGGAATAGCTTCAAATTGCTGCAGGGGAGGTTCAGGTTAGAAATTAGGAGACATTTCTTAGACAAAGTAGTCAGGCATTGGAACGGGTTGTCCAGGGAGTCACAGTCCCTGGGGGTGTTTAAGGAAGGGTTGGATGTAGTAATTAGGGATGTGGTTTAGTGGGTAATATTGGTTGTAGGGTAACAGTTGGAGCAGATGATCTTGGAGTTTTTTTCCAACCTCAATAATTTTATGATTCTATGATTCTTTATCCTTTGTTATGACTTCAGCTGTAGCATGCAAAGGGTGGTGGGGCTCCTGAACAGGTTGCCCAGAGAGGCTGTGGATGCCCCATTCCTGGAGGTGTTCAAGACCACGTTGGGTGAAGCCCAGTACAACCTGCTCCAGTGGGTGGCAACCCTGCCCATGGCAGGGGTTTTGGGACTAGATGATCTTTAAGGTCTCTTCCAACCAGAGCTATTCTGTGATATGAAATGATATGCAACTTACAGCTCTGTAATCTCTGCTCAATTATACATATTAGCTTGACAGAAGTTACACCTCCAGGCCAAAAAGGCCTGATTGATTCATTTGGTTAGTACATACCACAAGGGTCCAAGCAGGGATTGTAAATAATTAGACCCTCTGCCCTTGGCGTATATCATGTTTTCATTCTAATATGTACTGTACAAAATTATGCATATTAGTTGCTCCATTATTAATTCACTTTCCATCTGCTCAAAATGTGCTTGTACACAGTACTTATCCTGGTAACCACAAGAAAACATTCTTTAAAAGCTTAAAATGGCATATTGACATAACTTGATGTAAGAGTGATACATGACAAAGAAATCTGACATAGGATTTCCACCTCAGTCTGGGATATCCATGTTGAATTCTGCGTCAGTTTTAATTCTTAATGCTTTTCTTCTGAAGTCAATATTTCACCAGCTGATTTGATTAGCAGTGATTTTTGTTGTATGCATTTTACTTGTCCAACACTGTATAATGGCCTCCTGAATTTTGTGTTTTTATGTTATCAATAAAGTGTCAGAGGAGAGTTTATTCTTTCATCATTAATGCAGTTGCCTTTTTGCTTTTTTCTATATTCTCTGCTATAAGAGACTAAAATCTCAGATCTAAGCCCTCTGCTCTTGTGTTCCTGATGTCTACTTGAAACTGCCAGCACTGAGCTGTTGTACAACATCTCAGTGCCTTAGCTGTTGTTGGTTTTTTTTTGTTTGTTTGTTTGTTTGTTTGTTTTTGTTTTTCCTAGAGTTAGGCTTTTTGACCTCTTCTTTCTGTTTGTTTTCTAACATTCTTAGAATTTATACCTTGACATGTCAGTCATTTCTTGCATGAGTGAATATTAAAAAAAAGCATCATGGGGTTAAGCTTTTTCAGTGTATTGCATTATACACTGAAATAAAATGTTTAATTCCTTGGTAGAAAATGAAGGAATTCCATGGAAATGAGAGGGCAGTACTGCAGAATTAATCTTTGCAGAGGCACAGAAAAGCTGTATGTGGAGGACTGTTGGGAATGTGAGAAAGACCAGTGGTATGAAAAGCTAGGATTATTTAGAATATTTTAGAAAAAAAGGGTGCCAGAATTTTCAGTTCAGTTTCTCCGCCTTAATGATTCAGATCCTTTTTTTTTTTTGCTGTTTGTTTGTTTGTTTGTCCTCTTCATCAGCGATTCAATTCACTATTTTCTTGTTTTCTTCCCACTTCACTTCCCACCCACCTTGCACAATAATGAGAGCTTTTATAGTTAATTAGTTATGCTTATTGGTAGACAAGTTTTGGAAAACAATTAATCGGTGTTTGGGGCCCATTTATTTTCCTTATAGTATAGGAAAATGTTGCTTTCTAGCTTTTCCTGTTGATCTCTTGCTATTGCATTTTTTGCCCCCTACTGCACCAGTGGTCTCTGAGGTTCAAAGGACAGATTGAAATAGGCAAGATAAACACTAAAAATTGAATTTGCTTATGTGTAAAAGCATCTGAAAGCTCAGATGTCATCTGCATCTGAGGCTGCAGCTGGAGGGAATACCGTATGGTACTGCTGCCTAGTGCAACTGGATGCTTGGGAGTCTGTCCCTCTGTAACTAGAGGTAACAGAGGCAGTATCCTGGAGGACCACAAAAAGGGCTAGGCAGATGTGTCTCCTCTAATCCATTTTCTTGTCTTTGCTATTTCAAGTATGTTAGGAAAAGATTTTGAGATGCTGTGGTTTGAGGACTCTTCCTTGACTACGGTGACTTCTTCAGTACTCCTCTAGGGACTCTCTGGACTGAAATGTGGTGGTAAACACATTTCTGATTGCCCTTTTTTTTTTTTTTTTTTTTTTTTTTCTCTTTCTTCCTTACTCATTTACATATCACAGCTTGCTGTGGTATAAAGCAGTTCACAATTAAGCACTGACAGAAGCTGGGAGATATACTTCAGGTATTTTTTCTGTTATTCTCAAGTCTCCTCTGTTGGCACTTTAAATGTCAGTAAGCTCTCAAAATGTTTACTTCTAAAGAGCATACTGATCTCTCCAAAGAACACTGAAGCAAAGGGTAAGTTTAACTTTTCTGCAGCTTCCTTAATAACTCCTGCTCTCTTAATAACTTCTTTAAGTGTGTCTTTACTGCTCTTTTCATACCTTGATAAGTTATTGTTCCCACTATCTTTATGAGAGGCTTCTTGCTTCTGATGCGCTAAAAATCCTTTTCCCATTCATCTCTATACCTGCAGTAAGTCACTTCACTTACGTTTTATGGTTTTACTTTTAACTGGTCAGAGTTATACTGCCTTCTAATTCCTTCATGTGAACATAAACATTCTTTTTTTTTTTTTTTTTTTTTTTTTTTTTTTCCAATTTTGGAAAGGAGAGGAGGATGTGATCCCTTCATTAGAATGTACTTACTGTGAAATTGTGCTGTCTTCATGCAATCTGCCAGCACTTTACCCA
>CM021797.1:44489402-44540015 GCA_011076525.1 Nettapus auritus
TTTGTATTCTACTAATGCTTGCAGCCTTTTCCTAAAATCGAGAGACATTTATAAAGTGATTAAATTAGCTGTCAAAACATTGAATAGATCTGTAAAGAAGAATGTCAACTTAGAGAAGTAAAACTCAGTTTTAGGCATGTACAAGACCAGTGCTTGAATGAATCTAGATTTATACATATAACTGTGGTGGTTTTACTCATCAGAGCAGATGAGAACAACCACAACTTCTATCTCACTCCACCTCCTCAAAGAGAAAGGGGAAGAAAATATGATGAGAACGGCTCAAGGCCAGAGATAAGGATGGGGAGATCACTCAACAATTATCATCATGAAAAAACAGACTCAGCATAAGGAGATTAATGTAATTTATTTCCTACCACTAGCAGACTAGAGCAGTGAAAACTAAAAGCAAACTAAAAACACCTTTCCCCCGTCCACCTTCTTCTAATTCCTCCCCTGCGCTGTGGTCAGTCCCTAATGCTTTGTCTCTGTTGTTCCTTTAGAGTCACTCTTTACCCCTGCTCCATGTGGGGTCCCTCCCACAGGATGCCATCCTTCCTGAACTAATCCTGAGGGGGCTTCCCACAGGCAGCAGCTCTTCAAAAATTACCTCAATATGGGTCCGTACCACAGGGTCAATTCATCAGGAGCAAACTGCTCCAGCATGGGTCCCTCACGGATGGCAGCTTCCCCCAGAGCCCCTGATCCTGTGTGGGCTCCTCTTCAAGGGCTGCAGCTCCAGCCTGGGGCCTGCTTCTGCAGGGGCTCTCCATGGGCTGCAGCCTCCTCCAGGCTGCATCCACCTGCTGCACCAGGAGCTCCTCCACGGGCTGCAGTGTGGAGATCTGCTCCATGTGGGACCCATGGGCTGCAAGGGGACAGCTTGCTCCACCAGGGGCCTCTCCACAGGCTGCAGGGAATTTTCTGCTGCATGTCTGGAACACCTCCTGCCTTCCTTTTGCACTGACCTTGGTGTCTGCTGGGCTGCTTCTCACTCCTCTCTCCCAGCTTTTGTGGCACATTTTCTTCCCTGTCTTAAATCTGCTCTCACAGAAGCCCAACCATTGTCCCTCAGTGTCTCATCTTTGGGCAGCAGTGGCCTTTGCGCAGACCTTTGGAGCCATCTGCAACTGACCCTTATATAACACAGGGCAGCTTCTGAACTTTTCTTACAGAAACCATGTCTGTAGCCTCCCACTACCAAAACCTTGCCACATAAACCCAATACAACATCACTGCATTTTCTTTTTTTATTCTTTATGCAGATCCAAATAAGCTGAGGCTGGGTCAATCTTTTTCCCTGTGTATGATGTATATGATATCAAAGAATTATGGAATCATAGAATGTTCCCTTTCTTAGTTTAAAACCTTACACCTTGTACTATTAGTGCACTCTTGAGAAAGTGTCCCTCTCCATCTTTTCTTTTGGCCCCCTCTAAATACTGGAAGGTCACTATAAGGTCTCCATGGAGCCTTTTCTTCTCTAGGAAAGGGAGCCTTCTCTTTTTAGGTAAATAAGGGACTAAAAGACAAAGAGAGAGTAGCAAAGAAAAAGACAGGCAAAACAGCAAAACAGAATCCTGAAGTCACCCAGAGGCTGAAAACTCCAGGTAGGTTGACTTAACACAGTATAACCATTCATAAAGTTAGAGGAATAGGTATTACAGAATGTTTTCTCAGCAGAATTTTGCCTATAACAACACCTTAGAATATTCAAAACATACTTATGGCTTAAAAACAAGTATTTTCAATCATTTTCAACTGTTTCACAATATTGTCAATGATAACTTTACTGCAACTACAATACTATTACTTTCTTTAATGCCTTTTTCATGAAAACATGTTCTACCTTAAAATGCTTATATTTGCTTTGACACACAGCTTCCATAGCTATAGAGAAATGAACCTTGGTGATATGGACAATTTAAAATGTAAGATCTAAACCAACGTTACATTAAAAAAAAAAAAAAAAATGAAAATACTCTATTTTCTTTAGTTATCTGGTTGTATCACATGCCACATATGAAAACTACTTTTACTAATGTTTAAACACTTATCTCACCTTCTCCGAATGCACTCTGACCTTCAATTTCCTGAGGCCTGGGCAGCACCAGAATGAACTTAGGATCATCTTCAAATACTTATCTTGACAGAAATTTACAGATAACACAGGTGATATACCATTGCATGCTTCTTTGGTATGGTTGCAGCTTTTAAATGAGCAAATACAGAATATCAATGAACAGTTGAATAACTTTTCAGACCCTCATAGAACTTTAAGAGGTCTGAAAGAAATATATTGTGCTGCTTTTCCGTGCAAAACACAACAACTACTGCATACAGAAAAAATCAAACACATCCTCAGCACAGATAGAATCTTCATTAACTCCATTAAGTATTGCTTGTATTTTTTCAGATTAAGGCCCTACAGCATAACACAAAACTTATTATTTCATGACTAGAGCGTTGCAATGCAGGGAGACAGGCTATTTAGGGAGGACAGGCTGGGGTGATAAGGAGGAGAAATTGCCCAGAGAGGTGTTGGAGACACAAATAAAAAGAGAAAAGCTGTCTGGGCAATGGCCTTGTTTGAGTGGGGGGTTGGATGACCTCCAGAAATCCTTTCCAACCTCAACAATTCTGTGATTCTGTGACAAGACAGGTGTTCTGAAAGCTGTTTTATGTAATTTGAGTAATTCCAGCTGTAATGTTACAGCATCATGGAAAGTTTACTTGTGTGTCCTAGATGCAGGTTCAGCATGTCAGATTTAATAGGAAAGTGTTTGATGTGTTGTCAATGGTAGTCACTGACATATATCTCTGACTCCACGAGGCTCTCATCTAAGTTCTGAAAATATTTGTGCAATGTGGTATGTGTTCAGGAGAACTAGTCTGAAATATTATCTTAAATCATGAGTGAATACTATCTGACATTCATCGTCATTTATGGATATCACAAGCTATTTCAATAAAGAGCAATTGCTCTAAGCTAAAACTATGTCCTTCTATACCTGCCTAAACCAGTATCACTGTACTGTGCATCAGATCTTTGGATTAATAGTTTTGAGTATGGTAAGGAAATTAATCAGGCGCTTGCAAGGATGTTGTCATTTTACACCCCTGTTTAAGGCTTCTGCTGTTATCTCTTGGTGCTGTGTCGTGAGAAGGTCTCTTTATCTCTACTTTCCAAAAGCCATGGTGGTGGCAGTAGTTTGTATCGTGCTTCACAGAAACTCAAGATTTCTTGTTAAAATATGGCCTCTGAACTAAAACTTATATTCTATTAACTTTGACTTGTGGAAACAGCATGGTAAATGTCTAAATGTCCTGTATTTTGCAGTAATCCCTTCTTCCTGTTTGTGCTATCTTTCCAGTAAGGGTAGTAGACAAGTGTCTAAGTGGACAAATGTTTTGGTGGTATTATTGGATGCTACATTTTTTGTTAGAATTTATTACTCTTTTGGTTAAAAGAAAGAGAAAAAAAAAAAAAAAAGGAAAAAAATTGAAATAAAAATGAGAAGGAAAAAATAAAAAAGGAAAAGGAAAAGAATAAAGGAAAATGAAAAGCAAAATAAAAAGGAAGGGAAAAACCTTCTGGTTGTGATTAACCATTCTGTAATATGAGGAGCAGTGACAGACCTAGGTCAGTACGTAAAGTTATTTTAAATATAAAAGACTAAGTGAAAGGGAGAATAATTACAGCCGAAATCTCTGAAGGCACTAATAAGATATCCTGGTCAGAGTTCGACAGTCATTTCTTTTTGTGGTTGTGTCAGTGTAATTAGTTCTTCGTATTGCTTTCTGCCCCCTGAGGGAAATGATGTTAAGTTTTTTATAGGTTATTTTTAATTCAGATCAGTTCCTCAGTCTATTTTACTGTATCTACTATTACAGATACAGAATAGTAGATACAAGATAAGTAGATACAGAAACATACTGCAACAGAGATAAATGTTCACTATACTATAGACTTGTTGTTCTAGGTTTAGTTAGAGTTGTCTCTTGAAGTTCTGCGATTTGTTTAAAACTGATGTAATAGATACACATGGGAAGTGCTGCTTTGAACTATCAGAATAATAACTGTAATAATCACTAATAACAATTAGGAATCAACTCTGGAAAACAAAATTTCATCTACATCTGTGTTACTTAAGTACTATATTTTATGTGCAATGAGTTCTCCATGACGTATTTAAAACCCATATAGATATAAAAATACAACAGCAACAACAACAACAACAACAAAAACATCAAAGCCCAAGGAAGACTAAACACTCTCTGAACAATAATAGCTCTGAACAGAACTCATTGATCCTTCCTATACCTGTTTAGGAAGGAGACAAACTTATTTCTTGAGCAATTTTGCAGCAGAACTTAATTTAATCAAAGTAAATTATCCTACTTTAATCAAAGTTACTCTGTTTGGGGGAGGGAGAAATGATGAAAGTTCACATTTCCTCACCATTTTTTCTGATAAGGCTTTAATTTTGAATATTAAAAGGTAATTATGGTATCAAAAGGCAACTAATTGAAAGAAAACATTGATACGTATATGCACTTTCAAATAACTATTCAATATGTTGCAGCAATGCAAAATGCAAGCGTTGTTGTTTTAAAGATTTTTTTTTTTTTTTTTTTTTTTTTTTTTTTTTTTTTTTTTTTTTTTCATTTCTCTACTGTTTCTAAATCTCTAGGAGGTAATAACAAGTATTTACAGGACAAATGATTAGATTGGTTGTGGAAGCTGGAGGCTTTGGTAGAGGGAAAAGTTATAAAACATGTATTTCTCCTGGTGTTTTTTGAATGATATGACTAGCCTTCTGTTGTTTGGAATATATGATTACACACTTCAGTATTTTGAAAAGTTTTTAATTTATATTGATACCTCACATAGGTCTGAGTCTTCAAAGTTTTCATTTGTTTTGTGGGCAACAGTTGTTTCAGGTGTCTGTAAATGTTAGAGAACTAATTGCTTCATGGTACTTGAGAAAGGATTTTTGGAAAGTTTCAGAAATTAACATCTCTATACAGAACTAACTATTATGTTCAAAATGTATTGTAATTTCTTGCAACAATGGTTGGAACCATTTATTTTTTCAGCCTTCTTGGATGCCACTTCCTCAGGCAGGTGGGAAAAATGGTCTGCTCCTTATTTTGGTACAAGAGTGGAAGATTTAGTTGGGAACTGTTCCTTGAAAAACACTGGAATGCTGTTGAACTTATGAATTCTTATTTTTATTAAGGTTGCAAAGATTCCTTACATAAATGTGTTCTTCTAACGCCAAAAAGTACTTAAATATTCCCCAAGAAACTTGTTAATTTTCTGAGCTATGCATTTCTTTCCTCCCTGTAATTGCTCAGGCAAAGTTGGTAAATTTCTGTTTGGAAATATATTATTTTTCTAGCTTCTTATTTTCTTGTTTTATGTAAAGTTTTATAAAAATGTACACAAATTTAATTATCTTACTTGCTAAAAAAAGCAGTTTAGCAAAACTGAAAACAAGAGGACTTACACAACGTATGCGGGACCACAGGGGGGTCAGGCTCAGTCAGCATGGATTCATGAAAAGCAAGTTCTGCCTGACCAACCTCATCTCCTTCTATGACCAGCTGAACCACGTGGTGGATAAGGGAAAGGCAGTTGACGTAGTCTACCTAGACTTCAGCAAGGCCTTTGACATGGTTTCACATAGTGTTCTCTGAGGCTGGAGAAGCTGGCAGCCTGTGGACAGATACACTCTTCGCTGGGTTAAAAGCTGGCTGGACAGCTGGGCCCAGAACAGAGTGAAATCCAGCTGGCAAAGAGTCACCAGTGGTGTTCCCCAGAGGTCAGTTGGGGCCCATCCTCTTTAATTTCTTTATTGATGACTTGGATGAGGGAATTGAGTGTAATTTGCAGATGACACCAAGGTGGGGGAAAATGTCAATCTGTTGAAAGGTAGGAAGGCCCCGCAGAAGGACCTGGACAGGATGCGTCTATGGGCAGAAGCCAATGGGATGAGGTTCAACATGGCTAAGTGCTGGGTCCTGCACATTGGCCAAAACAACCCCATACTGTGTTAGAGGACTGGGGGAGAGTGGCTGGAAAGCTGTGCAGAGGAAAAGGATCTGGGTGTGCTGATTGATGTTTGCCTGAACATGAGCTGGCAGTGTGCCCAGGTAGCCAAGAAGACCAAAAGCATTCTGGTTTATATCACAAATAGAGTAGCAAGCAGGACCATGGAGGTGATCATCCCCTTGTACTCTGCTCTGGTGAGGCCACACCTCAAATACTGTGTTCAGTTTTGGGGCCCCTCAATACAAGAAGGACATCAAGGCCCTGGAGTGTGTCCAGAGAAGGGTACAAAGCTGGTGAAGGGCCTGGAACACAAGTCCTATGAGGACTGGCTGAGGGAAATGGGGTTGTTTTGTCTGGAGAAGAGGAGGCTCAGGGGAAACCATGTGTCTCACTAGAACTACCTGAAAGGAAGTTGTGGGGAGTTGGGGGCTGGCCTCTTCTCACAGGCAGCTAGTGATAGGACTAGAGGGAATGGCCTCAAGCTGTGCTAGGGGAGGTTTAGTTTAGGAATTAGGACACATTTCTTCTCAGAAACAGCAGTCAGGCATTGGAATGGGTTGTCCAGGGAAGTGATGGAGTCACTGTCCCTGGGGTTGTTCAAGGAAAGGTTGGACCTGGTGCTTAGGGACATGGTTTAGCGGCTGACATTGGTAGTAGGTTGAGGGTTGGACTGGATGACCTTTTCTAACCTTAATGATTTTATGGAATTCTATAAAGCAACAGTTTAATGCAATCTAGATAGCTAGATAAACTACTGTATTTTGAAGATGTGTTGGCTATTTCAGTCAAGATTTTACCTTTGTTGGGTGTCCTTTTTCCTTGTTTTACCTTTTCATTATGCCTCATCATACGCTGCACACTTAATATTTTATTCCCTGTGTGTTTTGTATAGCTTTTAAACTCCCCTGAATTTAAGAAAGATAACTTTTTTTGTTTTTAGTAGTCGTTGTTTCTTCATGCTTTCCTATGTTTTCCCTCTCACTAGCTGTATTTCGTGAACAAAACCTGAGATAAAACTATTGGTTAAATATCTCCCTGGAGAAATGTTTTGTGTTCATTCTGACCAACAGCAGAGTCCTCATAACCTGTGTTTAGATACAGCAGCACCTGTGGAAAATGTGATGTGGGGACAGATAATTAGAATTTGGTTTTATCTTGCTGTAGGTAAAACCTCAGCATCTTTTGGCAAACAAGAAAGACTGATTAGCTAGCAGAAGGACTGCAATGTGGGGACAATAGAGGCCAGAGGAGCTGTGTGGTTTTGAGAAGGATGCTGGGTAGGTTACTATGTTTTACAGTCACACAGGTTGTCTCTTTCTCCAAAAAGAGACTGTCTGCCAATCTGCTTTAGACACAATACCTTGAGCTCTGCATTCAGCACGAAAGGCTTTTATTAACTCACCATCTACCAGAGTTCTATAAACAAAAGCACACCTCCAATCTTGTCTGAACTTTGCTCTGTGAGATTTCAAGGATTTTTAACCTAGAACACAGTTAACTGCTCCTTCTCATTTGTGTCACTTCAAAAAATAAATTACATATCTATTTCTCAATAATCCTTTATATTAAGAAGCGGTATAGACTGGACACCAAAAGGGAAATTTATCCTGCATCTTTGTGGCCCCATCTTTGTGGTAAAGAGATTTTCATTTATTTATTTACTTATTTATGTATTTATCATTTATTTATTTGTTTATTTATTTATTTTTGAGGAGGGGGAGACTATATGTGTACATGAGAAGTGTAGAAGTGTGCAACTACTCTTGTTGGTAGAAATTTCCATTGGTTAGTAGAGTTATTCTATCCTTTCTGATGTGAATAAGACATTCACTGCTGTAGCAGTGTCAAAGACACCCAGACAGTGTGAAGTGTGAGAACAGCAAACACATGACAGTGTACAGTTCAGACAGGTGTAGCGGAAAAGGAAGCATGGAGGCTTGTGGAGGGGTAGTGAGTGAAGTGGTGTAGCCAGATAATTTCTGTAGTGACAAAACTAGCAGCTCTCCTGCCTTCAGCTTGGTAGATAAGTGGATGCTGGGGAAGCTTGCTCTTTCGTCCAGTTCAGGGGTTCAGGCGTTCCTAAATGTGACTTACTGAGGCACCACACGCAGCGTGAACAGACAGGAGGCTCCAGTAGCTGGAGCTAACAGCTGTTGCCAGTCCTAGCAGGCAGGTGGCAGCCTTCTGCACCCTTTCTCCCCTTTTCTACTCAAAACCTTTCTCTGTTCCTGGCAGTGGGAGGGTGGTTACTTGTCCCTAAGCCACCTCCCTCATGTTCACAGTAGAAGTCCAAGTGAACGATTGAAGAAGAGATGGAGTAGTGCTGGAAGCAGGTACAGAGTGGGAGACAAGTGGCTGAAGAGCAGCTCAGCAGGAAGGGGTGCTGCAGGCAGTATGCTCAGCATGAGCCATTAGTGTTGGCAGCGAAGAGGGCAAACTGCATTTTGTGGTGCATTAAATGCAGCATAGCTAGCCAGTAAAAAGAGGTGATCTTCCCACTATATTTAGCATTGGTGAGGCCACACCTTGAATATTCTGTATAGTTCTGGGATCCACAGTATAAAAAGGACCTTAAAGTACTGAAAAGTGTCAGAGGAGGGCAACTAAGATTGTAGAATGTCTGGAAGGAATGTCCTGTGGAGGAGAGACCTAGGACACTTGGATTATCCAGTGTGGAGAAAAGAAGGCTGAGAGGCAACCTCATTGCTCCCTATACCTGTGACCTCATAGCTTTCTGTAAATCCCTGGGAAGTAGAGAGGAAGGTGCCAATATCTTCCCCCTGGTAAATGAATACAGGACACACGGGAACAACACAAAACTGCACCAAAGGAGGTTCAGTCTGGTTATTAAGAAAAAAATATTTTATGTAAGGGTGGAGAGACACTGGAACAGGCATCCTGGGGAGACACTTAATGCCCTGTGCCTGGTAGTTTTCAACAGGCATTTGGACAATGCCTTCAATAGTATGGTATAACTTTTGATTAGCCCTGAAGTGGTCAGGCAGTTGGACTTTAAAGGTCCTTTCCAACTGAACTACCCAAATTCTAAAAGTCAGGCCCATCCAGTGATCCTAAATGACCTCCCTTGTCTGTGCAGCATGCCCTGGCAGCAACTCAGGCTGGGAAGAACAGTTTGCCAGCTCCCCAGTTCAAGGGCAACTCATGCCCTTTCCTTGCTAGGCTGGAGAAGAGATGTGTGCCCACAATGTGCATGCAGGTGCTGAGAGTGTCAAGGGCAGCATGAATCTGGGCCTACTACAGACTGCCATACCAGAGGTGTTGGCCTTGCACCAGAGACAAGATGTACATTTTTATTAATCGTTATTTTACAGGTGCTTGAGAGAGGTTTTGATCAGATCATTGGAAATCATGTTTAACAATACACTGTAGAACAGAGATGTTTTACTCTCCAGCATTACTGCTACTGAAGATTACTGTAATATCTGGCATTTTAATTTAAAGACTTACTGTGCTCCAGGCGTGGAAAAGCTTCTTAGGAGGGCAGTTATCCATCAGTGGGGTGATTAAAGTGACACCATGTAATTCATGCCTCAGAAATCAGTGGTACATTGTCAATGGAGATGGATTCTCAAGATCTGCTTTGACTTCTGAAATTATAGTAAAAATTTGCAGGAAATTACGTACACTCACCCAGATGTATGAATTTCTCTTGCATTAATAAGCCGTAGGCTAGACATTTGAATTTTAATGTCTGTCTGGATTAATTGAGTTAAAGAAAGTAACACAAATTTTATGTTCCCACACACACATATATATGTTTAATCAGATGTTTGTAATAGAACTGGTGAAGGAAGAAGAATACCGTGAGTACACTGTATCAATGAAACTGATTGAAAAGGATTACTTGTCAACACAAATAACAGTTTGTGGTATCTAGATGAAACATTTATCATGGTGGAACAGCCTGTCAAAGCACTATGTAGGTGGATGAGTAGGGTTTTTCTTTTCTTTTTCCCAAGAATTTTTAATTAAAAAAAAAAAAAAAAAAGGTGCAAATTTAGAGTATCATTCTTATATTGCATGCAACTGATTGGAATACTTTTGAACAATTCTGGAGCTGGACAAATATTTCATGCACTATAGCTTGCACATTTTTTGCCACTATTCTGCATCTGATATCATTAGATTCACAAGATATGAATATTCAGCAGGTTTTAGGCTCTTTCTAGTTTCCTAGTGACATTAATTTGTAGTAGAATTATCCCAGGACTCATTTCTAGTTAAAATATCTTACAGACCCCACTGTCCTACAAATGTATGCCAACTGTGTTTTCTTGCTTACTTTACATTAATATTTTCTTTGTGTAAATTACATCTTTTAGAATAGATCTATTTCATTTTTTGTTTAAATTTTCAGAAGTTTTCAGCATATTGTTATCTGTTTTAGAAATCTAATATTTTTTCTTGGCATTTGTGATGTTGAAAAAGTAGTTCTCAAAAAAAATATAATATGCTTTACTGTTATTAATATGATATTAATAAAATAATATATTTGGTGAAGAGTTCCCAGATACCAGAAGAAAGCTGTCAGAGAATTAGATGAGGCAGATAGTGGCAGAAAATCTACACTACTTACTTAAAATTAGAAGTTGTTATTGTCTGCTTTGTCTGGCAATTAGAATTACTTTTATTTTTAGTGTTTATTTAAATTGCTGTAAGTGTGCAAGTCAAATGTTAAAGCAGATTCACCTCTCTCCCCTAGAAATATTCCAAACTTTTTAGTCATTAAGAGAATGTGCAGTTGAAGTCTGAAATCCATTCTCCACATTCTCCATTGTATTTCTATACTTGATTACTTACTCTTAACTGAGTGTTGATTTAGACAACTGGTCATCAAACATTTTGAAAAATTTGGAATTTTTGTAATCTTTAACATTTTACAAGTTGCACTATAAATACTTATAACATTGCCCAGCTTTATTATTTTGTATATATTATAATATGCTAACATATTGGTATCTGTACTTGATTTTTTGGGGGGGAGGGAAGGGAAAGAGAAGGAGACTGATATAAGTCATATTTAAAAAACTGCTTTGTCAACCTGCCTTCTGGTGGATACAACCTTTTTCAAAATCAGTGAACACGTGTTTCTTGGCCAAGCAAAATGTGAAATACCTTAGTATCTTGGTGCATAGACAAATTCAACTGACACAATATGTATTTAATGTTCTTCTTTCTCCTCCTGCAGTATTTAACAAATATTTTCAGGTTTATTCCTTGAATATTAACCTATTGTGCTTCTTATTTCTACAATGACAAGATTTTCCTTTCATCTGGACCAGTATTTGATTTAAAGCATCTCTTGGTTACACTATAGTGTATTTCTTTTTCAGTGAAGGTTTCTTTTTTACTGCACGTTAAGTTTCTAAAATAAATGAGACTGCGCTGTTCTTTATAATGACAGGTGAATAAAATTTGTCTGACAAAAACTTGCCGTGAATATTGTAGATGATAAATATCTATTATTTTATATCCATTTTTAATTACAGAAGGAGATTTCATAGGTAAAATATTTATTCTCCTTTCCTCCAAGAAACAATGAGTTTTTCAAAAAATTGAAAGAAGTGCATCTCTTCTTATCATGTTTTTTTTTTTTTTTTTTTTTTTTTTTTTTTTTTTTTTTTAATTTAAATTTAATTTTTTTTTATTTCTAGAAAAACTTGTGCTACAGCATGGTGTGCTGGCACAAAGAGCTGGAAAGCATATCCTTCAAGTCCAGGCCTGTATTGGTCATGGCTAACACTTATAATAACTCCCTCATGCAACCTGGCATTCCATATAAGAAACACAAAAACAATTTTCCTTACCCTTTTCCCGAGTTTGTATGTCATGACTGCTCTCAAATGCTGTTGTCAAACCCTGTATTCTGACAATTAGAAATTTCCCTCTCCTTGCTTATTTTTTTTTGAGTTAACATTTCTTTGGTCTTGTACTGAGGTTGATCTTAACAGATATTTTTTATTGTCTTTGTGAACAAAGAGTTGAGTTACTGGTTTGTTTCATCACTGCTGCATGCAGTAACATTAATGTTTTTCCAAGTGCCCAGAAATTTAGCTGCTTTTCTATGACCAGCCTGCACTAGTAGCTTATCATCATCCCTGGGCTAGCTGAAAAATATAGATTTTTCTCATCACTGTAGAAATGAATGAAGAGGAGTGCCATTTTAAACAATTTCATAGCTCACAAAATGTGCTAGTCTCCATTAGCTTGATTTTGGCTAACTTTGCACATGTGCTTTATACATTCAATTGCAACCAAAGAGAGAATCATGACAACATGCTTCAATTTTATTTATTTATTTATTTATTTATTTATTTTTTCAGTTAGAAAAAGTTTTCTTAAAAAAAGGAACATATTATTACAATGACTTGTGAAATGTTGTTCCTGTTTATGGTGCTCTCCAAGTGTAATATCCCACCTTAAGAACAGACACTATTATTAAATTGTTTTTAATTTTGGTCATGAATTATCTGAAGTCCTTATACATGCTTTATCATGCTGTAAAGAGTTTATCTCAATGTTCTTAAATGTTTCTTTTTTTCTTTCTTTCTTTCTTTTTTTTTTTTTTTTCTTTTTGTCTCATTGAATCATTATTATTTTTTTTCCTCCTTGTTTTTCAAACAGACTTTTACCTAGGAAAATAGAAAAGTGGAAGGGAGGATAAAAAGCATTGTCAAGATTTTTCAGAGAATATTTTAATCTGAGGAAGTAAATAATAGAACAAATAAATTAAACTAAATATATTGTACCAAAAATCCTAAATTGAATGTGCCAAACACCCAGACTCTCTCTGAGTTTTCTCCCCTGCAAAATGGGGAGAAATTAGAAGAATGGTTAGATGACTCATGGGTAGAAAGACAGAGAGTTTAATAAGACAAACCAAAGTTGAATGTGCAAGCAAAGAGAAAAGAGGAATTAATTCACCATTTCCTGTGAGCAGGGAAATGCCCCTCTCTGGGAAGCAGAGCTTCAGTGTGCATAAAGATTGCTTGGGAAGAGAAATGCCATCATAAAGGTGCTCCTTGCTCCTTCTTTTCCCCAGCTTTTAGATTTACACAATTTTATATGGTATGGGATGTGTCTCTGGTTGGTTGGGGTCAGTTGGCCTGGCTGTGTCCCCTCCCAGGCTCTTGCCCAAGCTCCATCCTCCCCACTGGGTGCTCCTGGCATTGTACAAACTGCAGGCACTGCAGAATGTTTTGGAAAGCTGAAAGGCATTGTGTGATAACTTTACATAACTATTAAAAACATGTCATTCTGTCTCTGGAGATGATATTAATAGCTTTAAAGACTTTTAATTATGCACTTTTTAATTCTTACTTTTTATTGTTATGCTGTAGATTCTTCAGTTTATTTATAACATTGCTTGTTTATTATGACACATAAGCAAGTTTCAATGTAGCAAAATGCAATAATTCATCCACTTCACTTTTCTTTAAAACTTTAGCCTAGAAGTGACAGCAAAGTCAAACAGCATCTTGCCCTTTTCATTTAAACACTAAAATGAATGATTCAAAGTTCTTTTGTTAGGTAAAATTGGCAGCACTTGAGCTGTCTCTGCTGACTTTCAAAGTCAGTGATTATACACAGTTTAACTCGTATGGTGTATGGTGCAGAGTCTCTGTTTTAATGTGGCGCTTTCTGTTGTTCCTTTATTTTATGTTTGCTATATATTCCAAGCCTTCCTTGCAAATATAATTTGATATAGTGGTTTTGTATTATAACCAATAGTTTATAATTGTGATGTGTTTCATATATTGACAAATAACAGCACTCGCACATTTCAATTGAGTTCTTTAATGCCTGCAGTTTTTGTGATGCTTCTGTGTTGTGTGTCACTCCCAGTGGAATAACAGTGTATCAGAGGAGAAACTGCACAGAATAGAAGGATTTCTTAAAGGAGTTCTTAAAGGATTTCTTAAGGATTTCTTAAAGACTTGTAATGTAGCAGATAGGAAATAGTTTTCGTCACAGAGTAAATAAGTCTGATCTGATACTACACTCTTAATTGACACAACGTTATTTCAGTTGCCCTTAGATATATCTCAGCTACATAAGCAGATATTGTATTTTTTTCTAGCCTTTCACCAAAACAAAACAAAACAAACAACACAAAAAAACAACAACAAAACCAACCAACCACCGCCACCAAAAAAATAAAATGAACTAAAGGATCGACAGGACAGGTATCTTTATTGCCTAATAGATGCAGTCAATACATTGCAATGGAATAGTAAAAAAGTGCTGATTTTAGGAATAAAACCACTTGCTTCATGTTGAGAATCCCTATATCAGCTGTGATGCAATGCAATGCATGAAATGCCAACAGAAGTTAATTTAATTTTTGTCTTTCACTCAGGGAAATCTTTTTCTCCTGCCCCAGTGGACAAATGCAGAGTATGCATATATATTTTTTAAAATCTTGTTTCACCCTGAGTTTTCTCATGAAACTCTTGAAACTCATTTTTTTTTTTTTTTTTTTTTTTTTTTTTTTTTTTTCTTGTATGGTTTAAAAAATATCTGTAAAATCTCACATGTTTTCATGACTTTGTTAATTTCCTTTTATTGCTTGAGGTTTACACATAACATCACTTCCAGCATGAATAGCACAAGAGAGATGAAAACAATATGTGAAACTAAGTAATTTAGAAAGTAGGATATCCAAGATGAAAAATCCTAATGAAGATCTTGCTGAAAAAAAGACATATAAATGTGGTGTATCGGAATTTAGATCCAAAATGTTCTGAAAGGATATACAGAAGATCATACATTCCTTTAGTAGTCAATTGAAAATCAGCTCATACAGTACTGAGGGATCTGTTAGTCTCTTACATATAACACTGGGAAAAAATGGGCAGGTCTAATTTTCTTTCCTGATTTTCCTATTTTTATTTTTATGAAAGACTACTGTGATGCAAGTAAACATGTATTTATCTTTAAGAAATTTTCTTTATGCATTTCTGAATCTTGAAATTAAACTTAATGCACAAAGCATTTACCTGTTATAACTGGAGAGAGATTATAACAGAAGATACTATATTTTTTAAAAATCTGGTCTTTTGAAAACAAAAATGTTTTGTGCAATCTCGTGCTACTAAGACTGAATCACACTAATACTGTGGATGCTGGTATGCAGTACAAGCAAAGAACTTGGGAAAGCAGGATGCTGCCAGCCCTTGCTCCTTTGCTACTGGAAGGGAACAAATCCAGTCTCTATAACATCACAGGCAATCCCAATTGCAACCACACGTCATGCTGCAAGGGAAGGTAAAAAAAAAAAATAATCTTGTAAGTCACTAAAAGAAATATTTCCTAGGATATCCTTATCTTCCTGATTGCATAGCACACACTTTATTCTACCAGTGCTCTGTTTCTAGCTATATAAATGGGTGTTACTTGGTTTCAATCAGAAAAATTGTGCAGCCTCTCAGCAGCTGAGAATTTGGTGTTTTATTCTGATTCATAGAATGATTTTTTTCATAGAAGTCATATTTCTCTAGACTTAGGCATGCTTCATCTATTGCCTTTAATTACGACACTTTTTCAGTTTAAATACAGTTGATAGTGAAACATTTCCTCTCAAGTACCTTGATGCTGTGCTACTACTGACCCATAATTGTATGTTTATTTCTCAATTATGCAAATCCCTGCACTCTGACTGAGGAAGTTTTGATCTGCATAATTATTAGATACTTATTTCTGAATAACCATGGAATGTCTGTCTATCAGATATTTCCATGTTAACTAGCTACAACCAACAGACTGCCTTTCCCTTGAAGCCATGCAAGAACTTTCTGTTTCCATGCCTGCTATGTTTTCCTTACCTCAGAGATTTAAATGCAACTTTCCTTCAAGAAGAAATCACTTTCTCAGAAGAAGAAGAAGAAATAAAACCTTGACAGTAAACTAATCAATTAATGCTGACTGGTTGATGCCTTAATGTCTACTCTCCTTTTCCTTTCCTCCCACCCTTCCCCTCTCCCTTCAGCCCTGAGGTATGAAAGACCATGTTGATCATTTGAAGAATTGTGATTGCTTAGTATATTAAATGAATTGAATAAAAGAAAAAACACAAAACATTACCAGTGTAAAATATAATATTTATTATTATTGTTAATACAAGAATAAAAGGAAATTGCTACTGTCAAGTTTAAGGCAACAGGTTGTAGATATATAGTATGTAGATATATATACATATATATATACATGTGAAAACAATGGATTGGATGTTAGCTGGCTAAATGTTTGCCATTACATTCTGCAATCAAATGATTTATGGAATGTGAAGTCTGCAGTTTTGATGGGATTAACAGTCTGAATATTAGAAACTAATAAAAAGATAAAGTTCTAATTACTTTGTAAAAACCGATGGGAAAATGCAATTAAAAATGCTGTGTAAATAGATAATTCTTTTTTTACAACACATTTAGCTATAGAAGTGAATATGGGTTTTAAAAAAAAGTTTGTCATGTTTTTTGTGGATGGGATAGTGCCTTGTTAACTTAGAATGTTTATGTCTGTTAAGAAATGCAATTAAGTAGGTTTAATTTTTTTTTTTTTTTATTTTTTTTTTTTTTTTTTTTTAACCTAAAACTTGTGTTACAAAGCTTAAAAAAAATTGAGAATGGGCATTTAGGATGAAAACACTGAGATGCCTGGGGCTAATGGCATAAGATATATGATCACACTAGTCATCAAACGAGACATAAAGGAATAAGATGTTGTTCATTAGTTTTGTAGTAAGTGCCATTTCAGAGTGCATTAATTGGCAAGGAGCTGAGTAAAGGGGGCCTTTTGCTGGGAAAGACGGCCTGTAAAATAGGCCAAAAATCTTGATATAGATATTGATGTTCTGAATAATTATATATATGACATTATTTCTGTCAGAATTAGAAATATTTTTGCTAGCCAGTCAGCAAGAGAAGCAATAAAGTTTGGTGTCAAACTCTTATAGACTGAGCAGCCCTCCTGAATTATGTCTTTGTTGTGGTTTAACCCGGCCGGCAGCTAAACACCACACAGCCGTTCGCTCACCCTCCCCCCTCCCTCTCTGGGATGGGGGAGAGAAACGGAAAAGTGAAACGAGAGTTGAGATAGAGACAGTTTATTAAGATAGGAAACAATAATAATAATAATAATAATAATAATAATAATAATAATAATAGTGTGTATGAAACAAGTGATGCACAATGCAATTGCTCACCACCTGCTGACCGATGCCCAGTCTATCCCGAGCAGCTGGCCCCCCCATCCCAGCTAGCCACCCCTATATATTTTTTAGCATGACGTCAGATTGTATGGAATACTCCTTTGGCCAGTTTGGGTCAGCTGTCCTGGGTCTGTCCCCTCCCAGCTCTTGCTGCACCCCCAGCCTGCCCGCTGGCAGGACAGAGCGAGGAGCTGCAAAGTCCTTGGCTTGGTACAAGCACTGCTCTGCAATGACCAAATCATCGGCATGTTATCAGCATTCTTCTCATCCTAATCCGAAACACAGCACTCTACCAGCTACTAGGAGGAACTGTCCTAACTGAAACCAGGAAAAGACTGAAAACAGTCTTTTAATTGCAAAGCCTGTGATAGTCTATATAATTTAGTGTGGATCAAAAGTTGGAGTTCTTTCCTACTCTGCCATAGTTGTGAATGCAATGCACACAACTTAAAAATCTGGCTGTCTGGCTGTTGCGATTGTATGTATCATGGGCCCTATCAGTTGGGTGCATTCTTGAATTTTACAGTCACAAGTGTATTTTCTGAGGTGCTTTCAGATACTGATTCTCTGCTTGCATAAGACTTCTAGAAAGACTGTATTTTTTTAATAGCTATTTCATTTAATTCTTTCAATTTGGTGCTATTATATACTATTAGAAGCAGTAGTAGATTTTCATTAAACTGAATTGAACAGGATGTTATCACTGTCATTATTATGCATGCCATATGTACAATTATTCCACTTAGTTTAAATTTTAATTGAGCAGAGAGAGAGACTTGTTTGCAATTAGTAAGATTTTTTTCTTTAATTTTATTTATTTATTTATTTATTTTCTCTCTGTTCTTTCTGCTTTCAACAAGCACTTATTTGTACTAGGAGCCTGTCTAACCAAAAGCACGTGACAAAACAGGTTACATTGATTCTGAAGCTGACACAAAAGAAATGTTTCCTGTTTTTATTATTATTTTCTTAGCAAAATCCATCCATATATTAGATTAGCTATTCTGTTGGTGGACCTCACTTTAGAAAAGATTTTCACATTTTTAATGTAAAAAAGAAAATGAACAAGGAACTTAATATTTTCATGTGTAAAGTATAATCACAAGTTGACTTAGCATTTTTTTTTTTTCTTTTTCTTGTTTTCCAAATGTTCTTCAAACTCTTCTGTGAAATTTTCTCCAACTTGTAGCCAGTTCCTATGTTCTCCATCAATGTGATGATGAGAATGGCACATGATGATTTGCCTTATTGTCTACAGGATCTTATATGTATACGTTCTGCATTCACTCAAGTGTGCTTGTGACTTCTAAGTTCAAGGAGACCGCAAACATAGCTGATTCAATTTATTAAGAGATTAAAAGATTAATACACATTCAATTTCTGATAAATGAAAATTGATTTCAACAGAATCTTTGCTTTAAGCAGTGACTTTTAGATGCTAAGTATATAAGAAATTTATAGTTTTAATGAGACCTTGCATAGCTCATATTTAGGCTTTATTTAGGAGGTGTAATGCATTTTTATAATTTCCACTGAAGCAGACAAAAGTTAATAGGTCATGGTAAAATTAAACATAGATGAAAAAAAAAAAAAAAAAAAGAATAGCATGGATTCTTATTCTTTCCATAAAGAAGAACAAAATGTTTTCTGTTTAGTTCCCCACCTAGCCTCTTCAGAATCCTTTCAAGTTCAAATCATCAAAGAGAATTTGTTGCTGATTTTGACATGCACTTACACTGTTTCTCCGTCTCCTGCTGTCTTTGTTTAATAGGGATATCAGAAGGTTAAATCATAAATAGTTCTCTTCAGAGAAAATATTGACTCATGACAAGAGAATAAAGGAGTACCGAATTAGCTCATGATGCATACCACTGTCCTGAAACAAGAAATGAAAGATAAAGGCAAATGGTGTTAAGGGCCAAAAATGTTTATGAAATTGCCCAAAAGCCTGAGGCTACAACTTTTTTCAAGAGCATGAGACAGCAACTTGCTTTCTTAAAAGTCTTTAAGTTAAATGAAGAAGTAAATTTGTAAATCCTTAAGTGTTTTTTTTTTTGTTGTTGTTGTTTGTTTGTTTGTTTTGTTTGTTTGTGTTTTTTCTTTTTTTGAAAGACATGATTAGGACAGGACTAGGTGTTTCGAGCAAATTTGCCGACGACACCAAACTTGGAGGACTTGTGGACTCAAATGAGGGTGGAAAGACCTTGCAGAGAGATCTGGGCAGGTTGGACAGCTGGGCGATCATGAACCGCATGAAGTTTAACAAAAGCAAGTGCCAGGTCCTGCACATGGAATAGGGCAACCCTGGCTATATGCACAGACTGGGCAATGAGACGCTGGAGAGCAGCCCCGCAGAGAAGGATCTGGGGGTCATGGTTGACAGCAAGTTGAATATGAGCCAGCAGTGTGCCCTGGCAGCCAGGAGGGCCAACCGTATCCTGGGGTGCATCAAGCATGGCATTGCTAGTAGGGTGAGGAAGTGATTGTCCTGCTCTACTCTGTGCAGGTGCGGCCTCACCTGGAGTACTGTGTGCAGTTCTGGGCACCACAGTACAAAAAGGCCATTCAACTGTTGGAGACTGTCCAGAGGAGGGCAACAAAGATGGTGAAGGGCCTGGAGGAGTAAACATACAAGGAGTGGCTGAGGTCACTGGGCCTGTTCTGCCTCGAGAAGAGGAGGCTGAGGGGAGACCTCATCATGGTCTACAGCTTCCTTGCAAGAGGGAGTGGAGAGGCGGGTGACCTTTTCTCCATAAACACCAGTGACAGGACCTGTGGGAATGGGGTGAAGCTGAGGCAGGGGAAGTTTAGACTAGGCATCAGGAGGAGGTTCTTCACTGAGAGGGTGGTTGCGCATTGGAACAGGCTCCCCAGTTAAGTAGTTTCTGCACCAAGCCTGTCTGAATTTAAGAAGAGACTGGACTGTGCACTTAGTCACATGGTCTAAACTTTTGGTTAGTCCTTTGTGGTGCGAGGAGCTGGACTCGATGATCCTTATGGGTCCCTTCCAACTCAGGATATTCTATGATTTTATGATATCTAAATATATATTTAGTTGATCAGTAAGGCTGTTAAATATGGAATACATTTCTGGAAATTTTATTTCATGAATATTGACTTCATTATCACAATAAAAAAATAATTCTTATTTTGAAGAAAAATGTAACATTGATTTCCCCTCTTCCACTGAAAGCTACAAAAGTCCTGAATTTATTTCTCTCCCTACTGCTCTCTACTAACAGAAATTCCAGGTATAGATGAAGACTTTCTGTAGGACTGTAATTGTCTTGGAGAACTGGAGTTTTTCAGTGACCATTCTTCAGGGATATTTTTTCAAACTAGTGCTGCCCATCTCTCTCTTAAGCTGTAGAAAGGTTACACATTTCAGATATGGTTCCCAGCAGGGTTGTTCTGCACTGGGCATTGACTGGATTATCAGGAAACTAACTGTGCAACCTGCTTGCGTTTAGTGTAGGCATTACTTTTCTACAGCTTTTCCAGGCTTGCTGCTGACCTGGATTTTGAAAGCTTAAAAATGACATAGGAACTAAATGCTTTCTCTCCTACTGCTGATTTCCTTGGGTTCTTGTCAGCTGTAGTGCTAAATTTCAATGTTAGCTTATATTTCCATTAACTTAAAGCTTCTTTTCAGAACATACTGGAATAAGCTCCTAGGAAAAAGCAAGCAAGTAAAAAGAACAAGCACAAGCCGGAAAGCCTGCAGTAAATACTGTTAATGAAGCAAGTCTGTAGTACACCATGTTCCCGTTTTATAGGCTGATGATACTATCAGAAAGCTCCAAGGAGAGATGGAAGACTTAATGGGAAAGATTAAGGGAGAAGATAGAGTGATGCCACAGAAAAAAGCATGTTAGGAGAAAATGAGCAAACTCTATAAAATGGAGTTTAATAATATGGAGTAGGCTTTTAACAAAAAAATGTCAGAGAAGATCCAATGCTGTCGATATGTATGCCTACAGTAAGAACAAGACCATAGAAACAACATTCACTTGAAAACACCGTGAGTCCTGAAGCAGTTTAAGGGAAGGCATGGTTTAAGTCTAAAATATGCCCCTCTCTGGTAATCACAGTATTCTAGAAATGTCCTATGTATCTTGGGTAAGAGAGGAAGGGGAAGGGAAGGCAACAAAATGACCTTTCATTTGTATTTCTGTTTCCTTTGCAAAGGATACAAGGAAACTCTTGACGTGTTTATTGTGAAGACTAAGTTGTCAGATTCATTAATTTGCTAGAAAAAAATTAATCTTCATAGGTCTTAAAGTTGCAAGAGTAGTTGTATGCCAGTTTTGAATAGCCACTACAAATATTAAAACAAATAAGGAAAGGGATATTTATTTTGGTGCAAAGTAACTTAAAAATTAAATGTCGTCTCATTTTTGAAACTGGGTGAGTGTGTGCATGTCTAATGTAGAAAATGATACTTTGTACTTAAATTTGTGGCTCTAAATTAGGTTCACCAGCCTCCAGGTTAAGTGGCATAGATCAAAATTTTTAGGTACAATCAAAGATTTTTAGGCACAAGACTCTTAATTCTATCTTGTAGGAGTGGTTAATGTAACAACAAACAAACAAAAAGGAAAATGAAAACAAATAAAAAGGAACTTCAATTGGGAATAACTTCGCTATTACTACACTGTGACAGCTAGGGAAATCTAGAGCAATCATTTCAAACAGAGATTATTTTATTTGTCATCTCATATTATCTTTTTGACCTTATTGTACATTTCTGTTACTGCACATAATTTCCTGGACGTTAATTTGCTTGTTTCAGACAAGCATCATAAAAAATAAGCCTGATATACAATGTGCTATTAAGATTTTAAGTATGTGGTGCTTGAATATACTTCATTATTGTGGCTGTTTGGAATTATGTTTGCTGGACAATTGCTACCATTCTGGTTATTTTGAAGTTGACAAGGTAAGCTTAGCCAATCATACCTCTTCAAACTATGCATTAATTCATTATCGTGTTATGCTGCTCACTTTTCACGGTGTACAAAAAGTACAGATAGTACATTTTAAGCCAGCTTATTTTCAGATTGACAGGACAATCAGAAATCCAGTTATGTTTTCAGCAAAACTGGAATCAAATTTCATGTAATGTTTTCCTTTAGTAATTTCCTGCATAAATAAGCAAATGTAAGAAAATGAAACTGTGTGCTTGCATGGAATATTTGGCCACAATGAAATGCCATGTGCTGAGAGCACTGCTAATTTAGTAGCAATGCAGTCATATCTAGTGAATATTTTTGCTCTACAATGCTGAACTGTGGAGCCAGCAAAAGCTCTGTATGCTCACACATACCACGCATTTGGGTATTTATGAAAACTAAACAAATCTCCCAAGTCCCCATTTTTTTTTTTCTGTGAGTGGGTTACGGTGCAGATTGTGAAAGAAATATAGCTAGCTGAGCCATCTCAGATGCTAAAGTCAGTCCTGTCACAGCTTGGAGTTCCTTGCAGGCTGATTTACCCTGACTCATTTGAAGCTCTGTGCTATCACTGGTAGATGTTTTTAGTATAAACTCCTTTGTTTAGATATGATTTATGTGCCTGTGGCACTGTCTGAAGTACACATATCTTGGGTACAGCATCTCTGTCTCCACAAGGCTCAGCATTGTCTTAGACCAGTGCCATTATAAAACAAAAATGTAACTGTTCTTTATTTCTTTCACTTAGAAAATTTTAGTATGGGGAAAGTCTTGAGGGAATTGGCTAAAACACGTCATTTTCTTTCAGAATTATCAAGCCTGTATTTCTAAACATTGTTTCTACTGACACAGAAAGGTATTTATTTATTCTTTTCTACATTCAGCAAAATTTACCAGTTTAGCATTCGTTCTTATTCTTATCTTCTTCCCTGTCATTGAAAACTGGACAGCTGAGGAGAAAGTTTTCCAGAAAGGTGACAATTCTTTGCAAATGTCTGAACAGAAAATATCAGCAGCACAGAAAATTTAACATACCCTCCTTATGCTGTGTACTCATCATGTTTTATTATTTTCAAATCAGCAGGAAAAGAAAGAGCAATTCTATCTAGCATGCTTTGGCTCAAAATGTTAATAAAAATGAATGAAAAAATGTAAGTAAAATTGTCAGTGGAGAAACATTAAATGAAATTTGTGATTGTGTGATGCCTTCCAAATGATACCAACACAGTAGGAGATTTTATGCCTCCAAATGATCGTTGTTTTGAAAGAAAAGGATTTTTTCTGAGAATCCTAAGGTGTACAGCAGATGGTACTGAACCGAGGATGTAGATGATATTCACAGCAGAAAGAAAAAAGTCTTAAGATTATATTGACAGGTTGTACACAAGTGAAAATGGTTCCCAGAAGCTCAGTGAAAAATGCAGAAATACAGCAACAGGCTGAAGTGTAAAGAAAAAAAACAAACAAACAAACAAAAAAAAAAACAAAAAAAACCTGTAAGGACATCTTGATGTGCACATATTAACTAGTGTTTCATTAATTTTGAGTGCATCTGGAATATGTCTTCTAACAAATGTGAAAAGCAGTGGGATTGCTGTGCTTGTTAATTATAGGACTCACTACTCTTTGTATCTGCATCCTACTGATGAAACATGAATAGGCACTTTGTGGCTATTAAAACAAATGTTTTATTCTTTGGTGTGATTTATAGCTATGAATTAAAAAGAAACAGAGGTAAATAAACTATTTAGATTCTAGTTCATTTAAGTTTAACTGGAATTATAGCAATTAAAACAAATAATATAGCCAATATCCTCATGCTTAAAAAGGAAGTGCATGACTGATTGTGTCCAGCAGCGCTGCAGCTGAGGGAAGTAAGTAATTTATTAGCTCTATATTTAACCTCCTGATTTCTCTGGAAGATATCAAGACTGTCTCAAACTTGTCTTCCATAGGCTTTGACTCATGATCAGCTGTTGCCATTAAACCTTGCCTGAAGCCAAGGTCAGCTTTTTCCACAGGTAGGCCAGAAGTTGCACATTTATTTATTTACCCCCCCCCCCCCCCAACCCCCCACCCCTAAGGATTTCTCATGGGTGGTGATTTTACTCTGCTAGACAGCTGAACTCCACCACAATCTCTCTATCACTCCCCCTCCCCAAAGAAAACAGGGAAGAAAATATGATGGAAAGGTCTCAACAGTTGAGATAAGCTCAGAGAGATCACTCAACAGTTATCGTCGTGGGCAAAACAGACTCAGCATAGGGAGATTAATATAAATTATTACCTTCACTAGCAGATTAGAGCAGTGAGAAACTAAAAGCAAACTAAAAACACCTTTCTCCCATCTAACTACTTCTATCTCCTCCCCTCAAGTGGTGCATGAACAGGGAATGGAGGCTGCAGTCAATCTGTAACACTTTGTATCTACTGTTCCGTCACTGTCACTCTCTGCCCCTGCTCCATGTGGGGTCCCTCGCATGGGATGCCATCCTTCCTGAAATGATTCTGCAGGGGCTGACCATGGGGAGCAGCTCTTCAAGAACTGCTCCAATATGGATCCATACCACAGCATCCATCCATCAGGAGCAAACTGCTCTAGCACAGGCCCCTCATGGGCGGCAGCTCCCCCCAGACCCCCTGATCCTGTGTGAGCTCTTCTCCAAGGGCTGCAGCTCTGGCCCTGGGCCTGCTCCTGTGGGGGTCTCTCCATAGGCTGCAGCCTCCTCCAGGCCTCATCCACCTGCTCCACTGAGCTTCTCCATGGGCTGCAGCGTGGAGATCTGCTCCATGTGGGACCCATGGGCTGCAGAGGGACAGCCTGCTCCACCAGGAGCCTCTCCACAGGCCACAGGGGATTTCAGCTGTGTGCCTGGAACATCTCATCTCCTCCTTTTGCACTGACCTTGGTGTCTGCAAGGCTGGTTCTCACTACTCTCTCCCAGCTATTGTGGCACAGCACCTGACATGGGACTGCTGTTGAACTCTTCATACAGAGGCCACCTCTGCAGCACCCCTGCTACCAAGTCCTTGCCACAGAAACCCAATATGCCTTGTTATTATTGGTCAGCTACTGCACTGTTGAAACTGTATGAGTCTGTGCATTTGTTCTGTGGAATCACAACTATCAAAATGTCTGCAGAGAAATCGTCTGGATGAAACTCTTCTGATGATATGCACAGCTGTACATTAGCTGTACTAATTATCTTTTATCTGCATTTTTTATAGTTGGCAAGAATTTGCACTCCTAGCCATTATGCTACATGGCACAAAGTGGGTTAAGAGGTTTTGTAGAATGTATTCTAAGATGCTACTGGAATTGGGAGTGAGTCTATAAGCATTTTTATAGGTCATGTAAATATTTATGAGGCAAGTATGATGATCATCCTTGGCCAAGGTTAGCGGGTGGTGCAGATGTTCAGTAAAAGATTCTACTTCTGTGTAAGATTTTCTATCATCAGTGAAGTTTTTCATGAAACTAGCAGGCTGGAGACTTTTAATTTCCCTGCAGACATCTATATAAGATTATTGAAGGCATAACGGTATACTTACAACTTACAATACATACAAGTCTTCCATAACATTGAACTGGTATAAAGATGTGCTGCTGCATCTTGAAGAAGATGAAGCTGTATTGAACTTTGGTCAGATACTGCCTTTCCCTTATCCCCACACCACAAAAATAAATAAATAAAACCTTAAAAGTAGGCTGCAAAAGTGGCCTAAGTTTGTTTCCTCTGACAGGCAGACTTTGTTGGGTAATTTTCATCGAGCCTTGCTCAGTGGGAAGCCAATTGCTAGCTGCCACTCCAAGTGACACAACTGTTAGGTAGTGCCTGCACAGCTAAGAGCAGGTCCTGCCAAGCCTGAAGGAATGAGAGAAATAGATTTTCTGAAGGATGTGGAGGTGTTTTTGTAAGCCCAGGAGATCTAGGCAAAACATGCTTGTGCATTGGCTGCTTGCTGTTTAAGTAGCCTTGACCTGTGTGGATTAGAGTTCCACTTTGAAATTATTATTATTTTTAAGCTGTCAGATTTCATATAGTTTCTGTATTTCTACATTGGAGAGAATGAAAATGAAGAGAGAACTTGGAATAGTATAGATTCTTGCAGATTCTCACATTGGTTAGAAAAGTATTTGTTAGATTTTTTTTTAACTTCAAATCTCTTTGCCAAGGTTCTTCTTTCCTAATGCTCAAAACCAAAGAGTAACAATGCTCTTCTGCATTGATGTAGACTGGAGAGGGAAAGAAAGATTGGAAATTGAGCTGGTGTGCGCTTGGAACAATGAGCTGTATTTTTATTCTCGGTTCTCTGTGAAAGAGCTTACCATCTTGCCGAGTAGAATCTTTGTGTACCCAAAACAATGCTATCAGGTAAGAGGACCAGCTACATAGACACCACCAGCCAATTAGAGTTGGATGGGTCAGCATTTGTATAGGAAGCAAGTTATTAGTTATAATTATAATTAGTTATAAGATGCTAATTAGCACATTAAAGATGTTTACAATACATCTTTGTAGAGTTAAAACCTAAAGTGTTTGTTTTACAATCGCTTGCCGAGGTGATCGGCTCCGGGGCAGACGTGCCCTGCAGCGGAGTGGGAGATCGGGACAGGGCTCTTTTCCCAGCATCGAGGCCACTTGAGACAGCCGAGGGAGACGCCACGACCCGGCAGCCCTCGTGAGGGACGCTGACGATGCGTAGGCGGAGCCAGCAGCGCCCTCTCCCCGGCCGCTCAAAAGCAGCCCCTGGGGAGCGTGAGCGACCAGGATGGGCAAACAGCACGGGGCAAGTCAGAAAGGCTTGGTGCGGCAGTTGGCGCGGCAGTTCGTGCAGGCAAGGGCGAGCAGGGAGGGCAGGGCGTTCCTGCCCGCCCATAAGAACACGTCACCTAACGGCTGTCTAGCACTAGCTAGGCCACTATGGTCCTCGCAAGGCAGAGAGCTCGCGCTAGAAAGTCTGTAGGCACCCAGACAGACTGCCCACTCCAAAATGCGGCAGTTCAGGTCTCTGGTTGCAGGGAGTGACAGAGCCTGCTGCTGCCATCTGAGGGAGGCAGAGATACTGTGTGTGTGAGGTGCGAGCAGGTGGACGACCTGGTCTGCCTGGTGGCAGAGCTCAAGGAGGAGGTAGAGAGGTTGAGGGCCATCAGGGAGTGCGAGTGGGAGATAGACTGGTGCAGTGACTCCCTGCAAGGCCAGAAGGAGAGGCTCAGGAGTGAGACTCCCCAAATGGGGGTGGACCCCCTGCCCAGTCACTGTTGGGCAGAGGGAGGGGACCTAAGAGTTCAAGAGGAATGGAAACAGGTCCCTGCTTGACAATGCAAGAAATGCACCCCCCCCCCCCACCTGCCCCACCTTCCCAGGTGCCCTTATGCAACAGATTTGATGCCCTGGAGCTCGAGATGGCGGTGGATGAGGGTGTGGAAGGAAGTTTAACCAGGAAGACTAGGTCGAGGAAGTCTGCTCCACGCCTCAAGACTACTTCCACCAAAAAGGAAAGGAGGGTGATCGTTGTGGGTGACTCCCTTCTCAGGGGAATGGACGGCCCTATCTGTCGGCCTGACCCTACCCGTAGGGAGGTCTGCTGCCTCCCTGGGGCCAGGGTCAGGGATGTTGCCAGAAAACTTCCCAGCCTGCTTCGCCCCTCCGATTACTACCCACTACTGATAGTCCAGGCTGGCAGTGGTAACATTGACGAGAGAAGCATGAAGGCTATCAAATGGGACTTCGGGGGGCTGGGATGGTTAGTGGACGTAGCAGGAGTACAGGGGGTGTTTTCGTCCATTCCTACAGTGGAAGGGGGGGTTCAGAGAGGATACGCAAAGCCCGCATGATAAACACATGGCTCAGAGGCTGGTGCCAACGCAGAAGTTTTGGGTTCTTCGACCACGGGGCGCTTTACTCGGCACCCGGCCTGCTGGCTGCAGACGGGTCCCAGCTGTCCCCAAGAGGAAAACGGATCCTGGCCCAGGAGCTGGCAGGGCTCATTGAGAGGTCTTTAAATTAGGTAAGAAGGGGGACGGGGAAGAAACAAAGCTTGTTGGAGGTGTGCCAGGGGGAACAGTGGCTAGGCTGGGGGGAGAAGGCAAAGGCTCAGCTGAAGTGCATCTACAGTAATGCACGCAGCATGGGCAACAAGCAGGAGGAGCTGGAAGCCATTGTGCAGCACTCAGGCTATGACTTGGTTGCCATCACGGAAACGTGGTGGGACCGCTCTCATGACTGGAGTGCTGCCATGTCTGGCTATAGGCTCTTCTGAAGGGACAGGCAGCACGGAAGGGGTGGTGGAGTGGCTCTCTATATTAGAGAATGTTTTGATGTCGTTGAACTTGAGGGTGGCAATGACAAGGTGGAGTCACTATGGGTTAGGATCAGCGGAAAAGCCAACAAGGCAAGCATCCTGATGGGGGTCTGTTATAGACCGCCGAACCAGGATGAGGAGGTGGACGAGGAGTTCTACAGACACCTGACAGAGGCTGCAAAATCGTCAGCGCTTGTTCTTGTGGAGGACTTTAACTTCCCAGACATATCCTGGGAGCACAACACAGCCCAGAGAAAGCAGTCCAGGAGGTTTCTGGAGGGCGTGGAAGATAACTTCCTGATGCAGCTGGTTGGCGAGCCTACCAGGGGAGGTGCCCCGCTAGACCTTCTGTTCACTAACAGAGAAGGACTGGTGGGAGATGTGGTGGTCGGGGGCTGTCTTGGGCAGAGTGACCATGAAATGGTAGAGCTCTCGATACTCGGCGAAGTCAGGAAGGGGACCAGTAAAACCTCTGTCTGGAACTTCCGGAGGGCAGACTTTGAGCTGTTCAGGACACTGGTTGGCAGAGTCCCTTGGGAGGTGGTTCTGAAGGACAGAGGAGCCCAGGAAGGCTGGGCGCTCTTCAAGAAAGAAATCTTAACGGCTCAGAAGCAGTCTGTCCCCACGTGCCCAAAGACGAGCTGGCGCGGAAGACCGGCCTGGCTGAATAGAGACTTGTGGCTCGAGCTTAGGAGAAAAAAGAGGGTTTATAATCTTTGGAAAAGAGGGTGGGCCTCTCAAGGGGACTACAAGGATGTTGTGAGGCGGTGCAGGGACAAAATTAGAAAGGCCAAAGCTCATCTGGAGCTCAATCTGGCTACTGCTGTTAAAGACAACAAAAAATGTTTTTATAAATATATTTATAAATATAAATACCAAAAGGAGGACTAAGGAGAATCTCCACCCTTTACTGGATGCAGGGAGAAACTTAGTGACAAGAGATGAGGAAAAAGCTGAGGTGCTTAACACCTTCTTTGCCTCAGTCTTTAGCAGCAAAACCAGTTGTTCTATGGATTTCCAGTACCCTGAGTTGGTGGAAGGGGATGGGGAGCAGAATGTGGCCCTCACAATCCACGAGGAAGTGGTTGGTGACCTGCTACAGCACTTGGATGTACGCAAGTCGGTGGGGCCACATGGGATCCACCCAAGGGTACGGCAAGAACTGGCAGAAGAGCTGGCCAAGCCGCTTTCCATCATTTATCAGCAGTCCTGGCTATCAGGGGAGGTCCCACTTGACTGGCGGATAGCAAACGTGATGCCCATCTACCAGAAAGGCTGGAGGATAGACCCAGGGAACTATAGGCCTGTTAGTTTGACATCAGTGTCAGGGAAGCTCCTGGAGCAGATTGTCCTGGCTGTCATCATGCGGCAGTTGCAGGGCAACCAGGCCATCAGGCCTAGTCAGCATGGGTTTATGAAAGGCAGGTCCTGCTTGACAAGCCTAATCTCCTTCTATGACAAGGTGACACACTTAGTGGATGAGGGAAGGGCTGTGGGTGTGGTCTACCTTGACTTCAGCAAGGCATTTGACACCGTTCCCCACAGCATTCTCCTCAGGAAACTGGCTGCCCATGGCTTGGACTGGCGCACGCTTCGTTGGGTTAAGAGCTGGCTGGATGGCCGGGCCCAGAGAGTCTTAGTGAATGTAGTCAAATCCAGTTGGAGGCCATTCCCTAGTGGAGACCCCATGGCTCGGTACTGGGGCCAGTCCTCTTTAACATCTTCATCGATGATCTGGATGAGGGGATCGAGTGCACCCTCAGAAAGTTTGCAGACGACACCAAGTTAGGTGTGTGTGTCGACCTGCTCAAGGGTAGGAAGGCTCGGACCAATGGGCCGAGGCCAACGGTATGAAGTTCAACAAGGCCAAGTGCCGGGTTCTGCACCTGGGTCACAGCATCCCCAAGCAGAGCTACAGGCTGGGAGATGTGTGGTTAGAAAGCTGCCTGGCAGAGGAGGACCTGGGAGTTTTGGTTGACAGTTGGCTGAATATGAGCCAGCAGTGTGCTCAGGTGGCCAAGAAGGCCCACAGCATCCTGGCTTGCATAAGAAACAGTGTGGGCAGCAGGTCCAGGGATGTGATTGTCCCCCTGTGCTTGGCTCTGGTGAGGCCGCACCTCGAGTACTGTGTTCAGTTCTGGGCCCCTCACTACAAGAAGGACATGGAAGTGCTTGAGTGAGTCCAGAGAAGGGCTATGAAGCTGGTGAAGGGTCTGGAGAACAAGTCTTATGAGGAGTGGCTGAGGGAACTGTGACTATTTAGCCTGGAGAAGAGGAGGCTCAGGGGCGACCTTATTGCACTCTACAGGTACCTGAAAGGAGGCTGTAGCGAGGTGGGGGTTGGTCTTTTTTCCCACGTGCCTGGTGACAGGACGAAGAGGAATGGGTTAAAGTTGTGCCAGGGGAGGTTTAGGTTGGATATTAGGAAAAACTTCTTTACCGAAAGGGTTGTTAGTCACTGGAATAGGCTGCCCAGGGAAGTGGTTGAGTGACCATCCTTGGAGGTCTTTAAAAGACATTTAGATGTAGAGCTTAGGGATATGGTTTAGTGGATGATTTGTTAGTGTTAGGTCAGAGGTTGGACTCGGTGATCTTGTAGGTCTCTTCTAACCTAGACTTTTCTGTGATTCTGTGATTCTTTAATGTATTTGCTAATGATTCTAAACAAAAACATACAGTGAATTTTCACCCCAGAGTGGCGTTTTTTTTTTTTTTGTGGTAAGGGTAAAATTAATATTATATTTTTTTTTTTTTTTTTTTTTTTTTTTTTTTTTCTTCTTTCTATGTAGATGTTAAAGGGAAAAACAATGAAAAAGACCAAATTGCCTGAATAGAAATATTCCTGACTTTGATACATTTATTTTTATACTTATTTTGATTTTGTATTTTTTTTTCTATCTTGAGAAAGTGTCATTAAATGGAGCAAGTTGTTGTTAAAAAAGAAAATAAAAATAAAAATAAAAACTTAAAGAAATAATACTGAAGCACTCTGTTAAAGCCCGAGAATGTTAAATATACATATAATTTAGAGGTGCAACATCCTTGTTGTTAAAAGTAATATGTTAAACTATGAAAACTTAATATAGTTGAAAGCTGTCCAATCAAGAAAATTCTTCACAGTTTTTGGCAAATATCTTAATAGAAATTATGCTTAGAACAAATGTAATATAAGGAGGTGGTAGAGAGGAAGGACAGCTGAAAAAGAAAATATTAAAAATTTGTTTTGTAAAGTGTTTCATATATTAGACTATTGAGATGTTATTACCATATATTTTTAGGTAATGAGAAGTATAATAGCCTTAGTAGAACATTTCTCATTACATTATATATATAATAAATATAATATTTTTAATAATATATATATATATATAAATATATATAAATGTCAATTGTATTAAACCTGGGCACAAAAATTCAGGTTTGCTTTGGAAAGTGGACAAAAATGCCCACAGGTTATGGGAGCTGTGGAGTGACTTCAGGGTAGTACTGATTTTGCACAAAGAGCTGCTCCAGAGCAACATCCCTTCCTTAAATGGTTCATGACAGCAGAGGTTCAGGTGGAAAATATTACAGCTGATGTTAATCAGGGTAAGATTATTTTGGTAGAATCCGTGTTGATATATTTGAGATTCCTGAATAACATATTTTCTTACTATGATTCAGTAAAGTTCAAAATATTTCTTTTTATCCCCGGCTCTCTTATGCTAATTTATTTTAATTGGCGGTATTCAATGAAGACTGAAGGATTATTGTGTTTCTTAAGATTGTTTCCTCTAGCTGGAATTAGAAGAAGTTGGAGAAAAAAAAAAAAAAATCATAAGGATGCTCTGGTTTCTAAAATAACTTATTGATAGACTTGTGCAATTTCTTGTGGCTGACATCCCTGTGTATGAAAGACTGAGGAAATATGCAATGCAATTTACATTCTTGTGGCTGAGCTGCTTTTATTCATAATTTCAAAGTCTTGGTGGATATGCAGGAATTGAAAAATCTTTTGACTGAATTAAACATTAGTAACTTGACTGGTATCTGCCACTCAGGGAGTGGAGAAAGACTTATACCTGCCTGTCATCTCTGACTTATTTTAACACACTAATCTAGCGTTTGGCTTTTCCTGATTTGCAGCAAATTGTTTGGTTACTTCTCAGTGTAGGCACAGTACTTAATGTTTCTATTTTTTTTTTTTTTCCCCTTATATATTCCAGCTCTCTTCCTCTTGCAGTACTATTTGGTAGATTAGGGCACACCTTTATTTTCAGTGAGGTATCAAGATGCTCTTTGAAAAGTACACGAAACAGAGAAACATGATGCAAGTACAGACATAATACAAGCAGTAGCAGTACAAGCCCGCCCATGCAGTTCCTTTAATATACAACAAGTCTGACTCAGAGAAACTTTCCCAATGGACAAGGATTAGTAGTTTTGCTTGGCTAGACCATGTTCTCTTTGCTTGGTCTGCCAGTAAGGGCACCAAGTGTTGTCATCTGCTATAACTCATAACATAGAATCATAGAACGTCTCAGATTGGAAGAGACTTTAAAGATCATCCAGTTTCAACCCCTTTGCCGTGGGCAGGGATGCCAACCACTCAGTCAGGTTGTTCAGGACCTCATCTAACCTAGTCCTGAACACCTCCAGGGATGGGGCATCTGCAACCTCTCTGGGCAACTTGGTCCAGTGCCTCACCACCCTCTGAGTAAAAAATTTCCCCACAACCTCTAATCTAAATCTCCCCTCTTTCAGTTTAAAACCATTCCCCCTCATCCAGGCAAGATCTGATTGAGCAAAGAGTTGATCTCCATCTTCAAGTACTGAACAGTTGCAATGAGGTCACACCGGAACCTTCTCTTCTCCAGGCTGAACAACCCCATCTCTCTCAACCTTTCTTCATAGGAGAGGTACTCCAGCTCTCTGATAATCTTTGTGGTCTTCCTCTGGACTTGTTCTAGCAGACCAAAATCCTACTCATGCTGGAGACTCCAGACCTGGATGCACTACTGCGGGGAACCATGAGGGCAGAATAGAGGGAGACAGTTGCCTTCCTCATCCTGCTGGCAACTCCTCTGTTGATGCACCAGAATCCCCAAGTCCTTTTCTGCAGGGCTGCTTTCTCCCAGTCTGCACTCCTATCTGTGATTGCCCTGACCCAGGGGCTGCACCTTGCACTTGAACTTGTTGAATCTCATGCAGTTCACGTGGACACACTTTTCAAGCTTGTCCATGTCCCTTTGGATGACATGCCTTCCTTCTATTGTATCAACTGTACCAATCAGCTTGCAGGAGTTGTCTGCAAACTTGTTGAGGGTGCACTCAATCCTACTGTCTTTCTCATTGATAAAGATATTAAACAGTACCAATCCCAGTACAGACCTCTGAGGGACACCGCTCATCACTGACCTCCACCTGGACACAAAGCCATTGACTACCACTCTCTGCGTGTGACCTTCAAGCCAACTGAATGGTCCACCCATCAAATATGTATCTCTCCAACTTGGAATCCAGGATGTCATGTGGGATTATGTCAAAGGCCTTACAGAAGTTCAAGTAGATGACATCAATTAGTCTTCACTTGTCAACTGAGGTAGTCACTCTATCACAGAAGGCCACCAGATTGGTCAGGCACTATTTGCTTTTGTTTCAAACTTTTGTTTGAAACTCAAACTTTCACCACTTTTTCCTTACACACTCCTACTTTTTGCTTAGATTAATTTTTCTGTGATGAACTTTAATTTCTTAAGGAATCTAAAGTAGGAAGGCTTAATGAAGATAACACCTGCTGAGTACTCAGGACTTTCTTTTTTACACTAAGTAAATTATAGAAGAAAACTTCAGAATTGCGAACTACCTTCTTGCCTTCCTGCCTTCCTTCCTTCCTTCCTTTCCATAATGACAATAATCGAAATAATATGGTTAGCATTTTCAAGGAACCAATTTTAGAACAAGGGTGTTTGTTCTCAGGATGGCTAAATAAATGATAAACTTGGAACCAGAATTTAAATGCAGGTTAATATAAGAATGAGCAGGCAGATAAAGGAACAGATTGAAGATTGGATTTGTTGAGCTGACAATGAACCTGTTCCTACTTTTTCTAAAGCTTATAGAAAGGGAAATTCTAGCACTGGGCAGATGAAACTGGAATATTAGATACAGCATTGTTTTCTAGATGTTTTTGGTCTTTATTTGGAAGAATTTTTTTTCCCCAATCTACAGTACTGTGTCATAGCTCTGCAAGAAACAGGAGAGAAACAGCCTCTGTGGGGCTATCAAATTAGCATAGAAAAGAATGCATTATTTCAGAATTAAGTCTTTATACTATGGTCTTGGAAGGTGGCAGGGCAGTTTTGTGTGTGTGTGTGGGGGGGGGACACCTTTCAGGTTAAGATTCAAATCAAACAAGTAGAACATTTAGTAATTGCATGAGAACAAATAGTGTTACTTTGTTTTTTTTACATAATATGAAAACACTTAAGTCTGTCTTCCTTTCCCATCCACAGAATAAAGTCCCTCAGAGATTGACAGCAAAAACTTTTATCACATTACTGATGATGTACACCCATACTTAGTGTTAATTGTGTCATCTATTTATTTTCTAAAGCCTTTTCTTCTGCTTGAATTTAAATGACCTGGCTTTTCGTCCAGAGAAGCTTGAAGATATACCATGGAATCACATAAGAACTCAAGCAAACACTATTGCCTCCTGCCTGAAATATATGTGTACTGATTTTTGGTTTTCTTCATTCATGAGAGATTAGACATTCTATGTTGCTTCAAAATTTCCATTAGGATTGCCAGATATTTCTGGACACATTAGCTCTTCATTATAGATGGAAAAGGAGAGGGTGTGGTAAACATGAGACACTTTTTCCTTTACTTCCAGGACATAACAGAAGCCAAAATACCAGCTTCTATCCCATAGCTACTCTTAGCACTTTGATACAGGTGTGGCAATGGTGATTCATCTGTTTGTTACCTTCATATTGGACAACTGCAATGCATTTTCTTTCTTGCACGTCACCTGGAAGGCCAGTCCAAAATAAATGGTTTAATATGAAATAGTGTTCCCTTACAGAAGAACAGAGCTATGAGACCACACTTAATGATGTTCTGGTTTTATAGGCATTGCCAGTTTGGTTTTGGATCTATTGAGCTTTCTCTGAATTGTTGTCACCACTAGAATCTTTATGAGAAATTACTTTTTTTCTTAAGTGGGATGTGTGGTTGTTGTGTTCTTGTTATTGAGCAAGACGATGTGTATACAAACATGATGCTGTGGAATCACTACATACAATGTACATACATTGTATTAACTAGTCCAGTAACAGCTGCAGAAAATTTTCTTTAATTGGCATTGATACTCTTTTTATACTTTCTAACTCCAAGAGTGTTTGAAAATAGCAATAGTGGAAAAAGAAATCTGGCTTGTTCTAATGACTACTTTTATGTTAAATTTTAGAACAAGATTATGATCATTGTTCAAAACCAAGAGTTATTACGAACAGGTGAGTCTCAAAGAGACCAAGAGAAAAGACTGGAAAAACAAACAGTGAGAATATAGCCTCAACACAACATTACTTGGTACCTCTTGCTAGTCAGTTCTGTGTGTGCATCTATCTTGACTTGGTAACCTTTTATATAATTTTTTCTTTCATATTGTAAAAGCACTCGTTAATTGCTTGTTTCTTGCTAGATACACAAATCTGCAGCTTGTTGAAAATATAAAATAGCCTTTAAGAAAAAAACGTAAAATATAATAATTCTTCATCACCTTTACTCATTCAGAAACCCACAGAATTTATCAAAGTACTATAGTATTAGACAGATCTGCAATGGCTCAGCAACTGTGATTTGATGACAGCTGCAGAGGGATCTTCAGTCTACTTTTGTCAGAAATATGCAGCTTGGTGGTGGGTAGTTATTGTACACCAAGCTCATAGCTCTTTGTAGCTGAAATTGAGGTGTTACACAGGGCTTAAGTTTAGTTACATTTCTGTTGACTACTATCTACTATATAACGATATTAATATAAAGATATGAAACAAGTTGAGTAAAGTAATGCCCATTTTTGAGTTCACCTCATGAAAGCCTGCTGAAATAACACTAGTTGCACTCTTGAAATTAGCTGCATTCTCACACTGTTAGGAAAACTGAATACTGAAACACTTAAAGAAAAATCAAGTCAAGAATGGGTGAAGATAATAAGTACAGCAAGTCATGTATCCTGAAACATGCAATCAGAGTAGATCAACATTACCTTATATTCTGAAAGATCAGATATGACTCAAGGTTCAGTTTTGTGCTTCTGGTATCCAAGGGGAGAAATGTGTTAAATATAAGAACTAACTTCTGTGATAAAGCAAGGTACAATTTTGCTGCAAAACAAGGCTTCCCATTAGCTTTAGGACCAAACTTCTGAGAGTAACTTCTGGTACAGTATCCCTAATTTAAATAAGAGGGAATCTAAAAGCAGCTTTCAGTATAATGACTCATCCCATATTCTCATTTATCATAACATGTTTTGCTTTGATATTATAAAGCCTTCTCACCTTTTTATCCATAGCACCTCATCTAGAGGTATTTTTCCTGACAAGCGTGTTCCTAGCTTCAGTATTCTTCTCTGGACTGATGGTAGTGTTGATCAGCTGCTTCAGCCTATATGATTTTGTCTCCTTTTTCCTCTACTAAATATCTAAAGTCTACCTAAATATGTAGAAAACTTTCCATGATATTTTTGTCTTCTTTTCCTCTCAGCATGTCAAGTATATTTTTTATTTCTGTAGAATTTTCCTTTCTATTCTATATCTCTTTTTCATTCTGAGGTAATAAACATTTCTGTTTTCATCTTCCTGTCTACTCATTGACCTCACATTCTGCTTGTGTGTACCTCAGCAACCCCTTTTTCCTGCTCCCATACCCTTTGCCCTTGTCTTTCATACTGTGAATGCTCAATTATGCCTCTCCTAATGCTGACACTGAGACATGATGCTGGGAAGGATTTGCACTGCTGGATCCCTGGTTCCTGGCAATCATATGACTTTCAAAAGGAGTGTTCGTCTATGGGGAAATGAAAGAAAGATTCCCTCTGCTATACCTCTTTAATTACAAGAACAAGCATCCTCCCACTGCAGTTCTTTTGGCATCTAGGAATAGTGCTATGGCTTCCTCTGGTGCAGTCAGCGTTGCCAGAAATGATGAAAACCTTCCCCTCTGCCTTCCTTAGCCAACAGTCCCACTTTCCTTCCCGCTGTTACTTATTATTGCAATGCGTTCTGTAATCATGGATGCTGTGGACAATGAGGATTCCCATATGGCAGTTGCTGAAGCTCTGAAACTAGAAAAATCTCTCTTTGCTATTTTCCTTCAGTAAAAAAATATTTGATTAAGGATTACTGAGTGTTGCTTACTCATTAGTTCTTTTTCAGAAGGTGAACAAGCTGACATTATGTATATATATACATGCACATACAGAATTAAAATTAATTGTAATTTCAATTTAACAGCAATAAAGCCAGAATCTCAAAAAGGCAGTTGCTCTATTTTTCATGTGTTTTAGTCATCCTGAAGCACCTCAAATTCTCTTGACAACTGGCAAAAACATTTAATAAAACATGTTATTGCCTGTAGCAAGGCTGTCAAAACCCAAATTTCAGATTAAAGTTTAAACTGAGAACTAAACAATGTAAATATGAGAGGAGTCATTCCACAACTCTATCATTTTCTTGCTCACCTAAGTGGGCCACTTCTCTTTGTGTGTATATATGTATATATCGGTCTTACACTGGTACAATAGATTCATGCCTTTTGTTTTTAAATTACTCTGATTTCAAGGGGAAAGTCTCCCCAGCCCATCCTCACTGAGAATTCATAGTTTCATCAGAAAAAATCTTTGTTGTTTGTGTAACTGCCCTCAGATTCTAGACTGGGAAAGCAATTAACAATTTAATATTAAGAAACATGAGAAAAACAGGTCACTTAAGCACAGTATAATGTTTACAGATGGAGTAAGAAATATGGTAACCGTTGAAGCCTGGGAAATGCTTTTATGGAAATGCTGGTGGCATTGTATCTATATATATTACTGTGCCTCTAGGAATATTGCCAGTGTGTTCCCCTTGTGTGGGTTCCCCTGCTTACAGCTGTTCATGTTTAGTGTGGTTCCTCAGATCACAGCCAGTGCTTCGAAGGGTTCCTTTTGTGCCCACTCCTTAAAGGTGTGTTAGGTCATTTCTGAACCTACTGGACAGCCTCCCCTCAGTGACTCTGTGTATGCCTTGTAGTGGCACAAGTACTTTCTGGGATTAATATATTTCCTAATAGTAAGAGAATCAGTTTCTGTCAGAAGATAAATATGAAATTACAGAAAGAACTGTGTATAGTCAGAAGAAGAAAAATTAGTTTTCAAGCTAAGCAATAAATGAAGCTTCTTCGATGGTCTGTGTTTGTCCAAATGTCTTAGTCTCAGGCAGTAGAGGCATAAAGGGATGCTAATCTCTTCTGAAAACTAATCTTAGGCACTAAAAAAGCACCATTTTTTTTTTTTTTTTTTAAGGTTTTCAGTGTTGAGGTTGTCTTTAAGACCACAAAATCACCTAGTCAGGTAGTCTGTTCATATAGGTCATATCTCAGATCCTGTCCTGAGGAGAGATATTGAAAGGAGCTATTAGTTGCATTAACTTCTTGATTGATTAATTATTGGTTGCTGCCAGAAAAACACATTCCCAGTATACAAGGTAGAATAATAAGGATATTAGTGAAAACAAACAAACAAAAAGTCTGTATAAGTTTTTACTTTCTTAAATCCTGGCTCAATCCAGACTTGAATCAGCCCTGGAAAAATTCAGAGCATCTTGACATTGGTACTCCTGCAGAAGGAAAAAACAGCAGACCCTGAAGAACTGTAAGTGTTAAGCCAGAGGAAATTGGGGGAGCAGTCTAATATGAGGGGTGGAAGTCATATACAGTGGTAGGATATGCTCCTTTATTCTAGAGACATGTTATTCTGTCTTCATACTACCTTAGTAGTTTTTTATTATTATTTTTATTTATTTTATTTTTATTCCTGGAGAAATAGGCAAAGGTGGAGCAAGGTTTCAGGAACTAGCTCAGCAGTTAATTGTTAATGCAGAATCCAGCTGGGAAATTACAGGCAGGAGGTAAAACCAAGAGAATTCCTCATTCTTAATCATTAATGATCATAAATTCATAATGAAAATGCCAGAAAGGTTTTCCCTCATAGATAGTGATTTATCACTCAACAATATTAAAGAAATTCTAATTGATTGACCTATTAGAGAGCTGCACAGTAATAAAAGTTATCATTCTCAATGTCTTTTGTGATAAAATGTACTTGGTACTTTACACATTTCATAAACTTAACTGCCATTTTACTCAGGATAGTGATCATCTCTATTACAGACATTATTAGTTACCCTATAACACAACTCTAATTCTCTATTCTCCTAAGCAATCCATCTGACATTGAGTAAGAGATGTGCAGATACATGTGAAATCCTCACCAGCTGTGTGTGAACCATAAAAAATAACTGTCAGATGGCAGATAAGTAGCTGATGATAAATTTGAGATTATGGAGTGGTCATGTGATCACATTAGCAAGGGAAAACAAGTGCATGTTCTACAAAAAGAAAGGAAAAAATATTGGTTCCCATTTTATGAAACATATAAAGCGTGTGTACACCCAGAGGTTCTGGGTTGGTGGGCACAGCAGCTGCTTTTATTTGTTTTGTTTACAGAGAAGAGAGTGCAGAAGCCTCTATCTAGGCCATTCTACTTCTTCCTCAGCTCCTCTTGTAGGTTGGAATATATGGGAAAAAATTAAGTCCGGGTATGTCCCTGAAGCAGAATGCATTGCAGGTTTCTCAGGTGTAGGTTGTCTGTACTTGACTGAAGATATGCACTGCCCTTTACATTTTCTGTTATAGGAATATTTACCCTTTGTTGTTGAAATCTTATGGATAAGACGTCTCATGCAAAATATATCATTACAGAACCCTGTGTCCTGGAAGAGTTAAAAGAGTGATAGTTTGGAATGTTTATGGCAGAGACATAAACAAATAAATAAGCTGCTCTGGGTGACCTTTCCAGGATAGTCTAGCCCTCTAAGTATCTTTTTTTGTTGTTGTTGTTGCATGGCAGGAACTATTGAGCTAATCCTCTAAAGACTGTAAGAAGTTGAAAGATATGTTGGGCTAGAGACAGAAAAGGGGTTTCACTGGGGTTTGTAGTTTTCCTGCTGTTTTCTTATGCAGATTGGTTTTGTTTAGACAGACTAGTTTCAGCAATGGCCTCTATTACAACCAGATATTCTGTGTGGAAATGGAGTACCGGTGTGGGATGTGTGTATAAACAGCTTACTCAGCCATTCACAGGGTGGATTCTAATTTTTTTTTCCATCTGAGATTTTCTGAGTTATATGCATACTCAGACTGATAGAACTATGAATGCAGAGAGACCTTGCAGAGAGACTTTTTTTTTTTTAATGTAGACAACTATGTAAATAAATATCCTGCTCATTGTATCAGTATAAGATACTGATACACAAGATAGGTTTTTATTTTTCAACTACTTATTTAAAATCATTTTCTTGACATACCTGTGTCTAGTTAGGACTTAAGCCTGCAGTAGCTTAAGTCCAAAGCTAATAAAGGCTTTGTTCCAATATATATGTATAGTTTTAATTTTTAAATAACAGTGCTATGATCAAGTCACTGAAATCTGTGAAAAGGTTTCAAAGTTTAGAAATATAAAGAATATCATAAATGTGTGATACACCTGAGATAGAACACCTTTGATATGGCTGGAGATGTTCCCATTTTAAAATTGTTTTTCTCAGTAAAATCATCATTGACATAGTCACATAATCTAATTGGGAAACAGTGAAAACACTCAACTTGCATTTTTTTTTTCATCAGACCTCTGTGCTTTCCTGAGATTGACTTTTCTTCCTTCTGACTGTTTTTCAGATAGTTTTGGACAGAACTTCTGTAACTATACTGTTAAGCACACTCCGGAAAAGAAAATTTGAGAGACTGTTCTGTTGTGTGGGCTTACTCTTCATTTGTGCTCACATCTCTCTTCTGTTACTCATACTGGATAGTTCTGGGTAGTTCTGGCAACTTCAGTCTTACATTTATTTACAGAAGTATTGATACTGCTTTATTAAAGAGGAATCCAAATGAATAGCTGCTTCAGGAACAGACCTTTGCATGCATTGTGAACTTCCATTATATCAAAACAAAACCAAAGCCAATGCCTAATGTTTGTTGAACATGTTTCACAGACACATGTGAGAGTCAGAAACCAGACTAATTCTTCATTGTCTGTTTTCACCCTGCTTTATTCTCATGAAAATCTTTAAGCGTGTTTTCTGGAATATGTTTCCAGTCTGGGAGATGAACTATTGCTGTAGAGAGATCTGCCAGTTAAATACATAAATATATTGATGTTAGTATAATCACAACTGGGTAAAGGTGAGAGGCTGGTAGGTGCATAAATACAAGTCTTTGATATTTTGTAAATGTGTGCCTTCCCAAAGAAAGGACTTCTTTTTACAGCCTAGGAAAAAAAAATTTTTCTCTCTAAGACTTGGGATCACTAAAGCTCTTGCTCCATTTATTTAAAGCCTCTTATCGTAAGACAATCAGTATTATAGCCTGAGTACAATATTGGTCAAGAACTGAGGCTAATGTTTTATCTAAATGTATTGTTCCAGGTAAAAAACATTTCAATCTTATTGGCTATCTTCCTTCAGGTAAGGAATACACAAATTGAATTGTGTATGTTCAGCATTATTTTGTTATGTAAATATCTTTTTTTTTTTTTTTTTTTTTTTTTTTTTTTTCTCATTTAAAATGAATATATATATATATATTTAATATAAAGGGAGAGAGGTTAAGATACAAGAACCAAACTTGACTTACGTTGGGTAATAAGTCTAGCATATGAAAAAATGCTGCTAATTTCAAGTAATATATTCACTTCATATATTTTAACTCTAAGCATATGTCAGTGAGGGATATAAAGAAATGGGAGGGCTGCTTTTTCCATATTTACATAAAAAGCCTTTAAATCCCTTCTCATCTATTCAGAAATAATAGATAAAAGACAAAATGTTATCAAAAATGTGCACAAAAAAAAAAAAAATCATTCATATTCATACTTGTCAAAACAATAATACTACTCCCATGATTCTAAGTGGAAGTTCTGGAGAATAAATGAGCAGTTCTGTTTAATACATATTTTGAATGTGAAGTATCATATTTTGTCCCTAAATCAAGCTCCTCACAGTCTCTATTTTCAGATTGGGTATGTAAGGTCACATCAGTTTTTAAGGTCTCATACTTATTTTCAAAAAAAAACAAAAAACAAACAAACAAACAAACAAAAAAAAACAAAAAAACCCTGCTTTGTTTTAAAGTGACATAAATATAAGTTTTTCAGCATGTGTACAACCTGGAAACATAGGCTTTGTAGTGTCTACTCTTAGTGCTGAGGTGATGATTATTGTTACTACTGCAGTTATATGCTGTTGGTATAAGTTCATAACTTTAAAGATTCATTTCAAGAATATGAATGAAACCAAAACAGCATTTTAAGGATCAGAATAGGATTTACAAATATCTAAAAACTTTTGAGACAGCAAAATAGAAAAGAGTGGTAAACAGAAGACTGAAAAACAGTACTGGCTACCTTCTTGAACAGAAGCTGAACATTTCTAAAATTGCTTGAAATGTATGCTGTGACTTTATTACAATTACTTTAAAACTTTATTTCTTCTCTTTTTTCTCTGGGTTTATATAAATTTCCACTTCATGTCTATAACAGTTACCAAGATAAATACATATGATGCAACCTCATGATTATTTTTGCTTGCTAAACAGAAGAGAAAGAAAGAAAATATATTTCAAAATTATGCATTTTCATTTTGCAAGTGTGCTCTGTGTCTTATTAAAGGGTTTCAGAAAAGAAGCAAATAAAATATTTACTGGCTGTATAAGAAACCTCCAGCTATTTGGCCTGACTTCCAAGCAAAAGAAAGTATGGATTGCTACTTCCAGACAGATCACCTCTGACTGTAGGAAACTTCTAAATGTATGTGAGTTTGTGAGTTGTTCACTTTAGCCTAAGTGGAGGAACTTATTTTGAAAAGAAAATGCTTGCCAAAAAAAAAAAAAAAAAAAAAAAATTGCTGAAAAAATGTTTTCAAATTCAGCTACCAGCTTGTGTTATTTATGTATTATTTGCCTGACTTCTTTATCCCTTAAATTCTTCTGGGCTGGGGGTTCATGGCCAAGACACTTTGACAAAATCCCCACAGAGACAACATATGCATTGGGAGCTTTACTAGCACATCCTGAGCTTTCCAACTAATACAAAAAAAAAAAAAAAAAAGCAGATCTTCTGTTCATGAAGTTGCTATTCAAAGAAAATAATTGTCCTCCTCCTTGACAAGAAGATTAGGTTAATCTCTAATGGTACATTGAGATGAATTCTTGATGACTCCTCCACAGCAGCAGAAATATTCAAAAACTAGACATAAATAAAGGCTAGGGAGAGATAGCTCCTCAAAAAACTTGTTGTCTGAGAAGTGGAGTCCATTATACAAAAGAAAGAAAAAAAAAAAAAAAAGTACATCTATCCAGCCCTGATTTAATGGTCTTTATGAGTCTAAATATTTTTGTTAACAAAGACTTATTTTTCCAAATTTTTATATGCATTTCTGCTGGTTAATATTTATTTATAAAGCCAGGTACAGAATGGGTTCATCTAGAATTTTGGTTCCATTCTGTCTAGAACAGAATTCTGTCTGTGGCTAACAAATTGCATAAAAATAGCATATTTGTTGTACATCTTAGTGTAGATTATATAGATCTACAGAGTACCTAAGTCTGTGATAATCCATTGTTCATGTTTTCTTTTTAGTATTTTTCATGGTTTGTCATCATACTTGAAAAAATAATTGTTTTTCCTCACTTTTTTTTTTTTTTTTTTTTTTTCTTCCTCTTTCAAGCAGAAAATAATCACACTAATAAAAATTCCATGAATTTCAACATGGAAGAATAACATTTTTTGATTGTGAGAAAAAATTTGAGATCAACATTTGGTCAGATAGTTGATAAAGTTCCTGGTGACAGTATAAATTCATGAAAAATCTTTGTCTTTTTAAGATTAAGTGGTGGATTAGCAAACTTTATAGGAGACACTAATTGTTGAATTGGTAGATAGGAAAATAAGTTGCAAGCAAATATGTGGAAATGAAGGATTGACTCTCCGCCACTCAAGTTTGGTTATGTCTGTATGTGAATGCAGCTGCTGCTGCAAAGGCCATTCACACTGTTGCATGATGAAACACAGTATGTTGGAAGTCAGTGAAAAAGTCAGTTGCAATAGAATTTATTATTATAAGCTACATAGTAATGGCAGTTGTTATCACATGTACATGGAAATAGTGTTATGGCTCTATAATTTAATGGTGGTATTTTACTAGAAAATATTTTGCCACTGCAATTGAAATTAGCTTTTGTATTTCCAGAGTTAGCTTGAGATACTATATCCACTTCTAATGCATCAATGTGATTGCTAGAATAGCAGCTAAGAATATGGATAAATAATCCCCAAACACCTTTTTTTAAACATGACAGAAACTCTCCTTCCTTGGTCATGTGAGGATGCCTTCACTGCTGTGCTATTGTCTTTCAACAGCTAGACATATTTCAAATTACCAGTGGTAATTCCCTAAATCAACTAACCCCCAAATTTTCTGATTCCCAATATCACATTGCATGGTGCATGCTAAAGAGTCCTGTGGAATATAATGGTAGTAAACCTCATGGAGATGAAAGGATGAAAAGAAGATCAATGAACTGTGACAACTTTCTAGCAATCTCTGGGTTTTAAAATCTTTACCTTCTGATACTGTGCCAATAAAAAGCTCTTAAAGGATTTTCTTTGTTCATCTATTAGGAAAGAAAAGAGGAACAGAAAAGAATTAGCTACCAAGAGACAGGAACTACAATCACTTCTGACTTTTTTCTCATAGCAGCTGAACAAAATGTTTGTCAGAGGACTTCAAAAAATACAGTGCAGAGGATGTAAAAAGCAGTTCACTTCATGCTTTGATGAATTATTTAGACTGTTTCTTCCTCCAGTGAATGCTGCAATTTCCTTGAAAGATCACTTATGTAGTGCTTTAAAAGTGTGTATAATGTAACCATAGCATTATTATATGCTCTGAATAATTGCGTTTCATATATTTTCCATGCTATTTTGTGTTCTTATCTCAGATACTTAATGCATATCTGACTGAGATTCTTCATAACGATTTGCTGGCAGCACTTCTCTTCCTTGACACCCATTATTAGCTTCACATCATCTGGTTTGGCACAATGAAGTTACTTTCATATGATATCATTAAGTGAAATTCAAAATAGCTCCATGCTGTGTGCCGGCTGTGGAAATTTCCCTTGTGACCCTTCTTCAACAGGCAGGACAGTACTATCCCCACAAGACTGATGACTCTTTTTGTGTATATATGTGTGTGTATATGATTTTAGCAATGAAATTGATTATGTAATTTATAATAGTTCTTCTACACTTGTTGAGTGCCAAGTGAACAGATAGCACTCCCAGCTATTATGATGTAGAAATAAACCCGAGGCAGTACTGCTAGAAACTTTGAAATAACATCTAGAAGTATTGTTATCTCAGGAGAAACAAATAAAAAAAATACTTTATGCAGAATACTTTCTGTAGGTATACAAAAAAATGTTTTGGTGAAAGATGATTTATTCATCCTTCTGTCTGTCTTATTTAACAGTTAACGTAGTTATTATTGAAACACAAACCTAATTATTTCAAAGTGGAGAGTGCATATCAAGGATAGGGTTAATAAATAGGACCTCCAAAATGTAATGCACAATTGACTTTTAGGTTTATATTCAGATGTGAGTTTTGATTTGTTTCAAAATATTCTCCCTTTATGAACCTAATTTTCATTATTTTCCAGCCCACCTGAATAATAAAAGCAGAAATGAGAACAGCGAACAGTCCAGTCTTCTGCCTTTTCTATACTGTTCTTGTGTGTTTTGAAATTAACAAAACTGTGGAAATTTTCACTGAGTTATAAGCCATGCTAGGATTGTTATTTCATGACATACATGTTCACCATATAGCACAGTAGATTGCTCCCTGTGTCAATGGCCAGCATGGATCATTATATAACAAATACTTAATACCTAATTATTTCCAGGTTCTGTTAGAAGGAATCAAAACAACCTGAACAAAAACAAAACAAAACAAAACAAAACCACAACCAACAACACAAAAGAACTTGCAAAGCCAGTGATAAAATCATTAAAAAAAAAAAAAAAAAAAGAAAAAAAGAAAAAAAAAAAAACTCTAATAGAGTATGTTCTTCCTGAAAGCTGAAATGAGTGATTTTGTTTGAAGCTCTTCTCTTCAATATGAGTGTAGGGTGTATCAAATATACACAGGTCAGTTAAAGAAGAATATGCTTTTGACTGTCAGAGTAGTAAAAAATATTGGATTTCCTTTTCCCATGACCATTAAACAGTTTACTATTAGATAATGTTGCATTGTATTAGAATTGATGGCTGCTTTTCTCTCTGTTGTAATTCTCAGTTGAATATAGTGCTCTGGAAGTCTGAACATACATAACTTACATAAATGACTAAACCTTATTTTTCTTATAATAATTGATCAAATATTTAGATAAGTTTTAGAAAACCAGACTGCTGTATATATATGTATATATATTTACTTATTATACAGAGGTCATTTACCATTATTTTCATTTTTTACCAGCTGGAATTTTGCAGGAGCAAGTGCTTTTTTGACTGACATGCCTGCACATTTCTTAATTTTCACAGATTCTGTTCTTTGATGTTTTCAGTTTTGCTAGTCAAGACCATGTTTTACAACGCCAAAAATTTAAAAGGTGGTTTATGTAATGTTTATAAAGACAAACAAGAGACACTAAAATCAATAGTCAATTGCATAATCCCTGAATGATACCAATACACGTTCACTCTGAAGTATATAAAAAATTACTGCCTTGTGTGAGTTCGGTTCCAATATGGCTCCAGGTCATTCCCTGAAGAGATCCTTACAGCAACTTTTAATAATGTGATATGGAAATTATGAAGAATTTCCTGGTGTAGGTAAATTCCCATGTTATTGGTAATGTTTCTATATTTACGTATCAATATCTATATAATTACATCTATATTTACTTTATAGTGTAAGTATATATTCTATCCTACTCTGCTGTTCAGCAGGGAAAGATTTAGCAGAATCAAAACCCACAACTGAAGAATGTTATTTCAAGTTGCTTGAAGTGAAAGATCAATGAGTTAATACACACCATTACAGCATCTGAGCTAGGAATGTGGATTTTCTGCAGAATTTGACTACTGAGCAGCTGCCAGCACAGTTTGTGTTGCCTTTTAAAATATTAATTGGAAGTCCTTCATTTATTCCAATAGTCAGGTTTTATCATATTGATTATTGCCGTAAGGGTGTTATGGGATCTTTAGCTTTTGGAGACATTCCTGAAGAAAAGACTCTTCCTGAATGATGGACGTCAGAGCTACCTGTAGTCATATGGGATGTTAGGCTGAGAAATCACAAGATATCTTATTTGTTTCAATACCTGTTGTGAGAAGACTCTACTGAGCTAGCACTTGGCATCAATTACACTTTCCAGAAGAGGCAAAAATTGCTATTATGAACACTAAAGTACATGATAAGGTTGATTAAATAGCTAAGAAAATTAGAAATAGAAATATTTGCACACAGGTGCCAGAAGTCTTGCCAACTATAGTTGATAGTGTTATAGTTCATAGTTGACATTATAGTTGATAGTGACATTAGTTGATAGTTGATAGATGTAGAACTAAAACATGGAGGTACATTACTGATGGTGGAAACACATGTTCTTACATGTATTTGCCATGAGAGATAGTACTAATGATCATCAGAAGTTTGTGTTCTGATAGATTATAATTAAATGAACATAGATAATGTAGAAGAAACAATAAGTTTTGGTCAAGATTGTGGAAGGATGGCAAGAATATTTACCATGAATGACAGTTTGCAATGTTAAAAACCTCTGCACTTCTATAAGATTAGGTGATGAAACTCCCAGGAATCAGTACCTCAAAAGAAGCAGAAAGTCTGTAGGAAAGAATTTGTTAAAATCTGTGAAAATAGTCCTCTCAGGAGGTGTACAAAATGTTGAGATTAAAAAAAAAAAAAGGAAAAAAAAAGAGAGAGAGAAAAAAGTATCAAACAACATAACACTGTGTACCTACATAAAAACAATATTCATCACAAATGAAACATTTTTTAAAGATCAGAAATATGGATAATCTCTAGTACATGGAACTGCTATAGGTAAAAACTTTAAAAACTAGAAACAAAATTTTTTTTTTTTTTTTTTTTTTTTTTTTTTTTTCCATAAAGCAAAAAATAAACAAACAAGAAAGAAAGCCACTATGTACTGAGAATAGGAGAAAAAAATAAGATGATGTATCGAAGGTAAGAGACTATTATGCCCTATTTTCAATAAGGGTGATCATTTTTTTTTTTTCAGAGGAGAGTGATAGCATACAATATTAAACATACTTGTTGGATACAAGAAGTTGGGGAGGAAAGCAGCTCTCTGGTTGAAGACAAAGCTGGTAACACTTCATCAATACTATGCACCACTTGATAACAAATATTGAATGAAATTATTATTCCAAGCATAGAATTTCGATAGAGAGAGAACGGGTTTGAAATACAACAATTATTTAAACCAGGGCGATTGCACCAGAATTCAATGGTATTTAATTCAGTTCAAGGCACAAGAGACATAGTACATCTTGTCTAGCTACACTTTATGAATTCCATATGGAAAACTGTTAATGAAGATGGAGGATTGTAGATGCATCATAAAGAAAACTGAATTAAAAAGGAAAGAGAATGAGTAATTTTGAAAGAACAACAAAGCAAAACAAAACAAAAAAGAGAGAGAAGAAGTCAAATTTAGAATTTTTCATGTATAGTTTTTTGGACAGATCCCGCTTAATCTTTCATTAATCATCTTCAGAAAAAACAGGAATACTGATGGATTTCTGATGACAAAACTAGAAAACATCATTAATACAGAAAAACTGAAGAAAAAACATCTAAATGAAGGGTAAGAATGGGAAAAGTATGGTTTAAATGCAATAATAAAAAATATGTACAAGCAATCTAGCCACACTTTTTTCATCTGTAACCTGATGAGTTAGAAGTGATAGCCATGGAGAACAAACTGTAACTAGTAACTAGCTAGTTCAGACTCATATCTGACTGCTAACATGCTGAGACTATAAACTCTTTATGTAACCCTGGGATGAATCAGGAAAAGCACTTATTGAACAGCTGAAATAAAGTCAATGGTTTCCTCTAGGGCATTGATGAAACTTAAATCTGAAGTACGGCATACAGCTCAAGTCACATGCAGGAAAGATGGATTTCAGCCTGGAACATTACCTGAGAAGGACCACAAGAAAGATAAGGGGAAAGGAGAGCTTGCTCATGACAGCAGATTTAAAGGTTTTGGTTTGTATAGTACTGTAAATTAAATGTTGAGATGAATATGACACATTCCTATAACTATTTCAGAAGGTAAGCACAAAAGGCAAAGGAGAGCTTATGTAGTAAAAGGTTAACATTAACAGAATAAGAACTGGTCTAAAATAAATGTATCTTGGAAGTTTATGACTATTAGAAAAACAAAGAAACAGAAGCATTAGAAGCAAAATGCTAAATGTCTTAAATATGTTGTTTATTAATTCTCTGAAAATCTGTGAACATTTGCCCACTGACTTGGTTCAGTGGGCAAAATTCAGTGAACCAGCAGGGCCCTTAAGGTTACTGCAAGAAGTCACTGTTGGGAGGAAGCTTTGATGCATTGATGTTAATATTTTTCACAGTGTCATTTATTCAAATAGGAAGAACATATTTTGTTAAAGCCTAGGATAATAATAAAAATAATAAAATTATA
>CM021797.1:44540115-44555235 GCA_011076525.1 Nettapus auritus
TTTTTTTTTTTTTTTTTAGTAAAATTAATCTCTTGGGGTACCTTCTCAACACTATTGCTTATTCTACTAATTCTGTATTGTTTCAAGTGCTTCCCTCTCATACACTAAGACTTCTCAACAGCTGCATAGGCTGTTACAGATTTATGCGCCAGTTTTTTAAGGGTTTTCTTTCTCACCTTGTATCTTACAAATGGACAACAGTTCTAGACCAACACACTATCCTTAGAACAACATGTTCTTTCCTGTCAAGTTATAACAAATCACTGAATCACACACTGTTGAACATATGCTATGCATAAACTGTGCTTTCAGATTATATATCACTCTTTCACCATACTCTAAGTAGAAATGGTGCTTCATGGAACAAAAGGTATCTTCTCTGACAAAAAATATTTTTGTTCCAGTCACAATGCCCTCTCACTGGTATCAAATGCAAGAGAAATATGTAGGGAAAAAAAAAAAACACTGTTTCTTTTTTTTTTTTTTTTTTTTTTTTTTTTTTTTTTTTTTGTGCTGCTGTTTTAATACTTTGACTTCTGTGTGATTTTAAAAAAACTGCATTCAGCATATTTCTTACCACCAAAATGTCCCATTTCTAGCTGAAGGTACCTAAGCAAGAGTGATGGCCTAATTCTTTCTTTCTCTTTAGGAGAAACTGATACCCTCAATCTGTGCAATGAAGTTTCTACACATGATGTAAGGAAGTGTTTGAGACTGCCCTTCTTCCTGGGTGTCAGAACAATTGTAAATATGGATGAGAGTGGAGTAAAAAAGTGGGTGAGGATGTTATAGGAGTTTATACCTGTAGAATATATTTCCTAAGCTAATACCTGTCATAGTGACATAACAAATGTGGTAACATTCTCATGTTAGGAGGTATACTGTTTTGTTAGGCAAATCATTACTTTGACCAACTGTTTCAGAACTACTCAAGAAATCTGAAAGTCCTGTGTTTTTATTAATCACTTAGAAACTCAGACACAGAAATCCTTGGGATCAAGCCTATGGTTATAATCGGCCAATTTGCTTTTATGAAAAATGCTACTCATTGTTTCTCTTTATCCTAGACATTTCTCAGCAGTGGCAATTAACATTTTTGAAAGTGATAGCCTTCATCTATATCTTCAGTTTATTTGTTTCATAATTTAAAGCTTAAAATCACTGACTAAAGCTTTTGTAAGCATCAATTTCACTAGACTCAAAATAAAAGGTTTATAGGTAAATAGGTCCCAAGGCACATCTCATTGTCTCCAGGCTACAATAGCAAAAAGCTTGGCAAGTCCTATGTACTCTTTTCCAGGCAGATCATAAGAAAAATAGAGAACTGCAATAGATTTGGGAACTCGTGTATTACTGCTTTCCATTCTGTCCCAGCTGGTGAAATCTAAATGATGGAAAGAGCTTTTACGAAGTTTTGAGAAAATTTTTCTGATGTAAAACCCTGTATTTATTATTGTTATATTTTTAGTGAAAAGACTGGTTCATTGTCTGGGCTTCTAAAGATTGCATGATCCTGGGACAGAGAGCAGGTCAACTCTGTGGAGAATTAGGAGCCAGATAGCTACAGAATTGTTCCATGTTGTTTCTGAGGATCTTTAAACTTGGTGGGTCAGGTGCTTGCTGGAAACTATATATATTCAAATGTACACAGAAAAGGAGAAAGTTTGAAATGCTAATCTATGGTACATCAGTAAGAAGCTATTGTTATAGTCCTCTGTTCTTCCATGGGAGTAATTATCATGGCATAAACACAGAAGAGCAGAGACCATCTGCCTGTATTCCAAGTAAATTTGCTGTGATTACTGGTTTCACAAAGGAGAATCCATGAGTTCAGCTGTCTGCTGTGCTATGCAGGACTGCAGAGCAATGCTGAGGACAGAGGACTGTGTTTCCAGCATGGCTTTTGAAGTGACGATAAGATTTTCTGAACTATGTAAATGTTGCCATTTCTCATAAGGCTCTTTTGAAGTTACTGAATTAATAAAAAGTAAGCAGCTTTTAATGGATTTATGAACATTTAATTAATTACATCAGAATGCTAATTAAATAAATAATATGGGTCCTTTAAATTGGGAAGAAATTAAATAATTTAAATCCTTTTGCAGTGAAAAATACCTTTTAGCAGCTGTGATTCTGCATTGGAATTGTGATGTAGAAAATAACACAAGAAGCAAAAACAAAGTAAAGGTAAAAATATATCTTTGTAACATATTTGTAAGAGTACTTGGACATTCTGCATAAAAAAATATCAGCAGATTAATGTGGATGTTTTTCAAAGCTAATTAAATCGAAGTGCGTCATTTCTCATGATGAGTGTCTAATTAGAGAACAGCAGAGTTGGATAGATAAGAAGTACTCAATGCTGTAAAGACAATCAATACAATTGAAACAATTTCACTTGTAGTCCTGGATCCTATGATATGCTTAAATAAATAATAAGATTCTGGATACGAAAACATAAATCACTGCCACTAGATTCAAATTAGTATTCTCTTATAGCTGTATACCTCTCAGAAAGCTGATTCAATGTAGGATCTCTGAGTATGGATGAATGGTGGGCAGCTTTTGATTTTTAATATTTTTGAGATCTGATAAATATTTCAACAATGACATTGTCTGCTTCATAAGGCCATGATGTTACCATTCTTTAGAAAATAAGCTTTAGTCATTGCATAAAGAAATGGTTTTGCAGTAGCAAACCTCATTTCTGAACTGACTTTAAAAAATATCTGGGACACATGGGATGTCATAGTTGCACAGACATTTTAGAAGAAGTATAATCATATATGGATTTTCAAACTTAACCAGGAATCCTAAAAAATTCATGTTTTACCATGAACTCTCATGAGAGTTTACACATAAAAAAGCAGTCAAGACCAATAAAAATCCATTGGCTTTTAGAGTATGCAATTGTTGATTTTTATTTTTTATTTTTAACATTTATCAATATTTCATATACCGTCTACACCTGTCATATTAATACTGTTGTGTGGGAGGATGTTCATTTGGCCAGGCAGATGGGTGTGCCATGATGGGAAGAACACCCCATTCCATGAACTGCAAAGGATGCCATCTCACTATGATAATCTACCCTATTTTTCAGGAAAAGAAAGCTGTGACTGTACCTAATATTGAGAGTTGTGAGTATAGGAATTTCAGTTACAGAGTAACAACATAAAAATTGATAGGAAATAATATAACCAATGACACCAATGTTGACAAATGTTACACCACTGATATGAAAGAATAGTATTGAAAAGGCATGGAATAAAAATAAGATTTACAAGAATGGGTAAGCACTGGACATGTTCATAAATCAGAAAAAGTTTAATATCATACTCCTATATCAAAATGGTGAACACAAATAGAAATGATAGAAGCCCTACAGAGTCACATTCTCTTGTTTATCTTTAAAGATGTACATTCTGTGTTCCATATCCACTGTGGTAGTGGAACATATCCACTGTGGTAATGGATAACATTCTTTTTTGTCCAGACCTGTGAGTTTAACATACTCTGGAAAAACGCTTTAAGGACAGACAGCCTTTTAGGAAGAACTGGGCTTGTATTTTCCTTAGTTGGTGTTTTTTCTTTAGTGCATAAAAGCCATGCTAACTGCTCAAGATAAATACTGAGTTTTCCTAAGCACGTCTAGTCTGTTACAAATATTTTTTTTTTTTTTTTTTTTTTTTTGAGTTCCACTCTTGTTAGTAGTCTGTAACATAACTGCCTTTGGAAAAAAGGCAGATAAAGTAAAGAATGAAGAAACTCCTTTTTGGAAATAAGTGAGTTGTGAGCAGGCATGAAGACATCCACAATTTCCCTTTGATACAGTGTAAAAACAGTACACATCGGTGTACTCTCTTCTAAAGTTTTCTGTGAATCTTTAGGTCTAAGCTCTGTATGAGATGAGATTTTTTTTTCCCCTGCTTTTCTTCTTCTTGTAATTGATCCACTGATATTTCTCTATTTAAGACAGTAAAGAGCTTTCTGTTAGACAGGAGTCATTCAAAGTTCTGTCTCTCTCTCTCTCTCTCTTTTTTTTTTTTTTTTTTTTTTTTTTTTAATTTTTTCTTTATTGAAAGCCAGACACTTCACAATAACAGTTCAATCCAACATGTTGTTTACAATTTATTCAGGAGGACGTAGTCAAGTATATACTCAAAACGCAGGCTGAATTACTACGTATTTCATAAAATGAGACTAGAATGTCAGTCTTTTCTGTCTTATCTACATCTCATTTCCTTTCCAGGTAATTTAGTAGTACTTTATGACTACAGATAATCATTTATTGGTAGTCATTTGTCGTGTTCAAAGAGGTCTGAATTCTAGTGGTCTCAATTTAGATTAGATTGAAATGGACCTGATACTTCGTGTTGAGTTCTTAGCTTTGTTTGAAAGTCTGTACACACGCCCTTCACACAATGAAGTGTCTTCATTTAAGTTGTTTTCTGTTTCAATTGAAGTGATCTGGAAAATGATATCTCATGTATCTTGGCTAAAGACCAGTAACTTTTCAAGCCTTGGGGATTCCATTGTTTGCAAACATTGATCCATACCCTAGTCTATAGTATCTGGTTATGGAAGCAGGACACTGAGATCTGTTGAGTCCGACAAGATACAGAGACAACTTTGTATACATCAAACTCACCAAAGTAAACACTAAGGTATTAAAGAGTATAACTGTTCTTTAGAAAGCTAGGGCTGTGGAGAAGTGGACATTTACAGGTGAATTTAAACTTCTTATTTTTTATATTCCTAAGCAATATTGTGGATCTGTCTCTTACCCTCTCAACGTCAGTGCTTATAAAATAAATAATGCTTATAAATAGTACTTATAAAGTAATAGTGATACTTCATATATTAGAACATGTTAACAGCGGGGGACATTTACAACTGTAATAATTTAGATCATCTAAGAAAGAGAAAATATCTCCAAAGACAAAAATTAAATATACTTTAAAATTTGTGTGTTGAAATAATATAGATTATCAGTTAAAAATGTAATACTGTAAATACATGCAATATAACTAGTGTAAACATGTTACACACACATTTTAGGGAAATTTGCTTCATATATGACCTTCACACATCATCAAGACATTGAAGTTATGATTCTTCCCCTAATAATACATGCCTTCATGTCCTTTATGTCCCGTCTTTTGTGTTAATTAATAAATGATTATCACATTTAACTTCCAGTATAGAAAATCTCCAAGAATTTTGTCAGAATTCAGGCTGAGCTAGGAAGTATCATAGCATCCTAAAACTTGCAATGCTGGTGTTCACAGCACTGTCATTTATGAATGACTATCTTTTAAAAAAGAAAGGAGGGAACAGTTTAATGAGGATTTTTTAATTATTATTGTTATTATTATTTATCTATTTTATTATTATTATTATTATTATTATTTGTAAAGGATATCAGCTGCTACTAACTATACTAACTGAATGACCAATTTGATCCATTTGCCTTCCTCTACTTTCATATTTCTCTTTTCCTTGTGTGCAAAATTCAATTCTCCAGGTCTGTTTAATTAACCTGATCTTTCTTGCAGAGTCAAAATACAGAAGGATGAAAAATAAATGACAAAATATACACCTTTGAAAATAAAACTAAAAAACTTTTAATGACCTCATGACTTTTTTACTCAAATCTCTTATTTCTGTAAAATTTTCTGTACAAGGTCCCATTGTGCTAGGTGGGTATGGGACATTTCTTAATGCACTTTGCACTTGTTTTTGAAATGTGCCTGACAAAACCTACTCAAAGTGGAGCTCCCTGTGGGGAGCAAGCAACCTGCTACTGGCAGATTATCAGAGAAGTCAGAGTAGTTCCACTGTCTCTTCACTGATAACTTTTGGATTTATAGCATACCCTACCATATTACCTCATGATTTACAAGAGAGAAACTGGCAGTTATGTGCACTTCCTAAAGAAGTACCAAGAATTTGTTCTAGATAAGTTTGAATTGTGTGAGTTGCAAAACTGAATGTCATAAACGACAGGAAACTGCTAAACACAGCTCATGTTCATGTTTCCTAACATTAACATCAGGACATAGATACCTACATTACTAAACATCTTCTGCAGAAACTTATTTCCTTTGATTGGCACTAACACATAAATCTTGACACCGAAGTTCAATGTGAATCTTTCAGAAAAATGTAAAGATATGGAAGTATCACTCAAAATGTAGACTTACTCTTGAAACACTAACTACAAATAACAGCTCTTATAAATGTCTTATAAAATTGTGTTGTATAAAACACATATAGGAATGTATGTATATAAATTAAATAGATATTGATGTATTTAAATTTATCTAAAATCATTTGATATTATAATATCAAAATTTATTTTTTGCTAGCTTTTTGATATATATACAAATAAAATATTAAAAAGTAAAAAATAATAAAAAGTACAAAAACTGATATCAAGATGCATAATAATCTCCACAAATATGAAACATTGTACTACATTTAAACTTGAATTTCATCTCCATTGCATGAGGTAGTTATATATAAAGCTTTGAAGCTGTTATTTATTTGTTCACTTAATTCACTTTATTTATTTTAATAAAGAAAAAGATGTGTAATTTTTTAAAGATACCTTGCAGAGAAGAGGCTTGGAAAATAGCTGATACCCCTGTAACAAAGTCTTTAATAAAAATGGTAACTTGTTTTTTTCCTACTGTGAACGTGAAAAGTCAGTGATATCATGTGATATCAATATTTAATACTTTCCTACTAAATTCCTCTGCAAAATCTGCTTCCTCCTAAAGGTTTTCATCCTGGGCCACCTCCTTAGAGAAAATGGAAAATACATACGTTTTTCACAACTTCAAATATGCAGATGTTTCCATTAATGAATGTACTGGGTCTGGCTGGGATGTTAACTTTCCCTGCAGCAGCCCATACAGTGCCACGCTCTGCACTTGGAGCTAGAACAGCAGCGTTATCACACCAGTGTTGTGTCTGCTGCTGAGAAGTGCTGGCACAGTATCAGGACTTTCTCTAACCCTTCTGGGGGGGTGGGCAAAAAGTGAGAAAGAAACATCACCAGGGCAGCTGACCTAAACCAACCAAAGAGATATTCCATAACATATGATGTCACGCTCAGCAATAAAAGGTGGAAGAAGGAGGAAGAGAGGAGGGGTGGGCTTTCGTTGCGAAAACATCTGTCCTCCTCGCGAACACCGGCTACGTGCGTTGAGGCCCTGCTTCAAGGACGTGGTCAGGCATCGCTCATTTGTGGGAAGTAGAAAATCATTTCTTTCCTCTGCACTTCCACATAGCCTTTACTTGTTTTGTTTTGTTTTGCTGTTCCCTCTCCCCCTCCCTTTCCCCTTTCCTTTTTCCCTTTTTCCCTTTAGTTGAATTTTAATTAATAATATTTCCTTAATATATATATATATATATATTTTTTTTTTTCTTCCTCTTTAATTAAATCATCCTTATCTCAACCCGTGAGTTGTTCTTTCCTTTACTTCTTCCCCTCCTCCTCTGAGGAGGGGGAGTGAGAGAGCGGTTGTGGTGTTCAGCTGCCTAGCACGGTAAAACCACCACAATGAAACAGACATTTTAAGCCATATGGTACTTTTGGGGATGTAGTGAACATCACAGACTTTACTGGAAGCTAGCTTTTCTAGACCTCTGGCAGATGAATTAATTCCCAAGTTCCTCTGCAGTAAGGTGTGGGTTACTAGGCTAAAATTCTGGGCTGAACCTCTGAATTACCATGCTGTGGTTTGCTTGGGGTCACAGGCTGATTTTCTGCTTGGAAACAAACAGATCACAAGATGTCATTGTTCCTCCAAAAGAATTAAGGTCATGTACTACAGCTATCAAAGAAAAGTAGATAAAGATATATGTGATTTGTACCTTTAGAAACATAAAGCGGATGGCTTATTGATTGACTCTATGCAAAAGGAAGCAATATAATCATCTCTTACCATAAACTCACCATATAATCTGATTTTAATTCAGACCTTACTTCTATCTTGTTGTTCATTGTATTGGTTTTAGTTGCATCCTGCTGTTTGTGAGGCTTTCATTTCTGTTTTTGGTGTTGTTTTTGTTGAAACACAGGAATGATTTACTTGTAAAATTATTATACATCTTCAAGTTCTAGCATTCATCCTTCCAGTTTTAGTGACACTGAATGTTGTAATGGTAAGCTACTATCTGATGTCTCAGAAGTTTTCTTAAATCGTTAATGACCTTTTGCTACATGTGATCCTCAGGGATTTAGTATGTTCTTTCTTTAAACTGATCACTATAAAATGTAAAAATGTTTTTGATTTGGTTAATAACCCGCTTTATAAGAAAGTTACTAACATCCAGTACACTGTTACTATGACCATTTATGAAAATAGAAACAAGAAAGCTGAAGGTCTTACATCTCAACCATAATGCATAATTTCCCTTGTGTATATCTAGTACTGTTTTATGGATTCCAGTATTTACTTTCAAGTACAATGTTTCTTCAAATGCATTTTCTCTTTAGGAAGTAAACATTCAAATGGCAAGAACTCATTATATTTAATCTATGCCTGTGACAGTATTTAAGAAAACTACTGATGCTAACTCATAATTTAAAAATAAAGATAGAACAGTGATCAAATACAAACTGATAGTGACTTCGTTACTTTCTACAGTGACTGAGAAAGGATAACAATGTAAAATGTGAAGAAGGCCAAATGAGACAGTGCGGAGAGATGGAAAAGTGGGGAAGAAATAGAACAGTATTTCAGTCTGAGTGGACTTTGGCATATCTTGATTTTTATGGAGATGATTGTAGACTCAACCATTTCCTTACAAAGTGGCTTCTGTGATTTAATCCAACCAAGAGCTAAACACCACACAGCCATTCCTTCACCCTCCCCACTCCCTCTCTGGGGTGAGGGAGAGAAACGGGAAAGTGAAACCTGTGAGTTGAGATAAAGACAGTTTATTAAGATAGGAAAATAATAATAACAACAACAATAATAATTATAATAATAATTGTAGTACAGCTACCACTAATGTGTACGAAACGAGTGATGCACAATGCAATTGCTCACCACCCACTGACCGATGCCCAGTCTATCCCCAAGCAGCCAGCCCCCTCACCCCAGCCAACCACCCCTATATATTGTTTAGCATGACGTCAGATGGTATGGAATACTCCTTTGGCCAGTTTGGGTCAGCTGTCCTGGGTCTGTCCCCTCCCAGTTCCTGCAGCATCCCCAGCCTGCCCACTGGAAAGAGAGAGTGAGAAGCTGAAAAGTCCTTGGCTTGGTATAAGCACTGCTCTGCAACAATTAAAACATCAACACATTATCAGCACTCTTCTCATCCTAATCCAAAACACAGACCCTACCAGCTGCTAGGAGGAAAATTAACTCTGTCCTCACTGAAACCAGGACAGTGGCAAAGGTGAAAGGACACCAAGGGCACCCAAGGTAATACAACTGACTTAGTGTATTGGCAGGGTTTTAGTTGGGACAGAGTTAATTTTCTTTACAATGATTTGTGTTTTGGATTTTTGATGAAAATAGTGTTGATAACTCACTGATGTTTTAGTTGCTGCAGAACAGGGTTTATACAAAGCCAAGGAGTTTCCTGTTTTTTGTGCTGCTCTGCCAGTGAGGAGGCTGGGGGTGCACCAGGAGCTGGGAGGGGACACAGCCAGGACAACTGGCCCAGTCTGACCAAAGGAATGTCCCATACCATATGACATCATGCTCAGCAGTAAAAGCTGGGGTAAGGCAGGAGGAAAGGGCAATTTTGGGATTGACAATATTTGTCTTCCCAAGAAACTGTTATGCGTGATGAGCCTTGCTTTCCTGGCAGTGGCTGAACATCTGCCTGCTGATGGGAACTGGAGAACGAATTTCTTGTTTTGCTTTGCTTGCATGTGTAAATTTTCCTTTAGCTATGATGCAGTCTTTATCTCAGCCCATGAGTTCTCTCACTTTAACCTCTCTGATTTTCTCCTGTATCACACCTGCAATGAGTGAGTGAGCAGCTAGCTGAGTTTTGTGGCTAAGCCACAACATATATGTATTTGTTTTGGCAAGGTTTCTGGACAGAACATTCAAATCTTATTAAAAAAACTTGCTTGTGATAGCTTTACAACAACACTTAATAAGTCTAAGCTGTTTTTTTTTTTTTCTGAGACACTTGAATTGTAAATCACTGATCCAAGGTCTTATAGCCTTGAAGTTCAAGTCAGATTATCTGCGAATATTAGAACATGCACATGTGAGGCAGCCTTTACAAGCTTTAAGATCAAAGAGTCATTGTGCAACCTTGAGAATAATACCATTCTGTCACTCAAACAAGAATAAGGAAGTTGCAAAATTTCAGGCTTTCAAGCAAACTTTAGGACTCCTTTTGCGTAAATAGTTTTGACCACAGAAATCTTGTATACAAAAAACAAACAAACAAACAAACAAACAAACAAAACTTCCTAGCTTACCTTATATGATGATAAATTTCTTCTTAATGAAACAGGGAAAAAATGAAACAAAACAATTAGATTTACAATTACATTTTGTGTATGTATTCTAAAGTTAAAATATTTCTTGATACATCTCCTTTCAGGCTTCTATTTTCAGTCTCAGGTTCCTTAGTCTCCAGGGTCTGAGCAGATGTACATTGCATTATCTCTCTCTATTCTAATGTTGAAATGTGGCATATTTCATTAAAAAATATAATAATTTAAAATGTTGAATTCTTTATATCTGCTCCCAAAAAAATGTTTTTATGGTTATTAGAAAGTCCAGCAGTGTCCATGAGATTATTTATGTTTACTATACAGCTGGTACAGAAACACTTTGCTAGGAAGGGTTGTAGAGTTCTACCTCAATGCAGTGGCTACTTTATTAAAGATTCATATAGCAATAAAAGGAATCTAGTGCAGATGCGTTTTGAATGGAGGATAGCTCCTATTTTTTCTTGCATAGCTGTCTGATTTCACTGCACTAATCCTCTGTGAATCTATTTCCCAATTTTTAGCATTGCCTTTCAACACAGTAAAGAACTTTTCCTAGTTTTGTATCATACTCTTCCTAACCAGCAATTTTCTTCTTAGACTTCTGTTTTCTATTCTGTTGGCTTCTTTTAGGTAGTGCCTTTGCTTAGACTTTCTAAATGAATGCTAGCACTACTACTACTCAGTTTTCCAACTGCAGCCTTTATCTGAGCATCCCAGAATTCTTTTCAGAATTGAACTAAATGTGAGTTGGCAGGCGTCACTGCAGCTTTATGGAGGGTGATGACAAAGGTACCCACACAATAAAGATTTTGTCCAGTGTTGTAGAGGATGGTAATGACAGAGGAAAATAAAACATTCCTGCACTATAGCGTCTATAGTTCTGACCAGCAGATAACTGTTGTTTTTGCCCCCGATTTTCCATTTGAACTGATGAAGATCAGGCTTATCTATGCTCAGTTCCCTGTTCCCTTTCTAGCCCTTCTACAGTTCAAATCAACGTGTAACATGTAACAGTTGGTAAAAAACAATGAAGTAAAGAACATATCATTACTATATTATTTTAATTAATAATATGGACCTATATTATATATATATTTATTTCTTTTTGAAAATTTAAAATGAATTATGAACATTAAAGATGAAATTGTCCAAATGATTGGAAGCTTCTGCAACTCTGTTGGTAACAACATACTGTCGTTTTCTGAGTCCAACATATATATTCCTTTTCTATACAACTGTGAAAGGAAAGAGCATCAAGTTGGTTAATACATACAACATCATTACAGATATGCTAAATTTCAAAATACATCAATGGAACAAAAAGCCCTGGTGGAAGAAAATTTACATTTGGATAGTGCTTTCAGGAGTACAGGCACACTAGTTTTCTAACATCTTTGCACCTTGAATTTGCTCTAAAGCTCATGTTAGTGAATATAATTTATTGCAAGATTGTGCAAAAATAGAATTTAAATCAGATCTAGACACTGGAAAAATTCAGCCATCTACCAATTTATCAAATATCAAAGAGTAGAAACTCATTTATTGGGCAATTTGTTTTGATGTTATAGAGTAAGTATTTGGGGATTTAACAAATATTTAGTAGCTATCTAAGCTATAATACCACATTTATTTGTCTTATTAGGATCTGCTTTGAGATAATTTCTTATATGAAAAAGGTACTTGGACATTAGTGTCTTCCTTTAAAGCAATTGGAAATTATAATGAGGATGATGCAATAAACCAGAAGCTTGCTTGTTGTTTCTGTAGACAAAGCAGGGAAAAAATATTCTGTACCATTTTGGTAAATGCTGATTTAGTGTCTCTAGGACAATCTCATGGCACATGAGCAATCAGAATTAGTGCTAGTGACAGGCATTTATTATTATTCTAATAATAATTTTTTAATTAGAAGATATTCCTGGATGTACTTCTAGTGATAATAATATTCAAGGAGACTTATTGGTATCATTATTTCCTTCCACTGGTCTCCACGTCTTTCCTTCAGAGCAGTTTCTGGAGCATAAAACTGCAATACACTCATAATGTCAATGCATACACAGCCATTTCATGCTCTTCCCTTTATTAGCCTTGAACACAGCAGTGAAACCAATGATAGCCTTTGTAAGGTCGTTATCATTTTTTTTTTTTTTTTTTTTTTTTTTAAAAAAAAAACTTTGAATCAAACATTAGTGGATGTAATTTGCCATTGAACTGCTTACAACGTTCATCTTGCACTTTTCTGTGATGGTTGAATATATCCATTTCATAGATCAAATAAAAAGTGATGTTGGTCATGTCCATTTCACAAAGATTACAAAGACTGTAGTTTCAAAAATTATTGACTAAATGCAAACCTGTAAGTGCTATCTGTTTATTAGGGGTTGAGAATAATGACAGAGGAAACTTCTCCTTTTTACATGGAGGAGGCATAACTGTGTTCATAGCTCTTAATCCTTGCTATATCTCTTCTATTTATTTATTTATTTATTTATTTATTTATTTTTCCCATTATTTTATCATTTTTCCAAAGAAATGTAAAACCAAGTGAGTACCAGCTGCCATAGAGTTAGAGTACTTTAAATCTGGTCAGGCAGAGGCCACATTCAATATAAGGCAGAGATCTACAAATAGCTATTTTTTTTTTTAATTCAGTGTTTGAATGGAAAAGACAGCAGTCTCCTCTATATATCTCTCCTCTATCTCAAAAATTTAAATTCATGCTTATCCTGCTATTGCTTCCTGTTCAATATCTGGAATGACAAAGAAAAAAAAACAAACATTATTATGAATCAGGTAATTATTTTGTTCCAAAATATGATACACACACACATACACATATACTATATATACACATAATGTGTGCATATATATGTATATATTAATATATATACTATATATATTAATTAGTATATATATACTAATAAGTATATTTATTATTATATACCTATATGTAAGTACATATATACTATATATGTATATATTACTGCACATATATGCTAATGCGTATATATGTATACATACTATAGGAAGACAATATCTTGTCCTAAAAGCTTCCTTCATTCCTTAAGTATTCCCCAACAGGTGGAAAAAAAATTGGGCACAGATATTTGATTGTTTTCCATATACATCTAGAGATTATGAGCATTCACATGACGTTTAAATGCTCTAGAGACCATTATTTTCTACTGACCATGATCAGAGTTAGAAACTTGAATCTCAGTATAGACACTCACATAACTTGATATCTATCTATATCAGAAGTTTGGGATGAATAAATATATTCTTACATTTGATCAGAGTAGACTGATTTTCTGGTCTGAGAGCTTATATGGTGACCCTGAGAGACAAGAAGAAAGTCTTTCCACTAAATCAAAATGCATATGGTTATATCAGCAACCTTTTATACTAGTCCTTGTATGCATCCATGCAATATTGAGCCTTTCAGAAATTATTTTTTTGTGTGACAGTTTCTTTTTTTTTTCTTTTTTTTTCCCACCTAATTCCACTAGGATGTACACTGTTGAGGTAATAACATGATGAAGCATTGAGAAATATTTTAAATTTTATGAGAAATCAAATATCCTACCACATATGATTAATCAGAGTTTTGTGCTGGAAAATTGTACTGTATATAGAAGTGGGAGAAAAAGCAGTGGAACTTGTCTTGCTAGAAATTAGGACAGTTGTCAGCAATGGGACATTTGCATTAGCTTAGTTTTGGAAAAACTGGAAGTCAGGAAAAGGTGGTTAGCTCTAATAGATATATCTCTTCTTTGTATTGACACAGTGTGGAAGAGAAGTTTAACTTTCAGGTGTTTAGAGAAAATTGGAATATTATTTAGTCAGTCTGTTGCACACATTTTATTTTTTGTTAGTTATTAGTTGTTAGTCTGAAACATTGTCAACTCACAGTAAATTAATTAGAGTTGAGGAAATAAAGAATGACCCATTAAGATACTATGTGAAAGTCAAGTGAGTATAATAAAGTAACATTATACTTGCAATGCTGAAGGGTAGAGCCTCTCTGATAGTATAGGGGGAAAATATTGCTACAGTTGCACATAATAGGTTATGTTTAAGGAAAGAAGGGTAATATAGTACAAGTTGGTCAAGGTTCCCTACTAAACTTTCATGTATTTGGACAAGTTGTTACTAGAAAGTTTTAAAGGCCACAGGATGTTCAGCAGTTGAGATACCTACATGCTATTTGAAAAGCACAATGTTAAGACTTTTTCATGCCTTTGAAAAATTTGACCTGATGTCTTCCTGTGCTTTAACTCTGTAGTTATGAGCTGAGAGTAACATAATACATCACTGCTTAACTGGGAGACTGTGAGGGCAGGTTTTAAAGGTTTATGCATAAAGACAATATTTCTTCTGCTCTAAGAAATTTTAGGTAAATGTTAACAGAAGAAACTACTGACACATTTGTGCACAATAAATTATCTAAATCAATGATGGAGAAAAATAATCACTTCCTTGCTACAAGCAGAGAGGAGAAACCCATCATATACCTGCATACCTGCCTTGCAAATGCTGACAAAAATAGCAAGTCCATGCACCAAAATGACATATTGCTACTACGTCATTCTGATTAAAGACAACAAAAACATTAATATTTCACTTATTTCCCTCCC
>CM021797.1:44558836-44577890 GCA_011076525.1 Nettapus auritus
TTTTTTTTTTTTTTTTTTTTTTTTTTTTTTTTTTTACTGCTTTTACAGGCTAGGAAATTCTCCTAATTTTTCTGTATTATTAGCTGAAAAAATAGACCATTGCTGAAAGATTAGAGGGACACAACTCCAAAAATGAGATAAATGAAACATTAGACAGATAGCACTTTTATTTATTTATTTATTTATTACTATTATTAGTTTTTTTTAATGGCTGAATTTATCTATTCTGTTCTAATAGTTACTTTTAACTCCAATCCCCTAATTTCTATTAAAAGTCATTTTTATCATACCCTAAAACCATACTATCTTTCATCTGTGTACTTTCTTGAAGGTCAAAGCTTAAAATAACTGTCAAGCTTCTATAACCTAGTAATCATTTTCTGCCTTGAGGTGGTTTCTTCTGCAATCAATGTCAGAAAATGCACAATTATAAATGTTTGAAAATGGTTGGTTTGTCCTCCGTGTTACCTGAAGATGCTGGGTATACGACATTGTTCATTTTTTATAGGAAGACTACAGCTTTGCAGCATGTTAAATACAAACTGCAAAACATGCAGAAATTGCAGACTGCTTTTTGCAGAAAACGCTATCTAATGAAAGTCTATCACTTTTTTTTTTTTTTTTTTTTTTTTTTTTTTTTTTTTAAGGCATTCTAAGATGCATATTATTTAATCTGAGCCAGAGTAAACAGTTTCTCCATAAAATGCTGTGAATGCCTCTGGAAGTTTCATACTCCAAGAAAAAGACAGGTCAGGAACTTTTGAAACATAATTTTAAGGGGATCAGTAAAATCTCTTTGGCAGATAAATGTGCTACAGCTGAAAAGTTTTGCAGATAATGACTTCATTTTCTGTCATATTTGGCACTTTTTAATGACATGTTTTTCTACGTTGCATTAACAGTGGTAGTAGCTGTATTACTACTGTTATGTTGTTGTCTATTAGTTCATCAGACATTGTTTACACAGTGTGAAAACCAGGTTCAAGGCAAAAACCAGGTTCAAGGGACAAAACATGAAGAATGAATTTTCTTCTTCTTTGGGGGAAAGAGACATAAACAGATTGAGAGAGATCTAGGAGAAAATTTAGAAACTGAATCATTCCATCAAGAAAGTACACAGTCCTTGTTCCTAAAACCAGCCTCCAGCCTAGCTCTCTAATTGTACCTAATATGGTAACTCCTCACAGCATGTGGGGAGGATGTAAATTTGTTCTTGTTCCTGGAAGATCAACAATATGCTCAGAAATGCCTTAAAGATGTTATGTGATTGGTATATATTTCTCAAATTGCATTTCTTCCCAAAACATCCTGGTCACCCTGAATACAGCCAGGGGTAGAGGCCAGAAATGAGGCCAGGAAGCTACCAAAGTGCAATATCTGCACAGAAGGACCTCTGAACATATTAGCTGTCTCACAGCCTGCTTGTGCACAGACTTCCCAGATGAAGGGCAAGCAGGTAGGATCAGACATGACTAGAGACGTGATTAATAAACCTGCCTGGAAGAAACAAGCTTCTGGAAGCCAGGTAATAACAGTGGTTTACTGAATCAGGGACTTACAGACTTGCTCCTTCTTTCCCCACTACCACTCCAAAGTGGGCTTTTGGTAAAGGGGCTTAGCATAAGTTTCAGTAGAAACCTTTGCTATTGCTATGCCTTCATTCCTCTGCTTGACATTTATTTTGCTTCCTTCATGTTACAGTTATGAGACCTGAACTTCCAGTTACTCCCTGATACTAAAATCCCCTGAGGCAAGAATATATGGGGCCATATTTTTGCATAACAATCCAAGTCCTTATGGCTTAAAACAGCAAAGGATTGTCCTTTTTTTTTTTTTTTTTTTTTTTTTTTTTTTTTTAATTAAATATGGGACCTCTTTTCTGTGTATGTGGAAATTGTTCAACAAGACTGTAAAGACCAGATGAATATTTGGGTTCCAGTTGGGCCGTGTCTCTTTAAAGCCCTAACTACTGTAGGAGAGCAGTGGCAGGTGAAAACAGGAAGTGGAAAGTCAGTGTCCCCAGAAAAGCATCCATGATTATCTTTGTTAGGGCATAAAGCCAAAATGAGTGTTCTGGATATGGCTGGGATTCCTGGACAGAGCAGTAGAGGTAGATACTTTGATTTGGCAGATTTGCAATTTATTCTGCTCTGGCATATCTTTCCAATAGAAAGATATAAAAATATCTTAATAGGCAGCATCATTCATTCATTGTTTTTGCTGTGCCATTTCAGTGAATGTTTCTCTGAGCTGGATAGGATAGCCTTAGGAGCACATGAGTAACTGAAGTCAATACTGAGATGATGGGCATGGATTTGGAAACTGAATTTCACCTCCTCCGGGTGGGTACTCTTCTAGCCAAACCTGAAACAAAAAGGTTTAGGATAAGGGCTTTTATTTTTTATTTTTATTTTTTTTTAATTTAATTTAATTTAATTTAATTTTATTTTTCTTTTTTTTCTTTTTTCTTTTTCCCCCTCCTTTTTCTTGTCCTATTCCATTTAAAACCTGGAAATGAAAGGGCTGAATTCACACTATTGTATTGCTAACTCTGTAACTGGATCTCCTAACATTTCTTTCATCATTCACAAGGAAGAAGATCCAAAGAACAATAACAAAACTTGTATTTTAGAGCCAATAGTGAAACTTGCTATATTCACTTTCAACTCCATGAAAGTGGATATAGTAAGTTATAGATAGTTATATATTATCTATTATATCATTACCAGAATTGGCTACCTGAGCTTGAATTGAGGTTTCCATTTTTAAAAATCATTTGTGGAAACACTAGATTCCTTTTAGAAAGCCTGATTTTATATCATTTTTTTATTTTTTGTTTATATGCATGTTTTCATAAATCAGAGATGATAAAATACACAAAACTGTGTTGTGTTCAGTGAGAGGAGAGTTTCACTTTGCTTGAGCTGCAGAAGACATTTATGCTAATGAAAATATTTGTACAGCTGTATCAGAGCCATGCATTTCAGGCTGTTTTGATCAAGGTTGCGTCAGCAATTCTGTTTAAACCACATTTAAAATGTTATAGTTTAGCACAAGGTAAAAGATTCCACCAGCTTCAAACCTGGCACTATTCTTGGGAACAATATTCTAAACCAAATTCATAGAAATGTCATAGGCCACTTTAAAGTATTTTTTTGCAGAAACATGTTAATCTGCATGAATTAATGAAGGAATCTTATTACTAACCCACCAGACCTAGAATATCACAAGAGAGTACATTAAATTCTTAATGTCAAGTGAATAATACTTTTACTTCTGAGTGATCAGACATATACATATCTATGTTAATGATTAGGAAGTCACAGTCTTATACCTCTAAATAAGTCAAGCCTTTTCATTGTTCTTTACTCTCTTTAACACACAAAGTATAGTCCATGAGTCTGCCTTTAATTTTGGCAACAATAATCATCTGTCATATGATTGAAGTTATATGCATATTTAAAGCTCTGGAAATTCTGACATTAAGAGACTATTTGTTTTCTTTATTTTATTTTATTACTTTATATTTTATTTTATTTTATTTAATTTATTTATTTATTTATTTATTTATTTTTTTGCAGAATCCCCATCAGTCTTTGGTCTAAAATAATGGAAAATTAGATTAGCTAACAAAAGTATAATGTAATATGAATTTAAGAAGAACCATTTGATTTTCAGGAAATTAAAAAAGGTTATACTATATATAATGCTACTTTGTTTACATATAAAATTTATATATAATATATGAATATATATACATTATCTACACATAGACTGCTCATTTTCTAATCACAGAGGGCAACAAAAGTAATGCTCAATTTTGTTATATTGGGCCAGTTTTATCTGTCAAAAGAAATTACCAATCAACAGTTCTGAAGTGGAAGGAAACTTAAAACACATTTTAACATTTAACAATTAAGATCAAAATTGGAAAACAATGTCTCTCAGAGTTTCTGTTTCAACATTTATACTGCAAGAGAAAAGTAGATGAATAGGACTTAAGTGCGTCATGATGTACTGATACACATGATATATCAGTATATATAGTATATCATATAACATATATGATTCTATGACTCTACGGACCAATTCAATAATCTGGTTAGCTGGCACTATAGTTCTTACCTACACAGAGATTTCCTGAAATATTGGCAATCCAAAATAATGACCATCCAATCAAACACAAAAAAGTGAAAAGGCCAAGATAGTTTCCCATTACTGCACTCTATTTTTCTTGACATGGTATTATTAGAAATTAAATTTTTAATGTTTCTTATGCTGGACAAAGACAGTGAAAAGAACAGGAAATGACACATGATCCTTCTATTGTCCTGGAAAATCTGTAATGAGCATGGGTTATAGTAGAACTGTCCTTACAATTTTGAAACTGTAATCTGCATATCTTTTCTGCTTGTCACATCCAATTTATTCTAAGGCATGTGTTACAAGAGATTACATTTCTATTCAGCAGTAGCCTGAAGTTAACAAAGATTATGGTTAAACTCTTTCTAATGACTCTATAGAACTAGAAAGATCTTGTCATATAATCTTTCTAGAGGCTACACAATTACCTAAGTGGAGAAAAGAATATTAACTGATAGAAAAATAATGTATTTTTCATTTTTATTTTCAAGCCTTTTTTAAAGCATTCAGATTAATGTCAGACTACGATTTGAAACTAGGAAATTCAGTGAGAGCATGAAAATACAGGTACAATTAAGCAATACTCCCCAGAATGACTATGTTCTTTCAGCACCAGGTGTAGAAGGAATATGTGTAATATCAGGATGTAGACAGAAAGACTTTTTTTTTTTTTTTTTTTTTTTTTTCATTTGTGGTGGCACTTTTGGTGGCATTTGCTAGCCACCACAAATCTCTTCTACTGAAATCAGAGCACTTTGCAACAGTTATATCTGTTTACTGAGCAAAACAAAAGCAGAAGTTAACAATCTCTGAAAAACTGAAAAACAATTTCAAATCAAAATGCCCATTTCTAATTTTATCTTTTGGATTTTTATTGTGTAACACAGTGAAAATTAACCTTAACAGACTGAAATAAATGAAAAAAATAAAAGGGAAAAAAAGAGAAAAGTTTTACTAAGTAAACAACTTTACTTCTTTTTCTCTCACCCAGAAATTTTTCCTTCTTATTTGAAATAAAGTTAGATTGCAGAGCTCCGCTTATCAGCGCAGTGACTCTGGAAGAGGTTGGGAGAACTCTAGGAGGACACATCTAAACAAAGACTCTTTGTGGAGTTTCCTGCCTTGGAAATGTTCAAACGTTCCCTGGACATAGTCCTGGGAAACTTGCTGTAGGTGTAGCATGTGGGTTGGACTAGATGATCTCCAGAACTCCCTTCCAACTTCAACTGTTCTATGATACTTAGTCTTGAGGATTTCAGTGACAATTAATGTTCAGCATCCATGAATACAGAAATGAAGCTAAAGAAGCTAAAGAAGCCACCAGGGATTTGCATAATCCTCTCAATGGATTTTCAAGTTCAGAACAGAAGGTGGAGAGTAGCAGGTCAGTTGCTAAATACATTTGTGCTTCTGTACTAATTCAAGGACCACTGGGAATAAACAGACAAAGGCAAATAGTGACTTTATTGCAATAATCATTGAAATAATAAGTGAAGACTTTCCAGTGAGGCACATCTGGCAGACAGAAACATTCTGAAATGGAATAAATCATTCAAAGGTTAGAGATTGGTGGGACTTTTTACCAGTCTTTAGTCAAAAAGGGAGTACAACAGGAAATGCAATGTCCAAAGCATATTTAGGGTGACCTGATGAAGTTTTCTATATTTAAGTTGGAGAAATCAACTGGTGCATGAATGATGTTCTAGGGGATTCTTTTAGACCTGGTTGAGACCAATAGTCAGAGAAACACTGATAATATCAGGAGGTGAAATAATTGCTTTGAGAGTAAAGTCTAACAAAAGCAGGATTTTACAACAGGATTCTGAATTTTAGAAAGGAAGACTTGAATGAAGTCAGTCAAGTTTGAAAGACTTGGGAACAAGCTGGTCCAAGTGACAAAGAAAAAGCGCCATCCTTAAAGAAGAGTAGAAATATAAGCAAGACTGAAGTTGGGGAAAGACAATGCAACATGATAGGAAGCTAGTGTGACTATTTCATTGACCCTATCACTTTGCTCAAACCAATTTATCTTATACATGTGCACACACATAAAAACATATGGGAAAAGGGCATAAGATTTGGTTGCTGAAAATACACATAATGAGATGACATGAAAATGCAAGAGTAAATTCAGAAAAAACAAAGTGTGTAATGGCATACAAGAAATCAGCCAAAAAACAAATCCAACAATTAATTCTATATGCACATTTGTAGTAAGGGGATGATGAAAGGCAGAACTGGTTTGCTAATCAATAGAATATAACAAATATTAGCAAATGATTGAGTGAAAACTGAGTGCATAATGCTATTTTTGTTTGCATGAGGCTTCACTGAAAAGGTCAGCTACAAAGTTGACTTTGTAACTAATACTAGCAAATTTTGGACCCCTTGCTACAAGAAGGACATGGAGGTGCTTGAGCGAGTCCAGAGAAGGGCAAAAAAGCTGGTGAGGGATCTGGAGAACAAGTCTTATGAGGAGTGGCTGAGGGAGTTGGGATTGTTCAGCCTGGAGAAGAGGAGGCTCAGGGGTGACCTTATCTCACTCTACAGGTACCTGAAAGGAGGCTGTAGCAAGGTGGGGGTTGGTCTACTCTCCCACGTGCCTGGTGACAGGACAAGGGGGAATGGGCTAAAGTTGTGCCAGGGGAGGTTTAGGTTGGATATTAGGAAAAACTTTACTGCAAGGGTTGTTTGTCACTGGAATAGGCTGTCCAGGGAAGTGGTTGAGTCACCATCCCTGGAGGTCTTTAAAAGACGTGTAGATGTAGAGCTTAGTGATATGGTTTAGTGGAGGACTTGTTAGTGTTAGGTCAGAGGTTGGACTCAGTGATCTTGTAGGTCTCTTCCAACCTAGATGATTCTGTGATTCTGTGAAATTTATTGCTTTAACTTTGCCTAGCGAACTACAGTTTGGAGACAGTTTAGTTTACAGTTTACAGTTTTGCTTAGGCTTATTAACTGGTTCTTTCAAATCCAATATGAAGTTCATCCGGCCCAGACAATTTGGAAATAATTCATTTATCTTAAAAAACTACCACATTTGCAAATATATGGAGGACCTAAAACTAAAAAGACCAGAAAATGAGAAAATGGCAAATATAATACTTATTGTAAACAGAAGAAAAGAAGGATCAAAAATGGTTTTAGCTTCCAGATAAAATACGTGACTAGCTTTCTTTAAAAGAATTGTAAGTGCCAGGAACATGTAATCCCATATAATTCTTTCTTCTGTTGTAAGAGGCACAGATATATATCGTGTCATGAATTCAGGAAGGTTTTTTGAAGGAATTCTTCAGACTGGTATAAGTAACGGTATTAAATACCTGAAAACCTACAGGAAAATCATTTTAGAGAATAGCTATTAGTGGTCCTATTAGTGGTACTGTGAAAGTATTAACCTGAATTCTGCAGGGTCCTTGGCATTATGCTTGACAATATTTTAATTGACTGGATGTTAGAGAGATAGTATTCTAACTATAGTATAGACAACACTTAGCAACACTGTATAAGATACTGCAACAAATTGGACGATAGGCATGGAAATCAAAAAGATTCTTGAAAACTTCAGTTATGGTCAGAAAGAAGTATCAGAATATCTGGTAGTATACTCAGTCAGGAGGAAATACAGCATAGGGAACAATGGGTGTATTTATATTGATTTACACTATTCTTTTTATCTTTTTTTTTTTTTTTTTTTTTTTTTTTTTTTTTTTAAGTATGTCTTCTACCTAAGCAGTGTCACAGTGGAGAAGAAGGCAAGGCATGTTCACTTCTAAACATTGTATAACTGGTAGATCATATGTTACATATAGCTGTGCAATATAGTAATGAAGCTCAAACTGTATTTCTGTTTCTACAGCACTCCATTTCTTGGTAGTTACCTCTGTTCAAAAATGGGGAAGGTATTGCCATAGGTTAAAAAAAAAAAAAAAAAAAAAAAAAAAAAATCCTGTTGACTCAGCTCTGCTTAAAACTATGCAACAACACACAGCTTTCACAGATGACACTGATCTTACTGTAGTCTTTCTGATTATTTGTTAGCTTATCCCTCTATTTTTAAGACAATCTACTTTGCCTAAAAGAATATAAAGTAACAAATTCAACTGGAGAATTCAACTGGAGTTACTTTTTGAGTCTTGACAGCTTCCAATTTTTTCTGTTCTGTTGGTATTTGCTATGGTTTTGGCTGGGACATAGTTAATTTTCTTTGAAGAGGATTGACACAGGCAAACACCAGGTCTTTTGAGGCTGTCCCTTTATGATTTGCGTTACATGCAGGATTGAGCATTAATAAATATTTAGCTTAAGCTCTTTTACTATTATTTCACTGCACAGTGCACTGCATGACTGTCCTTGCCTGAAAGTTCCCAAATTGTCTTACAGTTAAAACAACATATAGCAATTAAAGGACAGAGCTAGAGTACGCAGCTGAAAGAGTAAATTCTTCTGTCCTATTTTCTTAGGTTACATGCTTGAATATTTTATTATTTTGATTAACCCTAGCTTAAAGTCTTGAGTGGTTTCCTTATAAGGTGGCAAAGGGGAAAGGACACCAAGGGCACCCAAGGTAATACAACTGACTTAGTGTATTGGCAGGGTTTTAGTTGGGACAGAGTTAATTTTCTTTACAATGATTTGTGTTTTGGATTTTTGATGAAAATAGTGTTGATAACTCACTGATGTTTTAGTTGCTGCAGAACAGGGTTTATACAAAGCCAAGGAGTTTCCTGTTTTTTGTGCTGCTCTGCCAGTGAGGAGGCTGGGGGTGCACCAGGAGCTGGGAGGGGACACAGCCAGGACAACTGGCCCAGTCTGACCAAAGGAATGTCCCATACCATATGACATCATGCTCAGCAGTAAAAGCTGGGGTAAGGCAGGAGGAAAGGGCAATTTTGGGATTGACAATATTTGTCTTCCCAAGAAACTGTTATGCGTGATGAGCCTTGCTTTCCTGGCAGTGGCTGAACATCTGCCTGCTGATGGGAACTGGAGAACGAATTTCTTGTTTTGCTTTGCTTGCATGTGTAAATTTTCCTTTAGCTATGATGCAGTCTTTATCTCAGCCCATGAGTTCTCTCACTTTAATCTCTCTGATTTTCTTCTTCATCCCATCTGGAGAGAGTGAGCAAACATCTTTGTAGTGCTGAGCTGCCTGCCAGGGCTAAACCATGACAGTTCTTTTGTGTCCAACATGGTGCCAGAAGGGTTTGAGAGGTAGACAGGTTTGGTTGTAGTGTGGAGTGTACTAGACCAAATTGATAGATGTTAGAGTGTTTTAGCTGTTAATTGCAGGCTCCTGTCCTTGCTATTGGGCTTGCTTTCCTTACTGTATGCTAGAGTCTAGCGCTTGTTAGTAGCTGCTTTTCCTTCTTCTGTTTGCTCTACTCCTTAACATTTTGCTTTACCACTCTTGGGAACATTCTGATTACAGCTATGGTCATCCACCTGGGCTGGCTGATGGCCAGGGCTTTACTGCTGTTCCAGTGTTGCCATACTGGACTGGCTGGAACTCCAGACTGACATCAAGTCAGAAGGACTGTGACCTGTGGATGAGTCTGTGTGGGACTATATATACCCTGAAGTATCTCCGGCTATGGAGAAGTCTCCAGTGCAGCAGGTATATCTTGCAGTGTCTGTGGATAAGGTTATGCCAGAATATCTCAAAACATCTATGGCTGTGAATAAGAACATAACACAGCAGGTGTCTGATGAGACCTCTGAAGGGACTGTGGCCAATGGAAAATGTCATGCCAGAGCAAGTACACCTCAAAGTGACTGTGGCAGTGTATAAATCCATGATGCAGCATGTGTACCTATGAAGAGGATGTGGACTGATAATAAGTTCACATCAGAACAGGTCACCTTGAAGTGTCTGGGGCCTGGGATAAGCCCATGACTTGGTAGGTAGACCTCTGAAGAGACTGTGTCTCATGGATAAGGACATGCCAGCATAGGTATACGTCAAAGGGTCTGTAGCCTGTGGACAAACCCAGGATGGAACAGGGGTGAAGGGAAGAATTCATTGCAATGTTAAACCATGTAGCCTGGTCCAAAAGGACAAGGGATGGAGATTGTAATGGATATGACCTTAAATTTTTGAAAGCCATGAATTAAGTTGCATGTTATAGGAAGTTTTATAATAGGAACACCTTGTTGCTAGCCAGGTCAGGGACAAGAGAGGGAGTTCATCTTAATGCTACACCATGTAGCCTGGTCTGAAAGGACCAGGGGTGGAGACTGTGATGACTTTTCACAGAATCACAGAATGGGCAGGGTTGGAAATGATCTAGTCCAACTGTCCTGCCGAGCAAAATCACCTAGAGGACTTTGCACAGGATGGCATTAATGAGGGTTTTGAATATCTCCAGAGAAGGAGACTCCACAGCCTCTCTGCACAACAATATCTTTAAATATATAAATATTTAAATATAATAACAATGAGTATAAATTTTTGTACCCATGATCCGGAGTTGCATGTTGTAGGAAGTCCTACAGCAGAAACCACTCAAGGCAATTTTATGAACATTTTATGGACATAGGGGTGGCCCTTAGACCAGGTGAATGACATCTCTGCATTAACTGAATAGCGGTGATTAATGAGGAGCCCGAGCATGACATAAGTGGTATGGGATAAAGGGAGAATATTGTCATAGCTTTTGCTGGGACAGAATTAATTTTCTTTAAAGAGGCTCACACAATGATGTGTTTTGTATTTTTAATGAAAATTGGGTTTGATAGCACACTAAAATTTTCTGTTGTTGTGGAGAAGTGTTTTATATAGAGTCAAAGACTTTTCTGCTTCTTGTGCTGTCCTGCCAGTGAGAAGGCTGGGGGTGCACCAGAAACTAGTAGGGGACACAGCCAGGACAGTACTGATTCTCTGTATGATAAAGGTTAAGTATTTTCTCATACTATATTTTAAAGTACAATGATGTATTTCCTTAAGTATTTAAATAAAGACCAACTAGGCAAGATACTTGATGGCATGTTCACTCTACTTGCGGGTTGTTCAAGAGGAAGGTTGCCTGATGGGAGAATAAAACTGGTGTTTAGTGTATTTTACCTGCCATACTGAAGCTTGAAAAATTGTTGCTACTCAGTATTAACAACTTGGTCTTACTCTCATGATTCCTTAATAGGAGAAATGTTATTCAAAATAAGTCTGTTACCCTTTTCTATTCCAAAAATAACTCAACCCTGCTTATAATGGCATGGGTGGAAGACCTTTCGATAGTACAGAATTTGAACTAAGTTACCCTACTTTTATGTTATATATATGTTATATTGTTACTTTTGGACAATAGATTTGCTGCAAAACAAATGGATTTTCCTTGTCCACTGCTTAACTTAAAAGTGGGTGGGACGGCAATGAATTGTTTCTGGGAAAAGACAGAAAGAGCTATCCTTTTCTCTGTTTGTTGTAGGCCTAGGTTAGAAAGATATGGTAACCACTCTGAAATTCTACATGATCATCTGGTTTCTTGTTACATATTTCGTAATCTTGAATATTAGAAAGCTGAGATGTCTTTTCATATATGTCGTGTCAGGTAGTGGGTAGTTGTCTGGTTTTCAGCTGAGACAGAGTTGACTTTCTTTGTAGTAGCTCATATAGAGCTGTGTTTTACATTTAGGAAGAGAAAAAAAAAAAAAAAGTAATGTAAGTAATGTTAACACACTGATATTTTAGTTGTTGCTGAGCAGTACTTACACTGAGTCATAGACTTTTCAGCTGCTCATACTTCTCTGTCAGCAAGGATTTGGGCACAAGAAGCTGGGAGAGGTCAACAGCCAGGACAGCTGACCCAAACTTGCCAACAGTACATTGTGTTACCCATGACATTGTTCAGAACAACAAACACTGGGGGGAGTTGGCCAGGAGGGTGGGTGGCTGCTGCTCAGGGACTGGTTGGGCATCAGGGACTGGCTGAACATCATTTGGTGAGTGATGGGCAATTGTGATGCACTGTGCGTCAGTTGTTTTGCATATATGTATTTATTTTTATTATTGTTATTATTGTTGTTGATATTACTATTATTATTTTCCGTTCCTTTTCTCTCCAATTAAAATGGCTGTGTCTCAATCCATGAGTTTTCCTTTTTTTTTTTTTTCCTTTTTTTTTTTTTTCTGATTCTTCCTTCACTGTCAGGGAGAGAGCAAATGACTTAGCAAATGACTTAGACAGGTACTTTGCTGCTTGCCAGGTTAAACCATAACAATTTTTATGGTTTAAGAACTGAAGGCCACCATAGCTTGAGAGGTGGAATTTCAGTGAAGAGCAAGCAGCAAAGAGTGTGATAGGAATTAAAACAAAGCTTAGTTTGGAGATCAAACCTGCGTTAGTCTGGAGCTTCCCCTTTATATCCCAACCAAGTCTACCAATAACAGTTACCTGAGATTAATTAGTAAGTGTCTTTCCTCCATCAATATTTTCTTAGGTTGAAATTGGTGATTGTCGTAACCTGTAACAAATGGGTAGGAGAAAAGAAAATGCTTAAGTCTGCGCAGTATTTCTCTAAAGAAAGCTCATCAGAAACCATTCACAAGCATAACCACTCCTTTATTGTGGAGCTAGAAATCATGCAGGAGAATCAGAGCCACTGTTGCAACCTGCATGTCACCATAGCAACTGCTATTAGGACAACTTAGAAGCTCAGATTCTCTGTTCAATGATGAAAATTTAGTTTTCCAACCAAGTGCTTTCCAAGTACTATAAATCTTTCTGCTCAGCTGAATAATCAGGAAGGAATTTAATCATGGAGGAGAAAAGAGTCACAATGGAGGAAGGAGAATGAAACAGCCAAAAATAAAATTACAGATTCAAAAAAAAATGCATGTCTAATCATTGGTTCCTAAGAATGAAGTTTTTAAACATTGTGTCTATCTGCCATTCTCATTCCATTACTTTGATCTACAGGACCATCAAATTCTAGCTATCTCTTCAAGAGAAAGCAGTATCTTCTGACTTTGTCATCCACAAATTTCACAGCTACATGCAGCAAGGAAGCAACTAGTGAAAAATTTGGGATTGTTCCTCCATAAATTCATTAATATAATAACTGTCCTTACCCATCTGTGGCACGTTAGCCTTTGCTATTTGCCAGATGCCACCCAGCTGTTCACCTACTTCCCTCATCAAAAAGACATGGGGAGAAAACATGATGAAAAAACTTATGAGTTGATGAAAAAATATTTCTCACAAAAATATTGCCATTATGGGCAAAACAGACTTGACTTGAGGAAAATTAATCTTATTTATTGCCAATTGAAAACAGAGCAGGATAGTGAGAAACAAAGACAAAAACTAAAACACTTTTTTCCTCACTTCTTCTTCTTCTTCCCAGGCTCAACCTCACTCCTTTGTTCTCTCTCCTACTTCCTCTGAGCAGCATGGTGGGATGGGAAATAGGGTTGTTGTCAGTTCACAGCAGTTCCCCTTTGCCACTCCTTCGTCCTCACATTCTTCCTCTGCTCCAGCATGGGGTCTCTTCCATAGGTTGTAGATGTTCTAGAACTGCTCCAGCATGGGGCCCATTCCATGGGGTACAGTCCTTTAAGAACAGAATGGTTCAGTGAGGGTCTCCCATTTAGCTTCAGCTCCTGCTAGGCAACCTACACGGGCTCCTCTTCAAGAACTGCAGCTTCTGCCAGGAGCCTGCTGCTCTTCCTCCTCTCCATGGGCTACAGCTTCCTCCACAGTACATCCACTTGCCGTGGCCCCAGGTCCATACTGTGGCTGCCGCAGGAATATCTGTGTAAGAAATTTCAACAAGTCTAAGTGTAAAGTGCTGCACATGGGTTGGGACAATCCCATACATGAAGACAGACTGGGTGGAGAACTCACTGGGAGCAGGCCTGTGGAGAAGGACTCAGGGGTTTTGGTGGATGAAAAGTTTGACATAAGCCAGCAGTGTACTCTTGCAGCCCAGAAGGCTAAGTGCATTCTAGGCTGTATCAACAGAGGTGCAGCCAGCAGGTCAAGGGAGGTGATTGACTCTGTCTGCTCTGTCCTTGTGAGACCACTTTGGAATACTATGCCCAGGTTTGGGGACCCCAGTTCAGAAAGTATGTGGATTTTTTTATATGTGCTCCCACAAAGACACAACCAGCATTACTCATTGGCTTGGCTCTGGACAGCAGTGGATCCCTTTGGGAGCCAGACGGAACTGTCTCTTTGCTAACGTGGGAGAGCTTCTGGACTCTGCACACAGAGGTCGTCCCTGCAGCTGCTCCAATATGAGAGAGGAAATAGAAAAAAAAAATCATAAAACCTTCTTTAATATGTCAAAAACTATATTTTACGTGATGACAGGTAGGGTAAACTTAGTCACACACAGTTTTTTGGTTGTTTGTTTCTGTTTTTAACTCTGTAATGTATCTACAAGAAGGTAAATCACATTGAAAATCAGTTTGACTAGAACTGAAAAAAAAAAAAAATCCACCAATTGGTATTTCAGAAATACTTCTTTTAAACCAAAATTTGTTATAAGTGCAATTCATTTTAAAAGATCCTATCCACTTAGAAGTTAAGACTTTTGCAGAATCATATAAACATTTTGTATGCTTAAAATATCATAACCTTTGTTATTAAAAATTTCTTTCTGAAATTAATCTTTTCTTGTTTTCCTACCTCTGTGACTGATCCTGTCACAGAAAAACAGACATTGAATCAATACATATTTAAACTATTTTACTTACTTTAGGTATATGGAATTGAACAACCACCTAATTTAACAATCAGTCTTTTGGTCCTGGATCTCTTTTGCAGGTTTTCTAAGTGCAGACTCATCCCACAAAAAACTCAACTATTTCTATTATTTTTGCACTGGTCAGTAACAATTTCCAGTAGGAATTTTTAACTTTACTTTGCAAACATTACACCTATGGACACGGATACTAAAGTATGAGTGAGGTATTCTCTCAGAGACACATTGTTTTTTCCTAACCATTTAGTACTTTCTTGAATTATTTTTCTAAATGGTCAAATTTAGAGAATTTATAAAACATCTACTTAACAAAGCAAATATCAATACTATCTTACAGAAGAGAATTGTTGTATATAAATGAACTAGTAATTCAGAATAATTCAGAATATAGATGAAAGACTGAGAATAAAATCTAAATATTTTCTTATTAATATTTCTCAAGATTTATTCTTGATAACATTTTTCAAAATATGAGAATATTCTAAAATACAATCTTCAATACATGCAGGTAACTATATACTGTGATCAATGGTATTTTTAAGCCTTTGTAAGTATTTTAAAGTATTTACAGTACAAATATATCATCTTTCATCAAAATCAAATCCTAAAATTTTTCTTATAGTTGCAGAATCATTCTTAGCCTTTCATACACTCTTCCAAGAATTTACCTTTATCTTGAGGTAATTTGAGATCCTTATTACCCTATTATAAAAGGCATTTCAGAATTTCACTTCTCTAATACTTTCAAAATATCTACTACTACCAGATTCATACACCCTTGCAAGATAACTTTAATGAACTTATAAAAGTATCATATGTCTCATCATATTCAGTTTCCCAAGCCCAGATCTTGACAAGAATTCAGAACTCAATTGATGACAGAAAAGTAATAATGGAAATTTTATACAACATAAACACTCTCCATTGCAGAGGTCTTTTCAGGAATGACAGCCATTAGATTTCTCCAGCACATACTAACCTGGATGTTATTTTGGATATTCTCCAGTAATTAGCAAAAAATTCGCAAAAGCTTTGGTTGAAAAACACTTTCAAATCAAGATACCTCAAAGAGATTCAATTCATTTTAAGCAACAGGACAGATAAACACGGAGTTATGAAAGGTTTAATTGTTCTTATTTCTATAAATGTATAAAAATTAATATATTTTGACAAATTGGATAAATCATACTGTAAGAATGACTAAACTGATACATTTAGTTCAGTTCTCTTGAACTAAAGCATTCAAGAAATTTGAAGGAATTTATCTCACTGAACAGTATAGATGTAATGGACACTGTCGTATAAATGAGGAAAATCACACTGAAAAACTACACACAGACAAGAATCATAGAGTCATAGGATATTCCGAGTTGGAAAGGACCCATAAGGATCATCAAGTCCAACTCCTTGCACCGCACAGGTCTACCCAAAAGTTTAGACCATGTGACTAAGTGCACAGTCCAAATGTTTCTTAAATTCATAAAGGCTTGGTGCAGTGACTACTTCACTGGGGAGCCTGTTCCAGTGCACAACCACCCTCTCAGTGAAGAACCTCCTCCTATGTCTAGTCTAAACTTCTCCTGCCTCAGCTTCACCCCATTCCTGCGGGTCCTATCATTGGTGTTTATAGAATCATAGAATAGAATAGAAGAGACAAAAGGCTATTCAAATTAGTTCTTCTTCAGAAAAAAAAAGAAAAAAAAAGAAAAAAAAAAAGAAAAAAAAGAGAGAAAATAAAGAGGGTAAAAGGGTAAAAACACATCGACATATCACCTAAACACAAGCTCAGTGATTATCCTTATGTTTTATTGGAAAGTGAGGATATAAGAGTAGAATTGATATAGAAATAATTTGTACTCTACTCTTCAGGGAATGAGGAAGTGGAAAGAGGGAAAGAAAATAAGCACAATTCCAAAGAAACTATTGCTAAAGAAAACAGTCTATGATATTATAAGAATACTGGCAATGAATCTGTCCATTCTGAAGTAGGTATTCAAGAACTGCAAACATATTTAAAAAAACGGGAAAAACAAACAACAACAACAACAACAAAACAAACTGGAATAGACAACTACAGATTTCTCTTTGAACTCAGATCTAAGCAAAGTCTCCTTTAGAAGGAGACAGTAATCAAGGACATGAAGAAAAATGGAAGATGGTATAAAATACAACAGTATTCTTATCATAGGTGAATGTCAGACTATATTATATATCCTTTTTTTTTTTTTTTTTTGATAAGAAAATTCACTTCTTAATCAAGAAATGCAGTAAAGATTATCTAGATAGATATGATAAATCATATCATTCAGTGCCTTGGGGAATACCCCAAGATTACCTTTATCCCTTAAGATAAGGAATTCAGTAATTAATGCAAAACTGGTGAGATGGTGTATCAGGTTTCTGTGGCAAGGTGTTGGCAGTGGGGGTCTGTGGGATGGACTGTGTCAGGAAAGGCTGGGGCTGCTACAGGGCAGACACTGCTAGCTCCAGATGGCCCTGCCACAAGGCAGAGATCTGAGCCCTTCACCCTAACTGGTGGCACCTGTGGGAAAATAGATTTAAGAAAGGCTAAAAGCACAGAGATTTCACTGAAGCCCATGGAGAAAACCACTGTGATGCAGGTTGTCCCTCCATAGTCCATGAAGGAACATATTGGAGCAGATATTCCTGCTGCAGCCACAGGATGGACCTGATGCCACCAAAGATGGATGTCCCATGGAAGAAGCTGCAGCCCATGGATGAGTCCATGGAAGAGTGGCAAAGGGGGACTGCTATGAACTGACAACAACCCTGTTTCCCATCCCAACATGCTACTCAGAGGAAGTAGGAGAGAGGAACAAATGAGTGAGGTTGAGCCTGGGAAGAAGTGAGGAAAAAAGTGTTTTAGTTTTTGTCTTTGTTTCTCACTATCCTGCTCTGTTTTCAATTGGCAATAAATAAGATTAATTTTCTTCAAGTCAAGTCTGTTTTGCCCATGATGGTAATTAAAGACTGATCTCTCTGTCATTATTGACACCCACTATTTTCAGCCCTCCTCCTTCTCCCCTGGCCTCCCATTGTTGCTGAGGAAGGGAGTGAGAAACACTTGGTGGACACCTGATGACCAGATGAGATTAACCCACCACAATCATAGTTTTCTTTTATTGGTATACAGACACCACTCAGCATTCAATACTTACACGTAACTCTCCCTCTCCTTCCTCTTCCCTCCAAATAATTTAAGTATTCATCCATATTGCAATAATAAGCTATTCCAGTTTGAGTTTACCTGTTATGTTGGTAAGAAAAACCCTTTTTTAAAAACAAGCTCTGTGAAAAGGAAAAGTAAACCACCAGCTTGTTACAGAATCACTGAGACATCTTAAAAAAATAACAGGGGTTCTACTTTGAATTTAGTGGGTGCTGTGAAAAGCTGTGCTTTTGACTGCTTTGTTCTTCAGTGGACAGCAGTTTTCATTTATCTCTGTCTGCACTTTTGAAACTGAATTAAAAAGCAAAACAACTGATTTCTCTAGCTCAGGAACTATCACTTTTATTTTTATTTTATTTAATTTATTTTTTATTTTTTCTAAATCTTTATTTCTCTAGTGCTCATGAATATGAATAACTGAGGAATCTACATAGAGGTAGATGCACAAAATAAAGAAAATGTAAATGTCTGTAAATTTAAAAATCAGATGTGGATTTTTATAAAGACTGATTGAAATTGCTGTTGCATAAGCAATTCATATTAACAGTTATTACTGTAGGGTCTCATTTGCACTTTCTCTGTTCAGAGGGAACATTTCTTCCTTGAATAGATCTGCTGCCTTGCTAAATCATCAACATTAGTCAGATGGTGAGATTAATCTCCTAACAACTTACAGATGACATTCAGCCATAGCAAACCCTCATCAGTTGTTGACAGTTTGTCTAATAAGTTTGTAAAATGCTGCTATTTAGACAAGAAAATGTTTGTGAAATATTCTTAGAGAATGTAGCTGAAGATAACACATTTTCTGAAGCTGGGTTCTTGGTGTTTTTTGGGGGGTATAAATATGTCTTTGTAGTCACTTAACTTTCTCCTTTATCTAGTCCCTGACAAATAGAAAATGGGTTAATGTATAACGTAATTTTAAAACTATATTTTCAGAAGAATGCAATGAATTATTCACACCAAATATTTTGCCTTATTTTTAGTTTGCAAGTTGTATTTGCAAAGATATTT
>CM021797.1:44587890-44604317 GCA_011076525.1 Nettapus auritus
ATAAAATAGGTGAAGAAGGACCCTTTATTTGGGTAGAGGATAATAGAACAAGGGGGAATGGCCTTAAACTCAAAGATGGAAGAGTTAGACATTAGGAGGAAATACTTCAGTGTAATGGAGTGAGGCAGTGGAACAGTTTGCCCAGAGAAGCTGTGGATGTCTCATCAAGGTGTTCAAACCCAGGCTGGACGGGGCCTTGGCCAACCCAATTTAGTGGTTGGCATCGCTGCCTATGGCAGGAGGGTTGGAAATAGATGATCTTTAAGGTCCCTTCCAACACAAGACCATCTATGATTCTACAATTCTACAATTCTATGATTCTATATGATTCTATGATTCTATGATAAGGACTTCATTTCATTGTAGCCACACTATGATCTGATTTAACCAGATTGGTCTCTAGGCGTGTTCAGCTAAAGAGACATCATTAGAAAAAGCAAACAGAATAAACACTAACATAAGTTTTGTCCTGTCTCTTATGTATGTTCTTATTTTGTCAATACAAAAATGTGGACTAGAATACTTGTGTAAAATGTTAGAAATGCTAAATCATTATATTCACTCTCCTATCTAGAATTATGACCTGAATTTTGTGGTATTGAGAAAATATTGTTGAGTTTTTATGTTCTCTTTGTGATGTGAGGAAAGAAATACATGTGCGACTTTCTCTTAACATTACTCTGTCATTCAGGATGTGGAACAGCACATAAAAATTAAAATTAAAAATAAAAAAAAGAATATTGAAGAATACAGGCAAAAATCACATAATAATTAGATATGTTTATTTAAAGATCAAGTTTATTTACAGTTAATTCCCCTCACCTTACTTTTAACAGTAGTACATATGTTTTTCTTTGTTCATCTTGCAAGGTGATAAAGTACTATTGGTGATGAGGTTTACATGTTTTCTCTAATTAGATTGTATTCCCTGAGGTGTTTGTTACAGATTCTACCCTTTGTTTTTCATTGACCTTTATATGAACTTAATTAGCTTAACATAAATTTAAGTAAGGCATTACTTACTAATCTGCCTTGCCTATCAGTAACAGTGAAGAGTCTATCCATGACTTAGGCTGAATTTTCTCATGCCATAATTTGTTTGGAAAAGGTTATCTTCCATTTAAGTGTTTCTATCCAGACTTGTTGTGTTGAAAGACATCAAATATTGTTTAATTTTTTTACTCTAATGTATGATAATAACCTTGTATTGAAGATTACTGCTAATTAATATAAAGCTGCTTCCCCTTGCATAGATTCCCATTCCCATAGTCAAGAGCCTTTAATTCACACATAATGTATGTTTATGTGATGCCATATACATTATCATAAGTTTTGTGTAGGTAGTAACACCAAGTGTCAAAAAATCTCTTGACAGGAAAAGCTGATCACCGCAATTCTTTGACATCCTGTCTTCCACTCTATGTTTTATAAATGAGATTACAACATTTTTAAGTGAAGACTGACTTTTGCAAAGAGATGCAAAGAGGTTAGAACAGGTGGGGTTTTGTTTGTTTGTTTTTTTTCTTATAAGGAAGGAATTGTCTGGATCTCTAATTCAGAAGAATCAGAACCAACCATTGTTTCAAAGAATGTACTAGCTCCTAACAATTTAGTTACAAATTTTTAAATTTTATACATCCTTATTACATTATACTCCTCTAGTGTACATCGTGTATAACTTTGATTCCTGTAGATAGCTGTAGTGCATTTACGTGGCAAGGTTTTGGTAGCAGGGGGCCACTGGGGTGGCTTCTGTGAGAAGAATCCAATAAGCGATATTGTTTGCACCTCTGTGAGAGTATATTTAAGAAAAGGAAAAAAAAAAAAAAAAAAAAAAAAGAGAGAGGGTGAATGGAGGGAAGGTGTTTGTTGTTGTTGTTGTTGTTTTCCTTTGTTTCTCACTTCTATAGCTTTTTAGTAATAGGCAATAAATTTTACTGTCTCCCTACTCTGAGTATGCTTTACCCATCACAATAATTGTTCATCATTCTCCTTGTCATTATCTCAACCCTTGAGCCCTTTGTATCATATTTTCTCCCCTTTTTTCCTATGAGGATGGGGAGTGAGAAAAATGTTAAGCTGGAATTTGGCTGCCCATCCAAGTAAAACCACGGCAATGGCTTAAATTTCTGCATCACTTCTAGGAAGGCATCAATGCTTCCATTAAACATGTCAGAAGATATTTTATATAACATAAGTGCCAGAGTTCCAGAATTACAAATGCAAATAAAATACAATTTTGTGGGGAAAAAAAAAGGAAAAAAGAAAAAAAGAAATAAAGAGTTCCATAAGGTAAGTGCAAATAACAGTGACATTTATGACACCAGAAAGTATGACAGTTACTAAGGAGGTCTATCACAACCTAAAAAATAAAAATTAAAAATAATTAAATAAATAAATGAGAGATATTGTTGTTAAATAAAGACTGACTTTTTTCAAACTTCATCTCTGAGGATTTTTTTTCCAGAATTGGTTCTTCAATTATGAGTCCACATTCCTAATAAAGGTTTTAGTTCACTGGAAAATAAATATATATATATATATATAGTACTTCTCTTTTCTTCAAGGTATGAATATCCTAAAGTTCTTTTCTTCAGTATAAAATACAAATTCCAAGACTCCTTCAGATAACTGACAAAGTCAAAAATTACTCATTTACAAAACAAGAATAAAAACAATCCACACAGCTGTTTTCTAAGGAGAGTAAAATATGCCTCCATTAACAAACAATTCTCTTTCTACTACCAGGATCTTTTCTGAGAAATGCATTTATAAGTGCTCCCAGGGGAAAAGACTAGATTATTTTGCTTCCCTTTAGAGAAAGAAAAAAATAAATAAATAAATAAAAATACAGCAAAGATTACAAGACTAACAAGGTTTCATTCAATCACCATCATTTCATTCTCTGCACAAGCAATTTCAGAAAAATTGCCTGGCCACAGTGTCAGTGTTTCTGAAAGCCCCACAAAGCAGCTTCACAATGCTCTTCTACATGAGCAGGCACTCAGCTGAGACAGGAAATGATGATCCTTAGGAGTTTTTCTCACTCTAATTCGAGTGTCAAGAGTCTGTAAGCCTCTTCTGCCCATTGTCCCAATCAGAAGAAGTGGTGAGACCCATCCAAGAATTCAATCAATCAAGATTTTATGCTTGAACCAGGCTTATTCATTATGCTTTTTCTGTCTCCTTCCAGAACTTCCCCTGTATCAGGAGGACAGGACTGTAGGAAGGGAAGACAAAGAAACATTTTGGATGTTATAAAAAATGTCAATTAATATTCTACATTTAATTTTTATTTCACATTCAGCAGTTGGATTTAGGTTTGACATCAATACAACTTACAAACAAGTGCATTCAGAAAGCATTCTACAGGAATTCTAGTTACTTCAAACTAAAAGTGAAGCAGAAGATTCTGTGCTCAGATCTTGAGGACACCTATGAACAAAACAGAGTAGGCAATTACAGCACCATTCTTCCTCTCTTCCTCTGTGTCCAGCTTAGCAGAAGTAGTAAGATGGACACTTGCATGTGTGTTTTTGTTGTTGTTGTTGTTGTTCTTGTTTTGTTTTTCTCAGTTTTCTCAGTTTGAAGAGTCTTACTATTCCCCATTCAATTTTCCCCTTAGTAAGATGCTTGTATTTCCAAAACACTGTGTATGTGATCTGGCAGCAGAGATTGCCCTGTCTCTACTACTTTTAATTAGCCTAGTTCAGATGCACTCAGAACCTCTACATTCTGAACACTGAGGATGAACACAAGGATGCTGCACAGACGTTATGCTAACCTTAAAACAAACTCACTGCTCCCTTCTTGGAGACCAGTGAACTTCAACCTACCACTTCCAGCACAAAAATCTTCTGCAGTCTTCTTCCCCCTCCTTTATACATAGGGAGAATCAAAATTCTGAAGTGTAGGTCAAATTCATCCTTAGTGCAAAAGCAATGGCTTGTATAGCTTTGCTACAAGTATAAATTTGGAGCGCTTTGACATGTACTTTCAGCAATTGTTTTAACAGTTGTTTCAAATGAGAAGTGTATTTAATTTGGATGGATTTGAAATATAGGAAGTAAGCAGAAATATTCAGTGCAAAGTCCACTGACCATGTAATTCTCTTGAATTCATTTTTCCATTCTAATTAAACACACATACATATATCAATTTATTTTTTCTTCTTCTTCATCACAATAGCAGTCTTTTCAACTGAGGAGAAAAGCAATGTTGTTTCCTTTGGTGGATTACAGCTGTATATATGTTTTGATCCTTATTACACTTTTGCTATGACTCAGACATTTAATCTGTACTTGCTTATTTATCCATTTTTAAATATTGTCTAATAAAAATTGCCTTTCACCTTGATTAAAAAGACCTTTCAGTAGCTAAACTTATACTGATAAATATTAATCTACATTCCAACAGGAATTCAAATCTGTCATCTAATGTTTAATATGGGTTCCCCCTTCTTCATTTTACAGTTATTTTGCTAACATTCTATAAAAATGTTTTTAATAGAAGAGTGATAGCATAGCCTTCAAGCAGAAACCTAGATTTCTCTCTAGCACCTCATGGCCCCCTAGTTTTGCAAACAACTAAGGTCTCACTTGTAACTTCTTAATTGATTTCATTTGTAGACTGTAAATGTTGTTTGTGTGTTACTTTGATAGGAAGCAGAATTTAAATGAAGTGACAGAAATAGGCTCAGCACTCTGCATACTCAGATCCTTCCTGCTTTCCAGTTTGCATTTGCTCAAGATCCAATTATTTCCTGCGTACTTCTTGTGAAGTGTATATTGAGTTCAGAGGGAATTAAACACTTTCAGGTGGTCTTAGAGGAGAGATTCAGCACTATACAAAGCTTCCAAGGGAAATATTGCCACAGGCTAAGTATTTAAGGAGGAGCTGCCCACTCAGGTAGCAATTATGACATTTGGTAAAATTTACTGAAAATGGGTAAAAGTGCAATAAGTTTTTTTGTTGTTGTTTGTTTTTTTTTTTTTGTTTGTTTGTTTGTTTTGTTTTGTTTTTTTTTACATTGGCTATCTGTTTCCACCTCATCTAGGATGCAATTCAAAATACTGAGAAGTCTGGAATGTGATTTTAGATGTTTAAAACCACTTACAAAGTAAATGATCATTGTAAGAAAACCAAGCCTTACCTTCTCATACTTACAGAAAGACAGGTATGAAAAACGGGGAAATTAGACAAGATAAACCATCACCAAGAGAAGAAAAAAAGTTGGAGAATTAAAGATGGCCCAGAACATTACCAGAGAAGAACAGATCTTAGTTGCTTTGAGACTCTACAGGACTTTCCAAAGGCAGCATTTGAAAAACAGACAAATAAAAACACTTATGACCAAATAACACTTCCAAAAGAAATACGAAAGAACAACATCAGATGAAGACTACAACCCTCTTTGACATAATCTTCTATTTTATTAATAACCAGAAATAAGGCATATCTCATTTAATTTTTAGACATCTATAAGCTATTTTTTTTGGCCTCCCTTTCTAGACAACAGAAATAAATATCTTTAAATTCATCTACATGACTTTAGTCATCATCTTTAAAATTAGATGAATTGTACCCCAAAAGACCCTGTTAATCTCCATTGATTATAAAGGGAGTCTTGAAAACAAGCTAAATATCAACATTTTTGTTGTAGATGCCTGAGGTTAGATGAAACGGATTCCTATATAGAGTCAGCAACAAACCTAAACACAAGCTCGTTTTCATTATTTCTTTCATTACCCATATTTTATGTAATGTGCAACACTGTTTATTCTCCTCACGTCTGTGCCAACAAAACAAAATAGTATATTTACTTACAAAATTAATGTCATACAGATTTACTTCTAGTGTTTTTAAAAATCATGACAGAAAAGGATCTGATCTTACCTTTCTTATTCCTCAGCAATGTAAGCAACAGCAAAATGAGACTTGAGACTTTTGAGCAAATGAGGATTGGAAACTTCTGATAGTACTTATTTATTTAATTCTCTGTTCAGACTATGCAGCCAGCTTTTTAAAAGGCCTAAACTAGCATACTGTTGGCCCTAACACAGCAACTGTTCAGAATAAAGCTATCTGTTAGACGTGGTTGTTACTCACCAGACTTTTCTGTACCTATGTATACAACAACAACAGAGAAAGTAAAATAAATTTAAAAAAATAGTCTTCTAACTTTCATCATGCTTTAGAATATGAAATATTTTCTATTCAACTGTACAGTAATTATATTTGTTCAAGGAAAAAAAAATAATGGTTTAATGTTTAGCATGTAAGTAGCATCAAATAAATATCTTCTTTAATTTAGGCTTTCAGTGAATAATAAAGTAGGTCTGTAGCTCATTCTAAACATGAACAATCTATGTGCCTTTCTTACTCAATCAGTTCTTACTTGTCTACATCAGTATTCAACATAATTCTCTTGTTTACAAGATGTGGTTTAACTTAAAGTGCTTTGAAAGATGAATGAATGAAAGCAGAGTAACAAATTTGAATGAAAGCAGAGTAACAAATTTACTGCAATATGGAGCTTAAAATTTGTTCTATTTGTTTACATTTTCTTTTTGGTTCTTCTTTAATAAATGAGCCAAGTGCAGTGAGAAGGTGAGATGTCAGGGTGAGAAGGTGGGATGTATGGAGACAGAAGTGATCTTAATTGGCCTTTTTTTTTTTTTTTTTTTTGACTGTGGAGGCAGAAAATTGAATTGCTTACTGTATAACCATTTCATAGGTTCTTTTGCTCCTCTGAATCCCCTGTCAAAATGCTATCGTATCTGTTGACTTCAACAGTATGGTTTCTTTTATGGCTGGTAAGATATATGTTTTGACAGCACTGTCTGCAGATTAGATATTCTTGGTGACTATTCTCTCCCAGACACTATCACAACCTCCCAACAACTTCTGAAAGAACCAGACTGAGTCCATGAATGCTTTGCATATTACAGCAAAAATCACACTACTAGCTATTTGACATTCTTAATCAAATGTTAATCTTTGAACACTTAAAAAGGTAAATCTAAATGTTTAAAATTTAGCACATTATTCATATTTAATTATCTAGAGAAAGAAGCTTGAGTCTAAAAGAAGTAGAGTCAAGATTTTATGTCCAGTGGAACTGCAGCCCACATCGTTTCTCATCACAGAAAATTTTACAACATTCTATTTTAAAATCACAGACCTAGCTTGAAATGGCTGCTATTTTATGTGAAGAAGACAGCAAAGCCATACAAAAAATAATAATAATAATTAAAAAAAAGGTGTACAGCTGAGGGAAGTAGTGACTGAAAAAAAAAAAAAAAATGAATTAGAAAAGCTGATATCTGGTAATGAAATCTTCCCTTGGAAAAAGATTAGTGACATTTTCTGCAATAGCTATTTCCAGGCTCCATATGGAGATATAAATAAAAATAGCAGAAGCTGATAGTAAAATGAGGGATTTCTTTAGTTGACAGTCGCTTCAGAAAATGATGCTCCTAACCTGCATGCTGTTCTCACAGTGCTTTATAACATTAGCTGGAAAAAAAAAAAAAGTATCAGATTTGATGAGTTCAGAATGAATAACTCAGCTATCAACAACTGTTGTTTAGATAAAGTACACAAATAAGACAATTATTGTAAAAGTACATGAATAACTATGGTTTCAACTTTAATACTCTGCATACATAAGTAATCATATGCAAATGATAGAGTACCTCATCTCATAATAACAGGTTTATTGATAAAAATTAGGCTACTCCAGGCCCTGACAAAGAAAAATAGTAGGTGGGGCAGTTTTAATCTATTCATAATGGTAGATAATGCAGAAATTGCAGTTATATGAGAGGATGGTGATAAGGCCAGACATTAACAATTCCAAACACTTTCCATAAAGAAACCTATTTTGGTAACTGGGTTTAACTGCAGTAGGCAGCCAGGCCACACACAGCCACTCTCATATTCCCCACCAGGGGATGGGGAGCCAATTGGAAGGGTAAAAGTATGGGAACTCATGTGTTGAGTTAAAAACAGTTTCAAAGGTAAAACAAAAGCTGTGTGAGCACAAAGCAAGATAACATTCACTCCTTCCATTGGCAGGCACATAGTTCAGTCATTTCCAGGAAGGCAGGTTTTGTCATGTGTAACAGTTTCTTGGGAAGACAAATGTTATTACCCCAAATGCTCTACCCCACCCCTTTCCCCCTTTTTCTCTACAGTTTTTACTGCTGAGAATGATGTCATATGGTATGGAATATCCCTTTTGTCAGTTGTAGTCAGGTGTGCTGGCTCTGTCCCCTCATAACCTCTTGTGCACCCCCAGCCTTCTCAATGGCAGAACAGCAAAAAGAAGCAGAAAAGTCCCTGACTCTGTTTAAGCACTGGTCTGCACCATTAAAACATCACTGTGTTATTAACATTGTTTTAGTCACAAATTCATAACATAGCACCATATAAACTACTATGAAGAGAACTAAGACTGTACAAGCCCAGATGGAACCCACGTCCCTATTGGGGGCTGGACTATGGAAAGCACTAACCAAAATAACCTGTCCATTTTCTAGAATAAGGATAAGAAAATGCAGTCAAGAGCTTTCACTAGAAAATAAACCTTTTTTATGCTAGAGTGGGATGCACTGATTGAGATAATCTTTGTTTTAAAGAAGTACCTATCCCTGTTCCTCTAAAGAATTGTTAACATAACTTATCAACATAAATTTAAAAGCACATTTCTCCGTAGAGCTAGCAAATAAGATTCTATGATCCTGACTATGGAGAGATCTGTGCCACCCAACCACATGACCTAAAGAAAAATTGCCTAGTGAGTGGTTTCTGAAGTTCAAACCCTACAGAAAGATTAGATTATTTGAATGTGGGTGACATAGAGAACAGTTCTTCTTAGCTTAGATTAGTAATAGGCTAGAACAAGAAGTCGTATCAGCAAGAAAAAAATCAAATCAAATCAGATCAAATAAATGGTCTTGTTATGTGTACACCAGGAAAGGAAGTCAGGTCCAAGAGTAGATGTGTTAAGGGAGAAGGAGGAGTGTAAGACAGAAAACTGACATGAGGAGACAGATGTAGGTATGATCCTGCAGGGTCCTACTGCTGTAATAGCAGACAAGCAATTGACAAGACAAGGATCAGAAAGACAGAAAATGTAGTCAGGTGTACTAGGATGACTATGTCTATTTAATTAAAAAAAAAAAAAAAAAAAAAAAAAAAAAAGCAAAATGTACCTATACAGGGTACATAAAGGGAGGTAAATAAGTCTGAATGAGATATATCAGAAAGGAAATCAAAATGGGATGTGGGGCATTATGAGGATGATGAGTAAACAGGAAAGTGATAACGTGAAGAAAGCAAAGAAAGTTAGGGTCACAGAAACACAGAATCATAGAACAGTTGAGGTTGGAAGGGGTTTCTGGAGATCATCTGGTCCAAACCCCTTGCTCAGTCAGGGCTGCCTAGAGCCGCTTGCCCAGGACCATGGCAACTGAATATCTCCAAGTATGCAGACTCCACAACCTCTCTGAAAAAGCTGTGCCAATGCTCGATCACTCATAGGGGTTTAAAAAAAAAAAAAAAAAAAAAATTGTTTACTGATGTTCAGGAGGAACCTCATGTGTTTTAGTTTGTGCTTACTGACTCTTGGCCTTTCACTGGACAACACTGAGAAGTGTCCGGCTTCCTCTTCCTCTTCCTTATAGCCTTCCTGAAGGTATTTATGTTTGTTAATGAGCTCCTTGTTAAGCCTCCTCTTCTCTAAGTGGAGCAACCAATGTCATTTAAGTAACTGACGTCATCTACCTGGAATTGTGCAAAGCATTTGATACTGTCCCACACAACATCCTTGTGTATAAAATGGAGACATTAATTTGATGGACATTTCAGCGGATAAGATTTGTGGTCAACAATTTGACATAAAAGTGACAAGCGATGTTCCTCAAGGGTCTGTGCTGAGTCTGAAATTATTTAATGTCTTTGTCAGTGACATAGACAGTGGAATTGACTGCACCCTCAGCAAATTTGCTGGCACCAAACTGAGTGGTGCGGTCCACATGATGGAAGGAAAGGATGATATCCAGAGGGACCTTGACAGGCCCGAGATGGTCCCATGAGAATCTCATGATGTTCAGCTAGGCCAAATGCAAGGTCTTGCACCCTGGTTAGTGCAATACCTAGGCTGGTATGAACACAGGATGACTGATGAGTGGATTGAGAGCAGCCCTGCAGGAAAGGACTTGGGGGTACCGGTGGATAAAAAACTGAATATGAGCCAACAATGTGCCCAATTTATCTGAAGATGCATCAGAAGAAGCATAGCTAGCAGGTCAATGGAGGTGATTCTCCCCCTATACTCCATTCTTATGAGACCCCACTTGTGTTCAGCATACAAAAGATATGGACCTGTTGAAGCAGGTCCAGAGGAATGCCACTAAGATGATCAGAGGGCTGGAACACCTCTTCTATGAAGACAACCTGAGAGAGCTGAGTTTATTCAGCCTAGAGAAGAGAAGGATCCAGAAAAAATGGGGAGGATGTAGCAATACAGCAAGGGGTAATGGTTTTAAACTAAAATAAGCTAGATATAGATTAGATATTAGGAAGAAATTCTTTGCTATGAAGTACTGGAAAAGGTTGTCCAGAGTAGTTGTGGATGCTCCTTTCCTGCAAGTGTTCAAAGCCTGGTCGGATGGGGTTTTCAGCAACCTGATCTAGTGGAAGATGTCCCTGTTCACAGCAGGGAGGTTGAAACTCATTGATCTTAAAGATCCTTTCCAACCCAAAACTTTCTATGATTCCATAAATTAAACGGTTCCAGATCTGTCATGAGTTCTTCATGTCCTGTCTATTCCTGTGCTGAAAATATCACGACAATGTCAACACTTCAAGAATGGTAAGGCATAAGTACCAGATAACAATCACTTCTGCAGAGGTGCAAAAATGAATACCATCTTGCCTGCCATCTCTGAAGAGATAACATTTAGAACATGTGCCCTAATTCTGACTTGTTTGGAAAACTCATTACACTTTACAAAAATTAAATCAGAACAAACAAAATAACATCTGCCCATACTTTTTTCTTTTTTTTTTTTTTTTTTTTTTTTTTTAACCGATTTCATTATGTTAAGTGTATGGCCCCTTAATACTGCAGTATATCATGAAATATTATAAAAATCTTTATTACATCCCATGTGAGAATAGTATCAAACTTAAACACTTAAGTGCACAAACATCTGGGTGCTCCAGAGGGCAATTAAGAAGACTCTCTCCTAAGATCCTAAGCTACAGGGTTCCTGAGTTGTATGTCTAGAGTTAGGAAGAAGACCACATCCTTGCCCTAATCATGACACACTGAAGTGTGTTTGAGATTTGTGTTCTGACGTGATAGGACATAAATAACTTTAACCATCCAAGAAGATTCAGGTAGTGTGAAATTATTTATTTTAATTGCAGATGTGTTTGTAGCCACAGATTCTCTAAATTGCATTAAGAGATATATGAGGAAGAATGATGCAAAGAAGTTCTTTTTTTTCTTTTTTTTTTTCTTTTTTTCCTTTTTTCTTTTTTTTTTTTTTTTTTAATAAAAATATCACTCTTTCAAGAAATATAATGCCCTGCAAAAGGCTATTACATGCAAAGATGTATGAAATCCAAAAATCTAAATTTGCTGAATCTCTCGGGTCTAGAAGCTGCATGTTTATATATACCAGTCTATACAAAATAATAATAATAAATTTAAAACCGGTTGTTTTTCAGATTTCTTAGGCTATGTTTTTCTGGACACATTATAGGTATTACAGTTTCAGAACTGAAGATCTTGCATTAAAGGGGAATCAGCATGTACAAAGAATTGACAAGACAGCCAAGTGTTGGCAGATTCATTAGAACATCTCTCCTCAGAATCAATCTTAAAGATCAAGAGAATATTATTTTTTTAAGGCAGAAACACCTCTAGTCATCTCCTGAAGAGAGTGGATGTTAATTGATGTAAGCTGGAATGCATGATGTGCTAGCACTGTGATTTACTAGCAATCAAAACTAAGGCAGGAATACACCAACTTGATTGTTTTCCTACCAAGTTTGAAAGAAAACCCATTCAAAACAACCAGAGCTCTTGCTGATGGTCTCTACTGCCCTGCAAGAATAAATGGTCATCTGGTATTTACCAGACAACTTTCCAAAATAAAATGGCTCTATGAATGAAGGAAACAGCAGTTATGTAACTGATCGAAAGCTGCTCATTTAGTGACTCTATGTCTGAATAGCCCAGACTGTGATGAGACTAGGAATAATCTTTTCCCTCTTCCTCTGGAAAGGCTGGAAAAGCAGTAACAGGCTTAAAATAAATACAATTTAGCGCCAAAATTCTTAGCAAGTCTGAAAAAAAATGAATAGACTTTGAAAAGGAAAAATAAAAACATACTATAATTTCTTCTTTAACAGAACAAAAATAGCAGCTTTCAGGTAGAATGTGAATCGAAAAAAAAAAGTGGGGGGGGGGGGAGAATGGGGGGGGCGGCGGGGGAGGAGGTAAGGAGATAGTTTATTACTAACCTTTTAGGTCCTGAAAATCTACTACTTGAATATGTTACTTAAGGATTTAATATGAGTCTATTGTTACCTGCATGTATGACAATCTTCTCTTCTTTTCCTTGCTTTAATGTGTCGATATTTTTTAAATTTCTAATCAAATTATACAAATTATACAAATTTATATTTTAGGAATTGCTTTTGAACAACTGGCTTCTAAATGGTGGCTGACCATTTACCTCCAGGGACAACTCACATTTTAGTCGGAATGCTCATTTGTACCTTGGATTAATACTACTTTCATTTTCTTTAAATACAAACAAATTTCAAGACGTTTTTGCCTCTTTAAGAATTGAGAATTCATGATTTTGTCATTTCACAGTTTGTGGCATTTTTTGTTGTTGTTGTTGTTTTGTTTTGTTTTGTTTTTAACTACTGTTGTTCTGGGATTTCACCTCACTGATCAACAGCCTTATCTGTGTTGTACTGCACAGTCCTGTAAGTGCAACCACTTCACATTATCTTCAAGTAGCAGCTCCTTATTATTTTCCATAACACACAACAGAAATCTCTTCCAATTCGAAACCTTATTTTCTTCCACTCTGTTGCCTTCGTGCCATTTTAGAGCTTCTGTACTCACTCTGGCCTGTTGACTATTTATGGTTATTCTTGTGCTTGCTACCTCACCAGTCACTCTCCAACCATGTTAGAAAAATAATAATAAATTCAGAAACTTTTCACAGATATCAGGTAGTAAATTCCCAGCTAGTTATATATTCGTACCTATGTTTCTACCAGTTCATATGCCTCTCATATGCATTTACCTTCCTTGGCTTTATCACTTCTGGAATCTCCCTTCAGTATAAATTCTGTCCTTTGTGAAATCTGGATATGGATCGTTTACTTGATGCCACTACATTTTGCTATATTGAATACTCTCTGAAACAACACATAAGATAACACAAGATACAATAGCAGAAAAAAAATAGCTTGATCCTGGCTCACTTTAAATAATTATCATTTTGAGACATTTCTTGTTGTATGGTGCACTAAAAAAGGCCAACTACAAAATAGTATGGAAATTATTTGGGTTCAGAATATGACAGTAAAGACACATTTAGGACAATTGCATCAAATATTATTGTTTCTATGCAGCTACATTTAAATATGTATGTATATATATATATATATGTATATGGAACTTAAAACAAAATTCAGCAACCCCAGAAATCAATTTTCAAGTGAAATAGTACAACTACTCCACATTTTATTTCCTTGTGGATTTTTCATACCTTTCTTTGACTATAATTAGAATTATACCCCTTACTGACCATAAAAACAAAACAAAACAAAAATGACTTATTAGAACTTAATAAAAAAATGTGGCTGTTGCTCTTATAATCTTGGGAAGTCCGTGGACAAAGTCAACAGAAAATTGGGCGAAAAATAGTCAATTTTAATACTAGTTAGATAGGTGCTAGAGAAAGTCCTAACTCAAATATTTGCTGTACCTGAAGATTCATCAGCTTTGCATATCTTGAAGGCACAGGTCTCCTATTATAAGTACTAGCACTACTTATTCAAGACACATAGCTGAGATAAAAATAATCAATGCTTTCATAAAGAAAAATATTTCAGTCAGTGGTACCAATGCTCCTTCAGCAGGTTTAGGGTGTAATAACATTCAAAATATTGTAGCAGAATCTCATTCTTTCATTTCTAGTTGTCCACATATCCAATTTTAAACATTTAATAACTTGCATAGTTATTAGTTGAAAAGCAGACTGATGTGAACTGCATGAGGTACAAGTCCAGGTGCAAGGTGCTGCACCTGGGCCAGGGCAATCCCAGGCATGAGGACAGACTGGCAGAAGGACCCATCGAGAGCAGCCTTGCAGAGAAGGACTTGGGGGTTCTGGTGGATGAAAGGCTCAACACGAGCCAGCAATGTACACTTGCAGGCCAGAAGGGCTCCATCAAAAGAGGTGTGGCCAGCAGGTCGAGAGAGGAGTTTATTCCTCTCTCCTCTGCCCACGTGAGACCCCCCTGGAGTACTGCATCCAAGTTTGGGGCCCTCAGCAGAAGAAGGATGTGGTCCTGTTGGAGGGAATCCAGAGGAGGGCCCTGAGGATGATCAGAGTGCTGGAGCACCTCTCCTATGAAGAAAGGCTGAGAGAGCTGAGGATGGTCTGCCTGGAGAAGAGAAGTCTCTGGGGAGACCTCATTGCAGCCTTCCTTACTTAAAGAGGTCTTATAAAAAGGATGGAGAAGGACCCTTTTCTCAGATAGAGAACAACAGGACAATGGGGAATGGTTTTAAACTAAAAGAGGGGAGCTGTAGGTTAGGGATTAGGAAGAAATTTTTCACTGTAAGGGCAGTGGAACAGGTTGCCCAGAGAAGCTGTGGATGCCCCATTCCTGGAGGTGTTTAAGGCCAGGCTGAATGGGGTATTGGCCAGCCTGATCAAGTGGTTGGTAGCCCTGCCTGTGGCATGGGGGTTGGAACTAGATGATCTTTTAGGTCCCTTCCAATCCAAACCATTCTATGATTATATGATGTATCCTTTGTATGCTATATTATTGAAGTTAATGGTTCATTGTGATTTCAGCAATTATAAATGTGGTGTGACAGAAACATCTCATTCTGTTGTTATAAATTACAAATATTAGGTGGTGGTGTTGACAAATACCTGGAAGGAAAATTCAAATGCAAACCAGAGACAATCAAAAACAAATCCAGTTGTACATATTTCTGTCCATGAAGAAGTTTAAAAAAGGGAAAATCTTTTTTTTTGTAGGCTTATTTAATGGCAGGTACCCAGACTTTGATATTAAGGTGTTAGTAACAATTTGCAGGCGCTTTTCTTTCCATAGTACATAGGAAACAGTGGGTGGTTGGAAAATGTCATAGCCAGTGATATTCTGGATAAAGCTGAGCAGTCACTACAGCAGGAATCACAGCTTGAATAGATCAAATCTTGTGCTATTCCTAATTATTTTGTTCATCTCTGTGTTTGACTTTTGAGCTAATATTGTCACAGCAGACTTGACGGAAGCACTTTAAACTCATCTGTAATTACATTGGGGCAGATCATATCAAGCACAATCAGTGATTTACCACTGGAAGTATACTATTTTGAGATAAAATGTTGTAGCATCTTTAGCAAATATTTGTATCAGAAATCTAGGTTACAAAGGATGAGAGAAGAGTATATAAACATGCTGAGCTGCTCCCTATGGGACAGATACAGAGCTTCCTTCTCTGTCATGAAGCTTTTAGGGGAGGGGAACACTGAAACATAGTACAAAAAATTAACTAGTAGTTTTGCTTGAATCCGTAATGAATCCTAATCTTAGCTGAAATTCTGGGTCAAATAATAGCCTAGTGCTCAACTGTACCCTGAGGTGTCCAACCTTACACAAAGGCTGTTAGGCCAAGGCGCACCTTGATTTCCCTAGCCCCTTGCTTTTCTTGACCCAGTACCTCTGTCCTTACCAATGGAAATCTCCAAGTTGCCTCATTGCTTGTGGCTCCTAGCCTCGATTCCTAGAGCATCAGCACTTCTTTCCTCTAAATTTGCCATTAATTTAACACCCCAGAAAATCAAATTTGTGTAACAAATATGAACACAGGCATCTTGCATGGACTAATGCTGTTTGCCCTTAACTGAAGATTTGTGTGACAACTGCATTGTTAAACATAACCACTTAATTTGAGACCAAAACCATACATGTTGTCCCTTTAAAACTCTTACTCATTGTCCATACATAATCCGTTTCCTCCTAAATCTGGTCTAATGACAATCATCTCTACTTCTAAAAATAACCTTTTGGTACCCTCTGATGTCCTGTTCCATACCACACAAGGTCATGATGAACAATTAATATGGGGTGGCTGCCCAGAGAGGGGA
>CM021797.1:44631035-44652641 GCA_011076525.1 Nettapus auritus
TTTTTTTTTTTTTTTTTTTTTTTTTTTTTTTTTTTTTAACTAGATTGCCTATATTTTCCACTTTGTATGTGATAAAACAGCTAAAGAAACAGCTTACTGCTAGTCACAAATGCTATGCCACTTGTGAAGTTAATGTTTTTATAGCAATTAAGTGCTTTTATCTGGACTGGAACATGGTAAGAAAATCATTAGACAGATTTGCTGTGCATGAAGAACATATGAATTATTTTTATATGATTCCAAGAAGGCAACCATTAATTGGAAACAAAGTATAGCCTTGGGGTATTGTAAGAAGTCTTGAATTTCATTAGAACCTACCAAAGCAAATTATGTGCTTTCTATCTTTTATTGCTGTTTTTCCTTAAAAGAAAGAAAGAAAGAAAGAAAGAAAGAAAGAAAGAAAGAAAGAGAAAGAAAGAAAGAAAGAAAGAAATCTAAAGCTTCTAATAACTGTTGAGTCCTCTTCTTTCCATAAAACAACATATGACCATGGAGCAAGATTGTTACATTTTAGAAACACCATTTTAGTGTCCAGAGTGGAATAACAATTTCCATTTTTTGGGGTTTTAGATAAAAATATACACTTTTATACTACACTTAATATATATGCAGTAGTATTTATCGACAGTGGAAGTTTATATTGTAAATGTACATATGCATAGGTTTACACCTGAGCATGTAGTGAATGTCTGTATTGCCAAGGTTTCATTTTCATGTAAAAGTGACATTATTTTTCTAAAGCATTGAACATATCAATGATGATTCTTTTATTCAGATCCCAGCCTTCTCTGTCTTTTCCTACAGTGTAAAAGTAGTTCATATAAACAAACTGCATCAGAGCAACACTTTTGGGATAAGGGGATCTTCTAGTGGTCATATAATTCTCCCAAGTGCTTTGTGAGATGAGTAGAACTGGTGAGTCCCTCTTGCTTTTGGGAAACAACAACTATTTGATGGGCCATCACCCAGTTCAGTTCATATTTACATACATGTAGAATGGAAGTACCTTTTCTGGATCTGAAAAACTTATCCAGAACACAGCTGATATACATGAAGAAAAAAAAAAAATACTGGCCAGGGTCATTCTTCCATTTATTTTAAGGAAGAACATTTTAAATTATGAGAACACAAAACAGGTACTGTTTAAAAATACATTTTTGAAAGGAATGTTCCTTAGCATTCTGGAAAAGTCACATTATAGCTCAAAAATGGTTTCACATTTTTATACATGTCAAAGGTAGTTTGACCATATGATCAGAAAACAAGTACACAGATGCAGATATATGAATGTGAACAGGGAAAACACTTCAGAATATGAGAATTTTTTGGTTTTTCTCGAGTACTGTAAACTTACCCCTGATATAGCTACAGTCTTTTATAGAAATCCAGACTTTTGATCTGTTTGGACTTGATAACAGAGAAAACCCTGGTATGTGTGCTATATTTGCCTTTTGGGACTACTTAATGTGTAGAGTACAGATCTGAATGCAGATTCTGCTTCTGTATCTCCTCTGGGTCAGATGGCAGCAAGGGGAAAAATGCTGTAGATTGTGTCTCTGTGTGGGAATAGTCCTTTCCTTAACTTTAGCTGATGGTGTTATATTCTGGAAACAGACCCATTAGGTGTGTGAAACTTGAAGCAAACCCCAGTCTGGTGCCATTAAAAGTGACATTTTCGCAAACAGCTCTACTTATCATAGGCATATTGGTAAGCCACACAGCACCTTCCGTCAACATATTTTAAAAATAAAATGAACCCAAGGTGACCAGAGAAAAGAAATTGCTGGTATTAGAAGGGTTGGTTTTCACCACTAATGAGGAGGTCTTTATAAATTTGGGAGGATCAGTGGATGTTGTCTTCCTGGACTTCATTAAAACTTTTGACAGTGTTCCCAATCAGATCCTCACACAGAAAATGTTGACATATGAGCTGCGTGATGAGAGTGTGGGGTGGATCAAAAGCAGTTGGATGCAGAGGGTAGTGGTCAGTGGCACAAAGTCTAGTTGGAGGTCAGTAATGAATGGAGTATCTGTGGGTACTCCAATCAATACTGGGTACAGTCTTGTTTAAGAGTGTAGTTAACAATCTTGGTAGAGTGCAGCCTCTGTATATTCACAGATAACACAAAACTGGGTGGAGTGGCTGACTCACCACAGGGTTGTGCAGCCATCCAGGTACTGGAGAGGCGGGCTGACAAAAATCTCACAAATTCAACAGGAAGAAGTGCAGAGTCCTGCACCTGTGAAGGAACAACCCCAGGCACCAGTATATTCTGGGGGACACTCAGTTGGAAAGCAAAAAACAAGCTGAACATGAGTAAGCATTGTGCCCTTGTTACTAAGATGGCTAATGGTATTTTTGGTCACATTAAAGTATTGCCAGTAGGTCAATGGAGGTGATCCTTCTCTTCTATTCATCACTGGTAAGACTGTACCTGGAGTTTTGTGTCTAGTTCTGGGCCCCTGTGGTGGTTTTACCTTGCTGGGCAGCTGAACTCCACCACAACTACTCTCCCACTCCACTCCTCCTCAGAAGAGAGGGAGAAGAAAATGTGCCAGAAAGGACAAAAAGCTCATGGGTTGAAATAAGGATAACATAATTAAAGGGAAAAGGAGAGCAAAACAAAATGAGCAAAGGCTTCATGGAAGCACAAAGGAAAAAAAAAAAAAAAAGATATTCTCTACTTCCCATTAGTGAACAAGGTTTGACCATGTCCTGGGAAGCAGGGCCTCAATACATGCAGTAGTTGCATGGAAGGACAGATTTCTCCATAACAAGAGCTCCTCTCCCTCCTTCTCCTTTCCCACCTTTTATTGCTAAGTGTGACATCATATAGTATGGAATATCCTGTTTGGTTTTGTTCAGCTGCCCTAGTGATGTCCCCTCCCACTTCTTGCCAACCCCCAGCCTACTGTCCCTTTGGAGGGGTTAGAGGAAGTCCTGGTGCTGTACCAGTATTGCTCAGCAATAGACAAAACATTGGTGTGATACCAATGCTGTTCTAGCTACAAGTGCAGAACACAGCACAGTATAGGTCGCTGCAGGGAAAGTAAACTCCATCCCAGACAGACCCAGTACAGCCCCTCAGTACAACAAAGGCCTGGGTGCACTGTAAAGAGTCCAACAGAGGGCCACCAAGATTATGAAGGGACGGGAGCACCTATCCTATGAGGAGAGTATGAGATAAATGGGACTGTTCAGCCTGGAGAAGAGGAGGCTTGGTGTATGTGTGTGTGAGTGTATCTTACCAATGTCTATAAATAAATGAAGAAAGAATGCAAAGAGAACAAAGCCAGGCTCTTTTCAATGGTGCCCAGTGCCAGGACAAGAGGTAATGGGTGTAAAGTGGAAAACAAGAGGTCTGTCTAAACATTAGGACACACTTCTTTACTGTGTGAGTTATGAAGCATTGGAACAGGTTGCCCAGAGAGGTGGAGGACCCTCCCTCGTTGGAGATCTTCAAAAGCCATCTGGAACTAGATCTGGGCAATGTGGTCTAGGTGTCCCTGCTTGAACAGGAGGGGTGGACCAGATGACTTCCAGAGATCCCTTCCAACTGCAACTATTCTATAATTCTGTGAAATAAAAGCAGGCTTATATTTTACTAAGTCTACCTCTAAGAGCTCTAAAACCCTAGGCAACCAAGAAAAATTCTGTGCTGCGTGGCATCTAGATATACATGGAAACAGACAGTGAACATTTTACTGCCCTGTTATTTTGTTGCTGCAGGCAACCAGCTGTTCTTGGACATTGTCTGCAGTCCTGCCCATGACGCAGCTAAATAACTTGTCGGATGATTGTCTGCTTTTAACATGTCGCAAAAGTTATTAAGCAGTAGGCTACCTGTTCATGAGTGTTCACTTTCTTTGAAGGATCAGATGATGACTGTCCCCAGACATATTATAATCAGAGGGAATTGTGATCAAGAATCAAGAGTCAATCAAGAATCAATTTCCCTATTACAGACTTTATGGTGAAGAAGACACAATCCTAAATCAGATGATTTCCACATGAAAACTTCATCCAGGAATTATGCTAATGAAATCATATTTAAATGTAAAAAAAGTAACTTTGGACCTTTTGACCACACATTGCAATTTCTGGAATAGTAATAGGCACTCTTCATGAAAACTTTTGTTAAAAATCCTACTTTCTATCTGAAAGAAGACACAAATACCTGTATAATACTCCAGTCTAAAGAAAGGTAGAAGATGAGGAAAGAAATATCAGCATAGTGATTTTGTTCTAATAAATGCAGAGAACTTTTAAAGTTTATTATTTTTATACACCGTCAACTGTTTGCTGCTCTTGTTCACAGAGCAAGGTCTAAAAATCAATTGTAAGTCCTGTGGGTCATCTATTGAGTTGTTATTCATGTGTAAAGTATATAGCCTTATTTAAGTCCTATATATATGATAATTTCAGGAAAAAATCAACCTTTGCTTGTTCAGTTATAATTTTCTTTGATTATAATAAGACCTGTGACCATAGCTGTAGTTCTGAGTTCACTTTGATGTCCATTGAAAAAGCTTATAATCTCCTTCCTTACATCTACAGAATGGTCTGTCTTTAAACCTAATTTTATTTCAGCATCCGACAAAAGCGAACAGCAGAACATTATAAGTAGTTTCATTCTGTTTTTGCAGAAACCATTTTTGATTTCTTACAGTGTTCAGGTAGCTGAATGAAGTACACAATTTTTTTCCATGGGTAGTGGATGCATTCTGATTTTATGGAACTTGATTTTTTAATATGTTAGGGAAGCCATCTATGATAGAATCTATAAACTCATTCACGTATTTTCTCTTAGGAAACACCAGGGCAGTTGAGGTAGAACAGGTAGAACAATTTGCATTCCAAACAGCAAGAAAAATGGTGTCAGTTGTGTAAAAGAAATAAAAATAAAAATCCCTTACTAAAGAATGTTAAAAAAAAAAAAAAAAAAAAAACTACTTTCAAAAATAGCTATGTATTTTGACAGAGTGTACAGAATATACTTCCTTTTAAAAGAAAAACGTAACATTTGTCTTCTGTCTTATCTTTCAAGTGCATACACCATTTTTCAAACTTCTACAGCCTTGATCACAACTGCCTGGAACATGACAATATTTTCTAGGTATAGTTTGTGAATATATTTTTTTTGTTTTGTTTGTGAAAACTAACAATGTGTATCAAATTAATGTACATCAGTCACTTCAGCAGGGGAAGAACTGAATCAAAGTACAAGGTCACAGAGGCTGCAGGAGAAAGTACTAATGCTGCTATTAATGCCATGTATCTTATTTAATCATTCAGTGATACATAGCCTCCTTTACTGGAAAACAGAAGTTGCTTAATAGGACATTGCATCAAAACACATTGGTTCAGAGCACAAAGTTGTACTGATGTTGGAATATAAATGTAACAGATGTGTTTTATTGGAGTCTACCCTAGAAGACTGGTTAAAAAAAAAAAAAAAAGAAAAAAAAAAGAAAAAAAAAAAAAAAGAAATTTTGGCCGAAAAAAAAAAAAAAAAAAAATTAATCCTTTTGGGATATTTTGGGATATTGTAAGTGCGCTGAAGAAAAACTTGTGTTAACTGGGATAAGAACAAAGAACTCCTTTCAAAGCTCAATTTATATGGAGACATAATAAAGACATCTTGTCTCATATCTGACAGAATTAATTATTTTGAAAAATGCTTACCATTTAAAAATGGTGTTGGTTACAGCTTAGTGTATAAAAGTGCATGGTGTAACAATAACAATTAGAAGAATGAAACTAATTAGATGCACAGAATAATTTGCTTCAAAACTAGATAGAAATATATCTCGGGTAATCTAGATATAAAAGGCTTTCTACAATAAATGTTTGATTACGTCTGTACTTATAAAAATGAATAAATTTGAAAAGACAGCAAAAGTATCAAGAATGCTAGTGAATGAGTTGGTTGCAGTTGCAGAAACAGTAGCAGCAGAACTGTGTTTGTTAAAACTAGGAAAACTATTCTAAATCAAGTCATATATATATGTGTGTGTGTATATATATATGTATATATATTTATTTTTCCTTCTACCTCATATGTCTCATAACTGCAGAATTACTAGGGAAAGCAGTAGCCTATGGCAATGAATGAGGTAGATGAGCCTGTGAAGTATGACAAGTTCACATGAAAATATATTTATGATGGTGAACTTCTGTGATACTCTGTGTTCAGTTCCAACATTAAAGGCATGAATGAGAGACCAGAGAAAGAACTCCCAACCTGTTCTATATTAACCTGTAGTTCTGTATTGATAATGTTTGTATATCAAGTTATTACCTTAAAAATTTCATTAAAATTTAAAAGTATAACATTTTCACATTATATTATATTATATTATATTACTATATTAATAATAAAATAAATTATTAATATTAATATTAATTAATATTAATATTAATAAAGTTAATTTAATTTATGATTCTTTTGCTGATATCCATAAATCAGATGTACTCCAAGCAAGAGGAATATTGCAATAAAAATGTCATAGAATTAATATTAATATTAATAATATTATTTTAATTAATTAATAATAATATTAATGTAATTAATACTTATAATAATATTATTATATTATCACATACTGGCAGGTCTTTTTTTTTTTTTTCCAGATACTTTACAGATCTTTCTTTTTCATTCTGACCTCATTTTTGTTGATTTTTTTGGACAGATGTAGGAAATAATTTCACAGCTTACTTCATGGGTGTAAGTCCTAAATTTGCTCAAAATGTTGTAATAAACACTGCAAAAGTATTTATTTTAAATGTAAATAATAACTCTGAAGAGAAAAAAATGACAACTATAGAAAGGAGACCAAGGAGAAAAAAAATACAATCCAAATGCTCAACCCCCCTTCCAGAACTATCTATCTATCTATCTATCTATCTATCTATCTATCTATCTTATATATATTATCATAATAATTATTAAGCTTTTAAAAATAATTTTTATTTTTTAACACTTTGCAGCCATAATTATCATATTTCAGCAATTTATCAGATTTTAAATAATACTTTCTTTACCTTTGACAATGAGAGACAAGAACATGATCAATATTCTGTAGGTTAATTGAGACAACTTCCAAGGAATAGGGTGGGAATTGTGGATAATTAAAATTACACCTGCAAAATCACTACGAATGGAAGGATAAATATGCAAAAACATTTTGTTATATTTATATTAAGTAATTTAGAAGAGTATGAAGAGGAACATATAGAAAAGAGAGGAATGAAAGATAATAATGTCTTCTCATATGTGCCTTCTTATTACAAGAATATGGTGACATTTGAGGATTTTTGAAGAACATTATAATTAAAACTGATAAAAGTTTTTTTTTTTTTTGTTTTTTTTTTTTTTTTTTTTTTTTTAAGCTGCATAATTAACTTTCGAAACTTACTGTTCCCAGTATTTCTAAGGGCAGAACCTTTGCGTAGTTTGAAAGAGCTGTAAGTGAATAAAGGGCGTAAGGAAAATATGCAATGCTGTATTAAAAAGGTTAAATAAAATAGAAGGATGCCTGGTTTCATGACAGAAACAAGTAATTGTCTTTGTTTCTTCTTAGGAAGAAACTTCAATGGTGGGATTTGTGCTACCTTTCTCCAAAGGAGTTATTCTCTGTGGATGTTTAATGAAAAAAAAAAAAAAAGATCTTGCCCAACATGACATTTCCCTTATGCTCTTGGTTCTTAAAACTAACTTTTGTAAAATATTTTAGCCTTATTATTTAAATTTTGAAATTAGCTTCCTAAGCTTGACAAATAAACATTTTAGACAAGGAAAACAAAACAATTTTCTGTCATGGTTTTCTTGCAAGCTGAGAAAATAATAAATTTACTTTATAATCAGAAAAAGGACTGGAACATGAACTTTATTTTGAAATCTTAATTCATTAACTGTGAATTTGATGTGTCACAGACAAGATCATTGTGTAACTACTGCAGTCTGAAGAGTAAGTAAATTTTATAAATTAAGTTAAGGGTAGGACCTTACAGTTTTCAGTCACAAAGTTGTGATGTAAATCATGGCACCGAGAATCCCGGATAAATACCTTAGAAACTCTGATTAGATAGTTTAGAAGGAAGCTTACCTCTATGTTTGAATGAATATACATATTTACATATTGAATATTGGATCCCCTATTGAATATAGGATCCCCTTCGGTTTTGCAGCTGAGATGATCTTTTGCAGTATCCCACCCCCCACCCCCCTTTTTGTTAATATATCTATTCCAATATTGCAATATTCCTCTTGCTTAGAGTACATCTGATTTATGGATATCAGCAAAAGAATCATAAATTATATTCAGTGCATATAAACATATAAATTATTTTTCAGTTCATTTCATTAAGGTCATGAATGATCTGGATGGTATATTCTTAATACAAAGTTTAAGCAGTATTTAGAAATCAAGATCCTTAGGTCTGAAACAATTTTGGAAATGAGAGTGTAGGAACTGTGGTGACCAGGGTCACAAAATCATTTATTCCTCCTGGGAACTTGGCCTGATAAATACAGTATAAGTCTTTGTCCTGCTTTCAGTTAGGATAGAGTTAATTTTCCTCCTAGTAGCTGGTAGGGTGCTATGTTTTGGATTAGGATGAGAAGAGTGTTGATAATATGCTGATGTTTTAATTGTTGCTTACACTAAGAGAAGGACTTTCCAGCTTCTTGCTCTGTCCTGCCAGCAGGCAGGCAAAGGGTGTTAGCTGGTAAAGTAAAATCTAACATAGGAAAGATGGAGAAAAATATGTAAAACTAAACCAATAAACATGTGTCTTGCAACATTCCAGCCATAAAACTGATTTGTATTATAGCAGTACAAATTACAGAGAGGCTGTGTAAGTAAAACTTTAAGTGAAAGAGTAGAAAGACTGGTGATGTTCCCGCTACAAAGGGAGGAATAAATGATGAATGAATAAACTTTTTAACAATGGCTAATTATTTCAGAAAATGGAAAAAGGTCTAATAGTGACACAATGTAGTATTATTAGTTGAAATATGATAGCAACTGATGTCCAAAGTAAGGGACATTTTTGATAGACATGCAAACAAAAGTCTAGACATTAACTTTGAATGAAATTTTATGTAAAGTCAAAGAAGATGACAAAAAAAACATAATGGTTGCCCACAAGATGTCGGAGGTGTACATCCTATTAGTTATACACTTACTTTGCTATCCATCTCCCCTCCTGCTGCTTTCTATTCAATCTGAGTAAGTGTTGCCAACCCCATTTTCCCTCTGTGATTCATGGAGAGATTCATTAGCACCCATATGTGGAAGGTGCCATGCTAATGGCAGTGGTCCTTTTGCAAAACGGTATCAAGACACTGATATTTTAAGAGTATATGGCCAAAAGTGAAATAAATGTGGGCTTAAAGAAAATCACCCCATTGTTGCATATTTATTTATTTATTTATGTAGTTTTTTACATGAAGACAACTCCAAGACTGAAACAAAGTGTAGTTTTATTTACTGTGCTCTGGTGGTTTCAAGGACCAAGACTGTTGTAAAAATAGGCAAGGGGAAGAAGAATGGAAACAATTCTTTGTCTGCGTTGGACAAAGAGTAACTGGAAAGCCAATTAAAACCTGTAGTGCCAGAGGACTCCATTCAGCTTCACTGGGTTGAGCCATCTTAGACTAGGTGAGAGCTAAGTCCAGTGGAAAGACCTCTGGTAATTCAGTATGAAATGAGAAGGGAGAAATAACAGCTGCATTTTCAGATTTTTGTCATTTGGCAAGCAGGTTTTACAACATAAACTCCCATGTATGACCAGCTTTCTGTGGAGAACCTGTGCTGCTGAATGAGCTACCAAGAACTTTTACTCTATATGGGGCACATAGTTGTACTTTTCACCAACAATAAGCAACAAAGTACATCAGTCGGATATCTACTTTACATTATCAAAGAAAAAATAAAGTAATTAGAATTAAAGCCCTATGATTTCTCTAATTAACAAAGAATCTCAATAGCAATGAAGGCAATACAATTACGTCATACTGCTTGCTCTTGTAAGTCTAATTCATTGTTAGAAGGGTATGATCTCTGTGAGCCATAGAGTTTTGTAAAGTTCATGAAAAATTATATCAACACATTCATGTCAAGGGCTTGTCTTTCATCTTGGCAGCATTCAACTGTAAATTTGTTCTTCCTTTTTTATCTAAATCAAGTTTTAATGCTTATCTTTTGAGCTGAAAAAGAGGGACACTTACATCACTAGTAGTACACAGATGAATATACAGGATCCTAAGTTAAAATATGCTCAGAGCTCTCCAACTGCATCTAAAGAGCATTACAGAGTGTGATGGCATCTTCAAAAGAGATCAGGCCTTTTTACAATCAAACCCTGTGATGATTTGCTAAGCAGATTAAGAGTCCATTCACCTGCTTTGAAGCTTATTGTATATTCACTAATTGAGAGATTAAAAGGACAGATGGGGTCCCCTTTCACAAAAAAAAAAAAAAAAAAAAAAAAAAAAATCTGACTGTTTTCAAAGAAAATAAAAATTGACAGTGTACTGATATCTATGGCAAATATTTATTTTACAGTTAACTTAATAGGAAATGTATCTCTGGGAGGCTCCAGCTGAGGACAGAGTAGAATTATAGTGAGACATAAATGGAATAGTGAAAGCCTCCCAGGTGCCTAAGTGACCTACCAGGTCTTTTGAAGTGACAAAGAACAGACATTTGAAAGGATGAAAAAACCTATGTATGATATATTATTCTCTTATATCCCAGAAGAGGTCCTCATTACTCAACCCAAAACTGGGACAGGACCCTGCAAATGGGACTTCTAACTTTTGCACTAGGCAAAATGTGCGAACAATTGTAAAACAGCTTTCTTTAAACAAAGAAAAAGAGTAATTACTTTCTGAAGTAGTGTCTTACTTGTTTTCTGTGCTATTAATTTATTCTATTGGAATATGAATTCCATTATTCAGTTGGTGTTCAAACAGATATAATTTGTCTTGCAAAACAGAGCTGTTTGCCAAAGTGTTCAGCATTTATTAGAAGTGAATTTTTCTCTTTGCAAGGAGTTAGTATAGGTGCGTGCATTGCTTATACTGGTTAATTTCTGCTAAAAAGAAAATTAATTTTAATTTATTTAGAAGTTAGAAATTTATTTATTTATTTATTTATTTATTTATTTATTTATTTATTTTAAAGTAATGATTCAGGAAAGATGTAAGGTGGAATAGGATTATTATTATTATTATTATTTTCTACTTAAATTTAAACTTGTGGTTTGACTTATTAATTTGATATATCAGCTTTTGTTTGAAGCCCAATCCTTTACATGTTACAAAGGTGAGGAATGTTAAGAGTGAGGCTATCATTTTCCTTCTTGCAATATTTTGAAAAAAGCTCAGTGATGGGGACTTGCAGCACTCAGGACTGCAAGGTTCTACAGACAAGCTACAGCAGCTTTTTCTTTCAGACAAATAATTCTTTATCCAGAATGAAAATTCTGAATCTCATTAAATCCTACTTAGCAAGTGAATTTGAAGCTGTTGTTTGTACTGACAAGTTTGCTTGTATTTGAAATGTAAATAAATATGACAATGTAAACATCTATAAACAATCTTCCTCATTGGACTCCTCAAAGCTGTTGTTTAAAACAGAAATTAATAGCTGGTGTGAGAGCTTAAGCTGATACTGAGACCTTAAGAGGTAGGAATGGCTTTTGTGAACATCTGGTTAACAAAACAAACTGACACAGATGCTTCATTATTTTAAGAGGTACGCCCCTTTTCCCTTTCATATTTCATGTAAGTATTATTAATGGAGGAAAGACTACATATTAAGCTTCCACTTTTGCAAGAGGAGACCTATGGCTCTGAAAATCCTCACTTGTAATTTCTTTTATGGAAGCTGAAGATCCCTGAACATATTCCACAAATCTTTTACTGGTCTTAGGCGTAATTTCTGCTTATGAAGGGATCAAGTATTACTTCTTTCCCTGCAAAATCACAAAATTCAACTTCAAGCATCCTTTGAATGTATTGATATTGTGACTGTCATGGTTACAGATGGGCTCATTTTTGGTATCTACTGATGAGTTCTTAACTGTGCCAATTCACTCTGCCAATGCAAGAACAGAAGAGTAGACATAATGAAAACATGACTGCCACTGGGTCTGAGTGGTGCACCCTGCCCATCCATGGCATCTAAGAGAGTCACTTGTTAACCCAAGATTTTACTGGGAACTTGAAAATTTGGAAGAGTATTTCTCTGTTGTGTTCTCTGTTTTTGTACCCCTCTGCCCCCTCTCCCCAGCAGATCATTTAGTTCAACTTTTGTTATGCTAATTATAGACTATGATAAGGTTGCCCCTGAGCCTTTCTTCCTCCAAGCTGGACAACCCCAGCTCACTCAGCCACTCCTCATAAAATTTGTTCTTTAGACCCTTCACCATTGCCCTTCTTCTCACCCATTCCAGCATGTTGATGTCCTTCTTGTATTGAGGGGCCCAAAACTGGACACAGTATTCAAGGTCATCATCAAGGTCTTCATAAGAGCTAAGCACAGAGGGATAATCTCTTCCCTAGTCCTGCTATTATGATACAAACCAGGATGCTGTTGGCCTTCTTGGCCATCTGAGCACACTGCTGGCTCATCCAGCTATTGACTGGATGAATATATATATATATACCTGGGCTACCTTTCCACTGGGCAGCTTTTTAGCCACTCTTTCCCATACCTGTAGCATTGCATGGGGTTGTTGTCCCCCAGGTACAGAACACGTCACTTGGCCTTGTTGAATATCAGTTAGCCTCAGCCCATCAATCCAGCCTATCCAGATCGTTCTGTATTGTCAAATTATATCATAACCTCAACATACTATGTTGAGAAGTGTGGTGTGAAGCCGAAATTCTCAGGCTGATCTATAAGATGGGTAACTTTCAGCAACCATAACAGCTACTTTAGTAATAGCAGTTATGTGACATCTCCAAGAATTTATTGGCTATAGATACAAATTTACGTACCTTTTTTTCCCTTATTTTGGAAACTGGCTGTCGTTATGTGAGTTTGAACAATCATACCATACAAAATTCATGAGTATTGTTGTGTAAATACTTCAGAAAATTATTTCACTTTCAAAATTATAATCTGCTGTCTCATTTCAGCAAGAGGTAAGAATAAGATGTCACTGCTTTCAGAGGAAAACTAATCTCTACATTCAACTTTTCCATGAAGTTTCTGTTTTCATAAAAGTAGAAAATAAAATACAATGAAAATGAAAGGAAGTACAGTAACCTCTTTAAAATTAAACAAACAAACAAACAACCCAAAAACTTTTTTTTTAATACTGGAAAAGGAGGATTATTTATTTATTTATTTATTTATTTATTTATTTATTGCGGGGGAGGGGAGGTATGGTTGTAGTGTAAAGAACGGCAAATGAACACTTCAAATATCTTTATACAGTATAAAGACTACTGCTGCAACTGAGATTATATTACAAGTTTTACAAAAGTCTTGTAGAGATATTAGTTAAAATGGCTTGCCAGTTAGAAATTCAGACATGGAATTTTTGCTAGCTTCATTTTTTAAATCCTTAAATATTTTGTATGAAGATTGCACTGCATATCTATTTATATTTTTGTGTTTACTATATAGTACATACGTGTTTATCCACAAAAATCAATTTTCACAGAGATGACTGGGGAGCCAGAACTGAGAATCACAGAATCATTGAATTGTGGAACATCCAGTCAAAGGGCCCACAAGGATCCTCAAGTCCAACTCATGGCTTGAGGATCAGCCAGAACCACCCAAAAATCAGACCATATATCTGAGAGCATTGTCCCAATGCTTCTAGAGCTCCAGCAGGCTTGTTGGTATGACTATTGCTCTGGAGAGCACATTCCAGAGCCTGACCACCCTCCTGGTGAAGAACATTTTCACAGAATCACAGAATCACAGAATATCTAGGTTGGAAGAGACCTACAAGATCGCCGAGTCCAACCTCTGACCTAACACTAACAAATCATCCACTAAACCATATCCCTAAGCTCTACATCTACACGTCTTTTAAAGACCTCCAGGGATGGGGACTCCACCACTTCCCTGGTCAGCCTATTCCAGTGACTAACAAACCTTTCTGTAAAGAGGTTTTTCCTAATATCCAATCTAAACCTCCCCTGGCACAACTTTAGCCCATTCCCCCTTGTCCTGTCACCAGGCACGTGGGAGAATAGACCAATTACTACCTCGCTACAGCCTCCTTTCAGGTACCTGTAGACTGCAATAAGGTCGCCCCTGAGCCTCCTCTTCTCCAGGCTAAATAGTCCCAGCTCCCTCAGCCGCTCCACATAAGACTTGTTCTCCAGACCCTTCACCAGCTTCGTAGCCCTTCTCTAGACTCTCTCAAGCACCTCCATGTCCTTCTTGTAGTAAAGGGGCCCAGAACTGAACACAGTACTCGAGCTGCGACCTCACCAGAGCCGAGTACAGGGGGACAATCACTTCCCTGGACCTGCTGCCCACACTGTTTCTTATGCGAGCCAGGATGCTGTTAGCCTTCTTGGCCGCCTGAGCACACTACTGGCTCTTATTCAGCCGACTGTCAAACAAAACACCCAGGTCCTTCTCTGACAGGCAGCTTTCTAACCACACATCTCCCAGCCTGTAGCTCTGTTTGGGGTTGTTGTGCCCCAGGTGCAGAACCCGGCACTTGGCCTTGTTGAACTTCATACCGCTGGCCTCGGCCCATCGGTCCAGCCTGTCCAAATCATCTTGCAGAGCCTTCCTACCCTCGAGCAGGTCGACACACACACCTAACTTGGTGTCATCTGCAAACTTACTGAGGGTGCACTCGATACCCTCATCCAGATCATCGATGAAGACGTTAAAGAGGACTGGCCCCAGTACCAAGCCCTGGGGGACTGCACTAGTGACTGGCCTCCAACTGGATTTGACTCCATTCACTAAGACTCTCTGGGCCCGGCCATCCAGCCAGCTCTTAACCCAACGAAGCGTGCGCCAGTCCAAGCCATGGGCAGCCAGTTTCCTGAGGAGAATGCTGTGGGGAATGGTGTCAAATGCCTTACAGAAGTCAAGGTAAACCACATCCACAGCCTTTCCCTCATCCACTAAGTGTGTCACCTTGTCATAGAAGGAGATCAGGTACGTCAAGCAGGACCTGCCCTTCAGAAACCCATGCTGACTGGGCCTGATCACCTGCTTGCCCTGTAACTGCCGCATGATGATGCCCAGGATAATCTGCTCCAGGAGCTTCCCTGGCACTGACGTTAAACTAACAGGCCTATAGTTCCCCGGATCTACCCTCCCTCCCTTCTTGTAGATGGGCATCATGTTTGCTAGCCGCCAGTCAACTGGGACCTCCCCTGATAGCCAGGACTGCCGATAAATGATGGAAAGTGGCTTGGCCAGGTCTTCCGACAGTTCTCGCAGTACCCTTGGGTGGATCCCATTCGACCCCATCGACCTGCATACATCCAAGTGCTGTAGCAGGTCGCCAACCATCTCCTCGTGGATTGTGGGGACCACATTCTGCTCCCCATCCCCTTCCACCAGCTCAGGGTACTGAGTATCCAGAGAACAAATGGTCTTGCTGCTAAAGACTGAGGCAAAGAAGGCATTAAGCACCTCAGCTTTTTCCTTATCTCTGGTAACAAAGTTTCCCCCTGCATCCAGTAAAGGGTGGAGATTCTTCTTAGTCCTCCTTTTGGTATTGATGTATTTATAAAAACTTTTTTTGTTGTCTTTAACAGCAGTAGCCAGATTGAGCTCCAGATGAGCTTTGGCTTTTCTAATTTTGTCCCTGCACCATCTCACAACATCCTCGTAGTCCCCTTGAGAGGCCCACCCTCTTTTCCAAAGATTATAAACCCTCTTTTTTCTCCTAAGCTCGAGCCACAACTCTCTATTCAGCCAGGCCGGTCTTCTTCCACGCCGGCTTGTCTTTGGGCACGTGGGGACAGACCACTCCTGAGCCATTAGGATTTAATTCTTGTTGGTCCATTTCATCTTGGATATTCTATCATTCTATGATCTGCAAACTCAGTATATCTGTGAGTCCCATGTCCAGATCATTCATAAAAAAATAAAGAGAACTTGCCAAAGATGGAACCCTGGGGAATCCTACTAATGACTGTCTACCAGTCTGATGTAACCCCATTTATGTTAACCTCTTGAGCCCAAACCATGAGACAACTGTTCGGCCTTTTGGTTACGTACTTTTCTAGTGAGAGGCATGGCTTTGAACAGTCTTTTGAGAAGAATTCTTCAGCAGTATTGAATCATTTCCTTTGCTAATGCTAATGAAACCTGACATACACATCTTCTCAAAAGGTATGTGTAGAATCCTATTATGTAGTTAATTGAGTAACATTACATTAATGAGTACTTTTTAAGAGCCACGATGATGATTTGTTTATGTTCTCAAGTGCTGCTTTTCTATTATTAACGATTCAATCTCTATTCCTTATTTATACAGTGGCAGGTATGTGCTTACAAACAGTAGGCACTTGTTATTTATCCTACATCAGGTAAGTACAAAGGTCATGTTTATTTATTTATTTATTTATTTATTTATTTATTTATTTATTTTTAGTATTTTCAAAATCTAATTAATTGCTTAAACTAATATCCTGTTGAAAAGAGAATCATTCCATTTATTAACACTATTTTACATATCAAAACACTTGACTTCATTAATTTTGTTTCCTTTCAATATTGTCTTGATTTTGTATTCAAATATTAAAAAGCTGGAAGTTAGAAGATACAGTGTTAAAACCCATAGTGTTTGTTCTTATTCTTGATTTTATGATTTTCTTCTGTCATTCCTCTGCCTCTTTGTGAAACAAATTTCCTGCAGGTTTTACTGCATCTGGTTAGAGGGCCCTTAATCCAGCTTTGCTTTAGTTGTGCTCCTGCACATGGCAGCAGCCCAGGCTTCAGCTGTAGTGCCAGTGGGACACGGGCCTCCTGCTTTTGGCCCCTTCTCACTGGAGTAAAGCATAAACACTCTATCCTCTCTCAGTGTTTTCATACTGTTTTTGCCTCCTCCAATAGGCCTAGTTGCCTCCTCCAATAGTCCTGTGTGGAACTCATTCTTTTTTTCATTTTTGTTGGGATGGAGCCAACTATGTACAGAGAAAGCACTAAGATCCTTGGGCTCTGACAGATTCTCCTTGTCTGTTTCAGAATACCATTCATGAGCTGGATATAATGTTTGGATCCAATATATATTTACAATATGAAGTGAAAAGCTGTAAAATTTGCTCACAAATTATTTTAAAATTATATATATGTGTGTGTACATATATAAAATATTTTTATTCTTGCTGTTAATCTGTTTTTATGCCTGGTTAGTTTACTGATGGAAAAATAGTCCATTTGACAATCAAGAACATATCTTCAGAGGCATCAGAAAGGATCTAAAAGTGGAACTGTTGTGAGCAGTTGTTCATCCTTTAGTGCACTTAGAAAAAAACAATAATCAACTACATATTACAGAAGGAAAGGAAATGTAGATGAATATTTAAATGAATTGATTAGATGTTTGAAAAAAAAAAGAAAAAGTTTTGTCTCTTAGAACAGACTCATAATTTTTATCTTACTCTGAGATTTTTCTGAGCCTTTAGCTATTCTGCTAGTTGCGATGAGCCAGAAGTTAGTGAAAGAAATTCTTATGGAGATAATCACAGTGCCTTTGTGGGATGGAAAATGAAATTTCATATTGACTTAACCTTGCAATATTTAGCTGGAAAGCCAGTACCTCCATTTACCCTTAGTAGTAAGGTTAAGTTGTGATAGGGTAGGTCACACCCCCCAAGTGTGGACATGAATTTAAATATAATGCATAAAATCTGCACCAGACCACAGAAATAAAACTTTTTATTTATTTATTTATTATCTGGGGCAGGTGACAATATGAATATACAATTATTAACTAACATGCAGAAGATTTTGAAATAAATGCCTTCTGAAACCTGCAGTAAACAATTCAATCAAAGCAGGCTATTGGTTTCATATGTCATTTTCACGTTTCATTTCTAGTTCTAATGCTCTGCGTGTAGCCTTGATTGGTGAAAAGTGATATTTATAGAACAATTAGTCTAAACACATACCTCATTTATTATCAAATAAATTAAAGTTAGACACTATGAGCTAAAATAATGACTTAAAAGCTTTCATTTATCTATATCAATGTACAGGACTGTAAGTATAAAGAAAAAGCATTGCTGGACAGACAACTGGGACCAAAGATCCTTCTGGTATGTCTGATGGCTTCATTGCAGTGAGGATAATTACAGACCTGGAATAAGAAAGGAGGTTGGCTAAAGTTTATTTTTGGTTTGTTTTCTGATTTTTTCTTTTCTGAAAACAAGTTGGCTTCAGAAGTCCCTTACTCACATACAGAATATTGGGAAAAACATTTAGACAGAGAAATTATAGAAGACAAAATCCAAATAAGATGATCTTTGAATCTCTGTGTATTCCTATTACATGTGAAAATTAAAAACATCTGTCTCTTTCTCTCTCTGAAGGACCTGAAAATAAAACTAGGAAGGTAAAATGATTAATAAGCATTTTTTTCAGCTTAACCGTTCAAAAAGTTCATAGGGTAAGAGTCAAAACTCAGAAAGATATTTGTTTTAAAAACTCTTAAATGTTTGCCCACTGGTTTTGTCACAAAATAATAATAATAATAATAATAATAATAATAATGTTATGATATTTTCCAGGAAATTTCGTTTCTATTTCTCTAAAGAAACTTGAATTTTGGTTGATTTCTTCACTACTGTGAACAGAAAGTGGAATCAACCATCCTTTGCAATTTTTCAGTTGAGGTGAAGGTGGAAATTAATGGTCATTAATTGAGGAGATAAATTAACTTCTTCCTGTTTACTTTCTGATTTCCTTCTTTGTAAGGAGAAGTGGGAGGAGAGAAAGGTTTTCAGGAAGGGCACCAATCTTCCATTAAAAACAGTGAGATCTTTTTGAGATCTTTTACAGAATATTGTGATTGTCTAATGTGTGAATTATACACCTGCTTTATTAGTCACTCAACAGAATAATTCTGCTGTCCACAAATGCACATGGCACTGGAAGAGTAAAATTTTCTTGCTACTTCTTTTGTGGTTGCTTGGGCAGAATTGTTCTGTGTTGACATTAAAGATATTTGAAGTATGTTTTATACTTTCAGCAGCTTAGTGATATTCTGAGTTTTTAAAATTATTGAACCACTTGAACCATTAAAGGAATAGTGGTCTTCCCTCATCTTTTCTTTCCACCATTCCTTTCTATTTTTCAGTGTTATTGTCAAAACATACTTTGTAATGTATATATTCTGGGAGTATCTGGAAATTACACGCAAGTGGTTAGTGTTTGGTGAGTGGAGCCCAGGCAAAATGGCCTCCAGTCAGATGTCAGATGTAAGTATTGTATTGTGCTGTAAAAGACCATGCTCTTCCGGTAAAATTACTCAGTTTTTATTGCAATAAGAATCAACAATGTTTAGTTGTTATCTAAAGGATTTTCAAATTTTTACAGCTTTCATAGCTAAGCTAATCTAGAAAAATCTTCCACCGTCTTTGTAGGGGGAAATGTATGGCAACAGAATGTATTAAAATGCCTAAAGGACAATTTAAAAATCACACTTCTATGCTAATTAATATATTGTCCAGAAAGTAATGATTATGACTCACTATTCTTCTTCCAGCTCAGTAAAGTAGGAGAAAGCCAGCTATGCTATACACAATGCCTTTTGATAGACAGTCATATATTTCATGATTGCCATTCAAGTACGCCCAGTATGTTTCAGCTCATTATAGTGAGCTACCAGTGTTTACAAAGTAAGACAGAGGATGACAAAATATAAATAAATTCCTTACATGTGCTTCAGCATTTATTATGAAAGAATGCAATTGTCCAAAGGACATTGTCCTAAACATTTTTTGAAAGTCTGTAGATAATATGGGGCAAATACATTATTTTTTTGTTTCTTTTTGTTTTTATTTTAGGACTTCAAGATTCAGAGAACCACTGCCTGATGCAATGGCTGCCATTTAAAATTGCTTCATATCTAAGATTTGCTTCATTTCTAAGGGAGGGGAGGGAAGGGGAAGGGAGGGGAGGGGTGGGGGCTCCATGCTCCATTGCTGAGCATGATATCCTATGGTATAGAATATTCCTCTGGTCACTTTTGGTGAGCTGCCCTGTGTCTGTCCCCTCAGCTTCTTGTGCACTCCCAGCTTCCTCACAGGCAGGGCAGCATGAGAAACCGAAAAGATCTTGACTCGCGTAAGCACTGCTCAGCAGCATATTACTATCCTGGGGTGCATTAGGAAGAGTGTTGCCAGAAAGTCGAGGTAGGTGATCTTCACCCTCTGCTCAGATCTGATGAGACCATACATGGAGTATCATGTCTAGTTCTGGGCTCTCCAGCGCAAGAGGGACTTGGAGCAACTGGATTGAGTCCATTGGAAGGCTACAAAGATGATTAAGGACCTGCAGCTTCTGTCATATGAGGAGAGGCTGAGAGAGCTGGGCCTGCTTAGCTTGGAAAAGAGAAGACTGAGAGGGAATATCATCTGGCCGTCCAGAGAGTGGTGGTGAAAGGAGTGAAATCCAGCTGGCAACTGGTCACCAGCAGTGTTCCCCAGGGGTCTGTGATGGGGCCCATCCTCTTTAATATTTTTATTGATGGTATGGTTGAAGGAATTGAGTGTACCCTCAGTAAATTTGCAGATAACACAAAGCTGAAGAGAAGTGTTGATCTTCCACAAGGTAGGAAGGCCCTGCAGAGGGACCCGGACAGAATGGGTAGATAGGCAAAGGCCATTGGGATGAGATTCAACATGGCTAAGTGCTGGCTCCTGCACTTTGGTCACAGCAGCCCCATGCAGCACTACAGGCTTGGGGCAGAGTGGGTGGAAAGCCGTGCAGAGGATAAGGATCTGGGAGTGCTGACTGATGCTTGCCTGAATGTGAGCTGGCAGTGTGCCCAGGTGGCCAAGAAGGCCAGTGGCATCCTGACTTATATAGGGAATATTGTAGCCAGGAGGGCCAGGGAGGTGTACTCAGCTGTACTCAGCTTTGGTGAGACTGCACCTTGAGTACTGTGTTCAGCTTTGGGCCCCTGAGAGGAAGTTGTGGGGAGCTGGGGGCTGGCCTCTTCTCACAGATAACCAACAATAGGACTAGAGGGAATGGCCTCAAGTTGTGCCAGGGGAGGTTGAGTATGGAAAGTAGGAGACATTTCTTCTCAGAAAGAGTAGTCGAGCATTGGAACGGGTTGCCCAGGGAGATGGTAGAGTTACCATCCCTGGGGGTGTTCAAGGAAAGGTTGAACATGGTGCTTAGAGATGTGGTTTAGTGGGTGATGTTGGTAGTAGGGTGATGGTTGGACCAGATGATCTTGAAGGTCTCTTCCAACCTCAATGATTCTGTGATTCTATGATTCTGTGATTTCATGAACATGTTAGGAGTGGGAAACTCTTTTCAGTAACGTGATACAAAAGATTTTTTGTGAAACGGGGTTAAAAGCATTTTCACCCTAGCAACTCAGTCAACATTTGCTCAGTATATATGCTATTATATATAATA